>BJBW01000382.1:222578-309104 GCA_004320125.1 Scolopax mira | reverse complement strand
ATTTCCTAATATCTAACCTGAACCTCCCCTGGTGCAACTTGAAGCCATTACCCCTTGTCGTGTTATCTGTGACCTGGGAGAAGAGACCGACCCCCATCTCTCTACGGCCTCCTGTCAGGGAGTTGTAGAGAGAGATAAGGTCTTCCCTCAGTCTCCTCTACCCCAGACTGAACAACCCCAGCTCCCTCAGCCTCTCCTCATAAGGTTTGTGCTCCAGACCCCTCACCTGCTCTTCTCTGGACCTGCTCCAGCACCTCAATGTCTTTCTTTTGGTAGGGGGCCCAAAACTGGACACAACACTCAAGGTGGGGTCTCCCCAGTGCCAAGTACTGGGGGAATTTAAAAGAACCTGGTAATTACCCGATAACTAGAAGTAAGGCTACAGAACCCACCACACTCCCCAAGAAACTCACTTAAAAAAGACCTGCTTAAGAATCTCTGCCAAATATTCAAACATGGCAGCACCTCTCTGACCCAAGAAAGCACCCACCTCCGATGGTACTACTGCAGTGTGGAAGTTACCAGTGCATTTACCACCTCTTTATGTGTCCTTCAGAGCATTTATTTCCTTTCTCCTCAGGAAAAAAAAAAAAGTATTCTGGCATCAAATAAAACAAAAATAATAAATTTATTGCGTTTGCAGTAGCAGCAGCTTGCCTTCTGGATCTCTCTCTTTGAGTGATTGCTGTTACCTCACCAGACACCTGCAGCCGATTCCCTCTCATTTCCCACGAGGTGGGACACCCACCAAGAAGATTAAACTTCATGAACTAATGAGTTTGCCATTAATCCCGTGTTCATGGAGTCCAACAGCATGACATCCACTAATTTAAATTGTGAACTACTGATGAAAAAGCAAACTACGTACCTTCTTGGTGAGAAGACCTGAGCTGTAACTATGCACAATTTTATTCTTTCTAATATATGGATTAGTGTAATAAAGTGTAATTTTATAAATCAATAAAACTGTAGTAATGAGATTGCACTGTAATGTTCTGCTTTTAAGTATTGGCACAGAAATGAATGAAAATTGCCATTTGTGTAAGTGTGTATGTGACTTATGGGAAGTGAAATTAGCTGAAAGTAAATTAACAGGGTGATTATATACTTGCTTTTATATTCATTTTCTCTTATATATACATTTTTAGAAATCTAGATAATACTAAAACCATGAGACACACCTCTTCTTCACAAGGATCACATTTCTTCTATATAAAAATTGTCAGTTACTTTCAGTACTTTCTTGGAAAAGACTACAGCTGAAGGTGGTGAATTAAATACACACACTGGATGGTTACAGAGCATCCTCATTAGCTGGTTATTTTCAACCCTGTAGATCATTCACTCTGGACTATCTCAACCCAAGCCTAACCTGGTCACATCAGCTGTCTCACGCTGTGCCGTGCAGAGGCACAGCAGGTCTCCACTCTGTGTGTCCAGAGTGTCCCTGGAAATGCACCGTGTGGGTTAAGAGGACTCTTCCACACAAACGTGCACATCTGTGTTAAATACAACAGGCCAAAGGCGTGGGGAAGTAAGTGCTTAAACTCTACTTTGAAATAAGTCACAGGAGACCTGTTATGTAGGGCTGTTCCCACGCAAACAGCACTTTTAAACAAATACCTCATTGTCTTATTTATGCTTTCACATTATAGGAAGTAGGTTATCTGGAGGTACAACCTGTCTTGCATTTATCAGCTTTTTCCATGGCTACTTCCAAAGCTATCCAGTTTCTACAAAGTGCCTAAGGGAAGACGTAGCCGAGTCCAAGAGTTTCCCAAGTGAAGGACTAGCATTGAACCAAGCTCTGATCTAGTGAGTGGAGACACTAAGCTGCTGAGAAACAAAACCCCCACCAGCCCCTGACATGTCTGGCTGAACTTCAGGTAGCGTAGTATTAAAACTCAGCTCCCATTAGCTGTTGTATCTTCATGTGCTTTGGTACAAGTTTTGAGCAGGCCGTATTTGAAAAGAATGATAGAATAGGTAAAAAATAAACCACCCTCAAACCTTTTGCTTAACGTTAGAGATATAAGAATGGGAGGAGATGGCTTTAGGAAAGGTGAGGGGCCAAGACATCGCTCGGGACTGGGCACACCACAAACTCTGCAAGATGAATTGCCACGTCACAAAGCAAAGAGACACAAAACCACGCAACTCAGATAAGCCAAGTTCACCCGCTTTCCAGAAATAACTAATTATTTTCAGAAATAATAAGTAAACACTGCACAATCCTTTTCACCCATCATGAAGTGCTGAAGGAATTTCTCAATTTAGTGGAAGACATACAGTGGATCCTTGAAGGAGAAACAAGTGAACAGTGAACAAGAACACAATAACCAGTTTTATCTTGGATTTTTAAAATAAATTAAAAAAACAACCTAAAAAACCAAAAAAACCCAAACCATGTTTTTGGGCAATATATATGACTACTGAAACCAAAGGAAGCATTAAAAAAAACCCACATCAAAAACTAATGTTAGCACATATCTCTAACCTATCCTACCACGAGACCAGCAGTAGGTCTTCCCAGGAGCACAACTGCCTGTTTGTTCACCACAACAGCTTTACTACACAAGCTTCCAATTATTGGAAGGAAAAAACCTATCTCTTTTCTTTAAAGCTTTCTTACAAAAAAAAATTTTAATCTCCCCAAAACAAGGTATCCTATTTTCTATTCTACTTCAAGCCTATGAACGGCTATCGCAATTAAGCAGAGGAGGATCCAACCCAGACTGAACACCTGCAGTGTTTCAATTCAGTTTTTTTTCAAACACAGTGTTTGTTTTTAACACCTGCATACCTATGTGCACACTTATCCAGGAAAGGATATTCTGCACTTTAAAGCCATAGTAATAAATAGGAGATTATTTGATGTCCAATAGCTCGGTTGCTTCACCAAAGATTACTTACCTCCTTAGCTGTTTGTCTTCTAAGGCTGTTTGTGCTGCCGAGATAAGTACAAAACAATGTGGGTCATCCCTGTTTGTGTGTGATATAAAACTCTTTCCGCTGACTTTAACTGCCCTTCTAGCAGACCTTTAATTTGCAGTTAAAAGTCTTAATAAAACACCTAACAGCGTGTGCCCAAAACTAGATCAGTTCATTAGTCTAATCTCTGTAAAATTCCACCACAGAAAGGAAGAGTCACATAAAATGTACACATTTATGTCTGAGGCATTTCCTGAAGTTTGTTTCAATGACGATTTCCAACACACTGGAAAGAGACACCCAAAGAGAGAGGTAAGAAACAGAACTCCATACTACTACAGGACATCAACACAGTTATTTAAACCAGTCTTTTTCTCTGAACAAGGTACACTGGAGATGGTATATGTTCTCCCTTAGCCCAGAGCTGCAAAAGGCTATAAAACTAATGGCTTTCCAACCGTGATAACCTCATCACACTCTTAGAAAGCCATGAGTCTCCTGTGGCTCTTCAGTTTTTGGCTGTGCCTACTCACCATCCCTTGGTACAGATGGGTCTTGCTCCCTGACAAATCCTCCTTGACCTTTGCTTAGTAGTGTTCTAGCTTCATATTCAATACTGACCAATAAATGCAAATGTATCACCTATAGCAAGAAGCATGCAGATTATAGAAACACGCAGTTATGTGCATGCCACATGGATGCACTTACTGTAAAACTCAAGGGAAGGACTAAAACAGACATGAAATCTACCCAGCAATATGCACATTTAGGCACTATTCCCTACAGATCCTGTCCCTTAATTTTACCTGTTCTTAACTGCTACCAATTTCTGTGGTGTTTTTTTTTTTTTTCCTCCAGTAGCTCTGTATGCACAACATACTTTGGTTGTTTGTGATTGCTAACGCTTTAGCTGGTTGAAAACATTCTCCTGGTTCACGTTCTGTAATGCTGTGATTAGGTGACTGCTCTGGATGCTGAAAAAATGTCAAACATTGAGAAGTTGATTGGTGTTTCAGTTTCAGATTCATCCCTATTGATAACGGGAAGCATTAAAATGTAAATGAAAACAAATACATTAATTTTAATTCTTTTCTTACCTCACTGAAATAAAAACTATTAGAATATTTTATTATTTACAGTTACCTTGCTGTAAATTCCGCACTCTGAGCTCTAACACAGAAAAAGTTTATAAATCCTTATAGTTGTGTAAGTGCAATAAAATACTAAAGAAAACACAAGTTACAATACATTTTCCTCATTTTTAATTAAAACGTTCCCGGGTACAGCACACCTGCTGGTTAAACTCTGCATCTTTGCTGTCCAAAGTTAACTGTCATGCTAATGAAAATGTATACAGGCTTCTCCATTTATTTTGTTGCTTTTTCAGTTGTACACACAAATAATAAAAACCTTGCCTCACAATCTTGTCACCACCTATGAATTTCACAGGATATACACCCACAGGGTGCTTTACCCTGCTTTTCTGAAGGCAAGCATCACCCCTATAAAATATTCCAGTGCTTAAACTGGGGACAATGACATAGTGTTTGGCTTAAATGGTCTTTGCTTCATTTCACCTGATTACTTCTAGTTATACCTTCTCTCTGTTAAATATCTCTGCGTAAGTGTTTATAGCTCTGTGTTCACACAAAACAATCATTCCATCACATTACACGCTCCGACATTTTATTAGCTTCTTGCAAATCATTTTCTGCAAGTGTCTCAATTTTAAATGCCATTTTAAGCTCATCTGCTGGTTTACCAGTACCTTTTTGGTACTGACTGCCCAACACATGACATGAGATGCCGCATGGAGCTGCGATACCAGCAGCTCCTGCTTTCACTGTGGTGAGTAATTCCAGAGCATCTCCAGGTCTCTACCGTCACTGGTTTGAATCCAACATAAATAAACAGCACACAAAAATTATCCTCGTGCAACTCCCTGGCAGCCCAAACAAAATGAGCTGTTCCTTGTCTCGCCTCCAATTCCCCACAAACAAAAACACCACCAGGTTTTTAGCTTGTAGCTGTGCCTGCACCACACAGAGGATAAGGCAGTAATCCTCAAAACCACAATTACTGCCTCTGCTTACACACGGCTGGTGGAAGACATTGTGATTTGGGGTGGTGAGAAGACAGTTTTCCCCTGAAATCTGCTTTCTTTTGTTATTACATCAGTACACGCCTGGAAAACCAATGTTTGAAAACACACAGTCAGATCTAGGCTTTAGAAAAATGAAATTTTCAAAAGTACCTCAACGTTATTTGACTTAGAGGACACTCAAGTGATTATGAAAAAGACGGAACGCTTTTTTCTTCAGGACAAGGACCATAGAATGGTTCAGGTTGGAAGGGACCTTAAAGATCATTGAGTACCAACCCTTCTGCCATGGGCAGGGACACCTTCCACTAGATCAGGTTGTTACATAGCAGGTAAGATCATATCAAAAAAATGAAGTTTAAACCTGATCTCCAGCACCTATTTACAAAGTGTGAAGCATTTATCCTTTGACAACTGCAGCAAGTCCAGCAGATGACTGATGCAGCTGAAACCACTTTGCCAGACAGATGCTGTTACAGAACTGGTTACGGTACTTGTTGCAAATCACCTGCTTAGTTCAAAACACACAAGGATCCCAATTGCTTTAAAGACCAATTTTCATGCTTTGTGTTAAACACATGGTCAGGTTTCTGCAGGCAGCAGCCTAGAGGCAATAAATGTTTTGTGGATCAAAAAAAAAAAGAAATAAACTTTTTTGTTGTTGTTCTTAGCTGGGGTCCTGACTCAGAACAGGGTGCTGATTTAAGGTGATGCCACTTCCTGTCATGCTGGTGAAGATAATGAGGCTGGCAGGCACTGGTGGTCCCACATCCCAGGATGGGCTGCCAGGCTTCAGGAGAGGCCCACACTGATGCTGGGCTGTGAAGAACAACACGTTTTTTCTTCACATCTGCTCTCACAAAGGTGACAACCAGTGGCAGAGCAACTGGTCAGAAAGGCTAGGGACATCTTACCCAATTTCAAGTAAACACAGGAGACCCAGTGAAGCAGAGCCTTGATTATCAGACTAGCCATTCATTAATCTGTTAGGAGTCTAAATTCCCAGTATGATGACATACAAATGTGCACTCAGATGAAGTCATAAATGAAATATAACAATAAAGCTCAAACAGTCAGATTATGCCTGGTGATGTATTATTTTGTGACACTAGAACCATTTTTTTTAAAGAAACGTTTCTCTCACCCTGCTGAGGAAGCATTGCAGGAAGGCAAAAAAGGAACCAGGAGGAATCCCTTCTACCTCTGCAACTGTAGGATGAGGGTGACCAAAGCCCAATGGAGGTGACATAACTTAATCACAGCCATTTTAAATATTTAAAATAACAATAAAATGAACACCCAATACTCCAATACCCATCAAAAAATCTGCGCAAGTCCCATTTGTCAGTATATTCACCTTCAAAATGCCTTCAGCAAGGTGGGAAGATGAAACTGTGCCCGTTTTTCAGATGGCATGGAGCAGCCACACCAGCAACCCAAGCTCAGAGCCGATTAGGAACTGAAAGAGCAGAAGGTCACCTGTGTCTCACAATTCTGTGGCTAAGCAGACAACGTTTTGGGGCTAATCGTATTACATGCTCTCTGATGCTGATCTGTTGAGATAAATGTGACAGTCCTCAGTGATGGCTTCATCAGAAGGAACTTGCTGACTCAATATTTAGGCAATGTGGCAAGAGATGTTTATGTACATACACTGAAAAACAACAGATGACTTCTGGAGTAAAACACATGGGTAAAATTCTCTCTTAAGTCAATACAAAGGACCCAAAGTAGCTAAAGCACTTTCCCACGGTGACTGTGCAGTGAAATAAATTAGAGCTCCTTGTAGCAATCATCCACTACCCTATATATTTTTAGCAATTCTAAGATTACTGTCTGGAAAGAGCCAATAAAACAGTATTACAAGGAATCGTTTTGATGAACCTCCATTCACTTCTTTCAGGTCACTTCATAACTCCACAGAAAATATAAAGTTTGAAACATTCACTACAGCATTTTTCCTACCACTACTGCCATTTGTTTAAGTTATGCTTTACACTTTCTAGATGAATCAATCGCATTAATTATCATTTTATTATTTTTTTCTCTCTGACTGTTAAGCCAAATTAAGCTACTTCCAGAGTTGAAGAGGAAAACACAGTTATTAACAATTCCAAATATCCATTTGGTAAAAAACCACAGTGAGCAGAAAACATTGCCGTGAGTTGTGAGAAAGTATTTTCTCTATACTAAGAACTTTACTTGAGATAGGTCAAGCCTGAAAACAAGTGTATTTAAAAATCACAGCTCTAAGACATTCTTCAAAAAACATAAAAAATCATTAACACTTGTGTTTTCTTGGAGCCAACTCTATCAGGTTAGAACTGCAAGACGTGTGGCTCAGAGAGATTCATCTCCTCCAACTCTATCAGTTCTTCCCAGGTCTCCATTAGAGGCCACACAACTGTTATTCAGGGAACTAAAGCTGATTTCCTGGATCATTTTACTCAATGGGTATCTCATTTATTATTGAAAATAACAGAAACTTGACCTTCCCTGGAGACTTTTATAGAAGTTCAGGCTGTAGGTGAATTTGTCCAACCTGCATAATGCAAGTCAATTCCTCCCATGGTAAAGCAGCATTCAAAGTGAACAAGGCTGGCAGAATTGAACCTTTTGTGCATAATTAATGCAACCATCGATCAGAAAGAGCTTAGATTCAGATTTTTTCTGCAAGATAAATGATCAGGGATGAACTTACACACTTTTAAAAAGTCTAACTTTGAGAAAGCTTCTTTGATGAAAGAAAATCTCTTGCTACTGCAAACCTAAGCGGACGTTTTCCATGGCACCCACATCAGCATCATTCAGCAGAAATAGTTCACAGAAAACGATGTGACTGGCTGTGACTCACTGGTTGTGACTGGTGTGACTGGTTGTGATCTGTTGTCACAGATCTAGATACAGTCTCTCTCAATGACAACTATGTGATTTCCTATTCTATTCCCCACTTGATGTGTGCAAGCAATTCCCATTAGCCCCAGTGGGAGTTATGTGTGTGGTCATGAGAAGACACCAATGGAAGCTCAAGTGCTGAAGGTATTTACAGGCTATTTGAGGTACTATTTCATAATCTTTAGCCTACAATCCTAATCTTCTTGGAAGCCATGGTGACAGAGTTACCATAATGTGTTAATTGACAAATAACGATGAATTAATCTGGACTAATACACGTTAGTCAGGTAGCAAGAGTCACAATATTTATACAACTGGATTTTAAAGCACCTCATTCTCAGCCACCCAGCACTTGCTCCCCCTCTTCCCAGGCATAATAGTAGTGCAAACAAAAATGAGGTGCTAGTAAATATGTAGGTAAAAACCTAGATTTTCCAAAGCTTTACCCTCTTATGGGACACCTACAGTAGACTTTTAAGAGAGTTCAACATCAAAAAATGCAAGCTTGGAGGAGGACTTGCTCTACAGTACCAGACATTTGGGATAGCCCTAACCTATCTATTAGTCTATAACCTATCTATGCCAAAACACTGTAAACAAGTTTGTCTCTGGGGCTGGAGGACAACAGAAAGTGAGATTACTGCAGGAGAGAAAGTGGCCTCTTTAAAGGGCTATCACAAGCCCATTGGTAGCAGTCCAAGCATCCAGCAAAGCTTTCCTAACTACCTCATTCCTTACCTTCCTAAAAATCAAAACAGACTCAAAACACCAAACCATCTTAAAAATTATTCTGTGATGTTCAAGATGTACAGGTACTCTGATTTTATAACTTTCAGAACAACACCTTCCCCACTCTCCTCTATGAAAAGGCAAGTTTTGAACTAAACCAAAGGCACCTACCACCAGTGTTCAGGTACCATCAGTGGACAATCCCTGCTGGGAGCCACAATTGGTCCTAATGGTCAGTCTCTTTGGAACTATGAAGGGGCAGAAAAACAACTCTCCCTATTGTATCTCTCAGGGATGAGGCTTAGGCATAGTCAATCTTGCCTTGAGGTAAAGGAACGGACTAAATGACCTCCTTCAAGGTCTCGTCTTAAGGCTGCAAATCACAAGAGCTGGCAACACTGTAATCATGCAATTGAAATTTCAGGAGGGCAGATTTGTTCTAAATTAGAGTTGTAGTAAAGTGTGCTGGTAGAACGGGTTGTTAGGTTTGTTTAAAGGTATCAAAGCCAACTCATTCATCTATTTAGAGTATGCCTCTTTTAAATGAGTTTTTACATCTACCCTGCAGTCACTCGAGGACAGAGCTCTGCAGCCAAGTATTTATGGATTTGTTAGGGCAGGTGCTGCAGCTTGCCAAGGGCAAGAGATTGTGCAACTGGATTACGAGCAACACTCAACTTCAAATCCAGCCAAGGACCTTTACCCACCTGCGATCGACACTTAAGAGTGTAGACAGAGCGACACACTCACCTCCACATGCAGGCTTACATAAATTCACGTTGTAGATTAAAGGTTTAAAAGTTTATGAGATGTTGAGTTTCCACACAGATAAGCATGATGCCACACGCTCAGCCAGCTCCCACCCCCTTCTCACCCCCAGCACCCCTTGTCCTCCCCCTCCACATTCACATCCCGCTGCTGCCTCATCCTCACCACATCCCTTCAGGCAGCTCCGCCTGGCAGCCCACAGTAGTTGCATTTGGATTTAAACAATACCAACTAATTTTAAATGATATTCAGTATAACCTTGGAAACAGCTGTGGATGGTGATCGTGATCCAGGCAGATAAAATAGCTGGAAACAGATGACTGAAAGAACGTGTTTAGAGAAATATATAGAGAGAGATGGATGAACTAAAATGCCCGTTCTCTTCAGCTCTCAGCTTTGTGGAGGGCTGCAGTTTTTCTGGCTTAGCTCATCAGAAGACTATAGTAGAAGGGTTTATTATTTTTATTTTTTTTTTCATAGTTGAAGGAATTTCATCCTCCCTCACAAACACAGGGTTTGTGTCCCTGCTCTTGGACAGGACAGGCAAGATGAGAAGGAAGAAAATCCTGCTTTTTATGTAACTCCAGTTACGCCAGATCCTCCCAACACACACTGCAATTTTTGGAGCATGTTAAACCTCTGCTAAATTAGATTTCTCCTTTCCTTGTCCCCTTCTATTCCAGTGCAAAGGGCAGCGGAAAACCTACTGGAAACTGAAACTGCATCTTTTTATAGGTATTTCTGTTAGAAAAGTACCCTTGGCCCACATCTAACACATCCATAAGCTGTTCTATCTTTCAAATGCATAACTTAGACCTTGGGATAAGGTCCCAACCTTCTAACCAATGTGGGATGAGAAGTCCAGGTGGGGACACCCTTCTCACACAAGATGCAGGAGCACTGGACTATAATGTCACTTCTATCTACTTCTTCTACTGAAGTAGTCGTGGCTACAGAAGATGCCAGTTCCTACACCCCCGTGCTCTGCTTTAAGATACACCTCTTGTCACCACCAAAGCAAACGGAAGACCAAATCTGTCACACAGACTGTGCTGACTTATCTGCATTAAGAAGCGGGTCTACTTAAACTTGTCAGGTCATCCACACACAAAGGTGTTCTTAGTGATTAAATCCTGGAAGGTTATTTATTTCTCTCCTTAGAGAGAACCTGAAGGAAAGGCAAAGTTGAAGTAACTTCCCTTTCTGAGAACTAGCTTGGTTCACATGCTAAGATTAAAGAGCAGAACGTGTCAAGGTCTGTCTAATGGGTTCACACCCCAGTTTGGAAAGCATAAGAGAACACAAGGGTTATACTCATCACTTCTGGAAAAAAGGAGCTTTAATCACTCACCAAGAGCTTCCTAGTTTCTACCTCATCTTCAATGCAGTCCTTCCCTTACTTTGCACACCTCTCCACATGTTCCACATCTTTATTTTGTGAACTGGTGCAATATAAATAAGGCTTTTTTACAGAGGTCACTCGCTTCCTACAGCTCAAGCTCAGAAGCAGAGAGTTTGTTATGGGACATCAGAGCACTAAAGACCTGTCATCACATTCTAGGCAACGAGATTTTATGAAGGTCTCATATGAACAGAGTCTCCTGCCCTTGCCTCTCTCCTTGTGGATTTCCCAAAGGAACTCAATTACGTTGATAAAATTACAAACCTCCACTGCTCTGCACATTTCACCTCTCGGCTCAATGGAAGTAAGCAAGACATGATTGCACAAGGCTAGGTCCCCACAAACATAACAAATAAGGAACAGCAGTGCAGAACAGGAATGCATTACCCCTTCAAAGCTCTGCTGACACACGGGTCCAGGCTTCATTATCACCTCTGGAGTTTACACCACTATATGCTATAATTAGAAGTGTGTCAAAACTCAAGGCAGAGCACTGCAACCATCACTGGTCGCTTTGCTGGCATGAATATGATAACCAGCAGAGCAGGAGACAGAACTCTTATCTCAGTTCTTAAACAGAGACCAAGTATCTCCCTTTCCCTCTTCTTACGTTTGAAAAAGAACATACTGAATGTTTTAAAGAACATCAGGCTGGTTCACAATGCAGAGATCCCAGGGATGAGGTTAATGCCAGCCTCCTGCCCTGAATTCATGTTGTTATAAATGAGGCTGGGGGCAACAGTGAGAAAGAGTTAAAAATACCACTAAAAACCTAAAGAAAAACAACTGTGAAAAGCTGACCTTTTAAAACAGACTCCCAGGTCAAGTACCGTTTTCATAACTGATTAAATATATATAAAAACCTTTTTATACCACTGTAATATTAGATTGTTAAATGTGGATACTCAAATGTTTCCTGGAGTAGACTAGCTCTGCAGGAGTCATTCCTCACCCTTAGTAAATACTCATGACATTTTGGCCCACTTGCTACATTTTAAAAACAGGAACCCACATCTATTCTTTTTCCTTTGTTGTACCAACCTGGAAATCCTTCTGAATTTGTGCACTATTGATCTTCTCCCAGCCATTCACTAACTTCAGATGCCTCATACCTTTGCAAAAATGTCATCGACCCTGTTTAGTAATAAGTTTTCTAAATAGGGGAGAAATGTTTATTGCTTTATGCCCCAAACCTGCAGACTGTTGCACAGCCCGACAGTGAGCCAAGCTCAAGTTAAACAATGTGTTTATACAACTGACATCCTAAAGAGGTTTGGTTTTTTTTGTTCTGAGTTTCTCTAACTGCTTTAAGGCTGATTGCACACACTTTATCTCTCACCACTGGAAAGACTATAAAGCTAAAGTGAGTTTTTATATCCACATTTCAGGATACTGAAAGTACAGGGCTGTAATAGAAATGCTGACATTATCCAGTTATAGCGGTGCAACCTCTCTACCATAATTATGTACAGTTGGAGATAATAAGCGCTGCTGATTCAGGAGGAATCTCTGATTGGGCTGGAAAATGGAGAAGTGTTGGATAATCTGCTTCCTGAGTGGCAACAGCAGGCCTAAAGAGCATAAACGGAGGAGCAGAGTTGGTAAGGAAACAACAACAAAGTCCAATCATGAATACTTAGAGACACTTTTACTCCTTTCATCGTTCTTGTGATTGCAAGAGACCTAAAGGACTCATTCAGGACTTGTGATAAAAGGATATTGCAAGCTACCTAGAGAAACGTGCAGCAGGGATGGCAGGGATTTGATTAGGCGACCAAGACAGTGGGCACCCAGTCAAGAGAGCAGACAGCTCTGATTTTCAAAAGAACCCTGTTCCTTCCTGACCTCTTGAAAATCAAACTCCTTTAAAGTATCACAAATTCAGCACCAGAAATGAAGGTGCATAGAAAAAAAGTACAATGTGCATGTGATACTACATTAAAACTGCCTGAATAACATGAAAAATTGCCTTGAAATCTCTGATATTATACAGAAAAAAGCCTAATAAAATTGTTTAAATGAGTAATTTTCAGTTTAAAAAGGGACAGACTCTTTCCATCCCTTTTTTACTTTGCTTTGGGGGCGAAGGGGGAAGGGAAGAAAGAGACAAGACTTTTGGTGAAAACTATTCATTAGGTTCGGTGTTTTCCTGTACTCCTTCTTTTACCAGATCTCATTTTTCAAATATATACATAATAGAATTCCCATAAAATGATAATTTTCTCAAAAAATGTTTGTTTAATTGATACAAAAAGTTCCAAGTGCTTTGGAATACTGCGGTTGGTTCTAATTACTATTAATAAATGCATAGTGAATGTTGATAAGATTAACAAACCATTCCAAGAATTTGTTACTATATTCACTGCACAGCATAAACTCGGAATCAGCAGTAATGCCAGCACACTGGTTATATTCCCGGATTAACAAAACACAGGCAGCTCATACAAGGATGAACTTGAATTTTGCAAAACAAAATACCTGGGTAAATAGTTAGCATAAAAGAAAAAGAGTGTACATTAATATTTATCTAGCCCTGGGTATTACAGAAACAGATATAGTGGATTTGCAACATTTACCCCAAAGGTGAATGTATTAAGGCAGTGAAGCACAACACCTTAACCCATAAAATGGGCCAGAGGAGCTCAGCATCAGCTCAGCTTGCTGATGCCAGCCTGCTTTCTAGGAGCGTGGCTCCACGCTGAGCCCCATCCTGGCCTTTCAAGAGGAGCAGCAGGTGAGGATTCGTGGAGCCAGGTCCCTCCTGGTGTGACAACCAGGCTCTGCTGAGTTAGGGATGAAACCTCCAGGGAGCTGGGCAAAGCAGATTGTCCCAGTACCTGTTGGAGCCCTGTGCACTCTCACTCAGCAGACAAGCTGGTCCCTCACCGCTGTGTCACCAATAGGGTGGGGAGAAGGATGCTCCCCTTGGCCCTTCACATGCAGGCCCAGTCCCCCAGAACGGACCAGTCCCAATCTCCTTCCCACCCTCCTCACCAAAACCATCCCACTCCCCTCAGCGTAACAGTTCTGTCCGCCCACCTACCCAGCNNCCACAGGAGAGGTCAGGGAGGGAATCCACACTTTCTGGTTGTCTTCCCATTTGTCTGATGCCCTACGGCATTTCCAATGTAATATGTATTTCTTTTTAAAGTTAGTGGAATTTAAATAAATCCATACCGTTCACCAATTTCCAGCTTACATAATCAAAGTCAACTGTGCATTCACAAATTCCTGCCTTCTCTGCAAGCTAATCTGACAGTAGCAGGGGGGATCTGTAACAGGAAAAAAATAATCTCCTGTGGCACTGTCTTGATTTCCCCGGGAAAATAAAATGCCTTCAGTTTATAATGGCCTGGTAATGAATTAAACATTTTGAAATCCATAAAGGAACCTCAATAATAAGATCTTTAAAAACTGCAGACACAGACAAAGCGAAAAAAAAAAAAAAAAAAGAAGCCAAAATATGCTTGAAATTAAGTGGAGACAAATCACTAAGACACAGACACGGTGAAGCAAAGCAAGAGGCACACCAGGGAGAGGGGAGAGAAACCATTCACCAGTTCACGCATTCAGCATCTGCTTTCAACAAATACTAAACAAAACAAAGTTACTGCAACTACAGTTTTGTTCACTTATCAGAAAAACCTAATTGGAGTTTTCATATACAGAAGTATCAGAGTTTTAAAAGCTTTTGTTTGAAAGTTGATACAGGCTCCCCGGTTCTATAGAAGTCTATTGCTCCACTCTGCTGGGAGGTGCTGAGATCCAGACATTTGCATGGCTTAAAATGGCTGCAGTAGTTCAAGGCTTCTGTAACTTATTGTACACACACCATGGAGCACGGGAGAGGGGTCTCTTTCCTGGCTATACACTATTTTAAATTTAACAAAGCCAACATAATTAGTCCCATGAGAACCCCTTCAGTAACAGCTTCAGCTCCCAGCACTAGCGAGCTATATGCTATGCAGTAATTATGCTACCAAGCTGTCAGAGCCTCCTTATCTGCATGCAAATTAGTTCATATGCTATACATCTGCTATAATGACAGTATTAAAACAAGATTTTTATAATGAAGCCGTCCTCTTTATAGCAACATAGCACAATTACTTTATTAACATATTGCACATCGATGTCTGTAACTGCTCCCAGTCAAATAGCCAAATTTTCCATACCCCCATACAGCAAGGTCTTCTTTGCTTCTCACCCCATATCTGTAAATAAATGCAAAGAACAAGGATGGGAATTTCTAAATTACCTCTGTACACCACCACCCCTTCATTGTTCCTGGGGAAGTACTGCACCAAACGCCATTAGGCGTGACTAGGTGAATAAATATTCCCATAATGCTCCAAAAGGTTAGGAGATGAAACAGTAATAATCAAACCAGCAGCTGTTTGCTCCCAGCCTTGACATCAATCACCAGCTTCTGTTGACCAGAGAATGCCAGCACCAGTGGCCAAATGGCAGCGGGAGGGGGGCAGCAGCCCCCTGGCAATCCCTCGTCCACCCCCAACAGAAATGTCAAGCAACGAAGGAAGTGCGAGGCGAGAAAAAACCTTCCCAAGTGAGGAGTGGGCAACGCAGATCTGGCTCCTGGAAGGGCTTCCCCCTGGAAAAGCCATGCCGGAGGCAGCCTCGGCGCGGCCAGGGTTGAGGAGGCGGCGGTGGGAGGCAAAGGCAAGAGAAGGCAGAGCGTGGCTGCCACCCACACCCCGCACCCCCCGCAGCGTCCGGGTGCTCCCAGGGCCCGAGGAGCATCCTCACCTCTTCCAAAGAGGCAGCAGCAGCAGCAGAAGTGGCGGCTCTTGGCCCCAGCCCTCTGACAAATATTAACGCTTAGGAAAGTTTGGGTGGCTTCTTGGTCCCAGAGCTTTCTCACAGTTTGGTTGTCGGAAGAGGTGTGTAATTCTCTACAAAGCTTATTTACAGCAACGACCCCGAAAGCAATAAATCAATAGATGACTAATTTCCTCACTAATTTCAGAGTTCTTCTCTTCATTACACGGTGAGCAACCGCTCAGTTCTTTTTTACAGTTAAGAAAAGGAAACACACAGAAAGTATGTGATCAGCCCCAAACCTTCAATAAATCTTTACACCCGTTTCTCAAGCAAACACTTCGTTTTTAGGTCTATTTTTAACTTTCCAGCTTGTATTACCACAAGCCACTGATGCTCTGGGGGAGCTGCCAGGGATTTGCACTGTAGCCTTCTTGCACAGAGATACCCTGAACTCAGCTAGCCATCTCTCCAGGGTAATAAGGAAAGGTGATTTCCATTAATGGGGAACATAAATTCTGGGATCTTATTTCACCTGATACAGCTTGTTTATAGTCCTGGCCAACTGGTTACTTTTCAAATGTCTGGTTGGGAATAGAGCAGTTGAGCTTTATAAGCATCATCCTCAAGAGGGAACAAAACCATGTGAAAGTGGTATTGGGGGGGGTAGAAACAACAAAAAACCTCTTCCCCTTTTCATGTTATATTTCCCCAAGCAGCAGAAAGGTGTGGATAGGTCTCATCCAAAGTTTCAGCACTACTTTGTTCTTCATGCAAATCATCTCTTTCATCAATTATCTTAAAGCCATTTACAAACATGACTGCCGTTTCAAAGCCAGGAGGAGGTAGGTGAGAATTACCATGGACAGCACAAAGACGTTCAAATACTAAATAAATCCAAATCTTCTCTTAAAACCTATATTTACAGCTTCATTAAAGCCCTGAGTACTGACACCACAGTGCATAAAACAACAAAGAGAAGAGCTAAGGAAAGGCATAGAGCAATCCTTCTTTCTCCCCTACAAAAGCTTGTTTTATTTTTGTCAGCATAACCTGTAGTTTGCTGGGTTTCTGTGAGATCAAATATTTGATCAGTTTATGAAAGGGATGATATTATGTGTTTGCCTGGGGGAGCAGGGTCACTGGATTTTGTGACCCTGGAGTTTATTCCAGCACTTGGTTCCCATGAGAAAAGTACTAAATTACCCTTTTCCATTGGGAGAAGAGAAAACAAAATCCGAATATATCACAATTCTCCCGCAGCTACTAACAAGATCTTCTGTAGCCTTTGACACCACCTCATGAAATAATGCAACAAAAGCCATCTTATTAGCACTCAGTGTGCACCCAACCAAATGGACTGTGTTCTCAGAGAAGTCAGTCGTGCAAAGAGCAGCTCAGTCTTATCTGCTGGAAACCTCTCCTGCTACTGTTCTACCACTTAGCTCTCTCACGCACCGGTGCTGTTAAGGGTGAACTCTATTGTCCCTTAAGGTCCACAAAAAAAATTTTTATTATCCGCAGCATGATTTGGGTCATGTCCTGGAGGTGTCATTTATCTCATTCAGCTTTTGAGGCTGATACGGTGAACTTCTCAAACTCAGCTAGTGCTTCAGACTCCCTTTGTTCTCAATGGCAAGACACAAACACACTCCTCCAGAGCATCACCCAGGCCAACAACCACTTATGGTGAGCTAAGCTGCACTCCATGAACATCAATCTCTCTTTGTTGGTCTTAAAAGGCTTCTAGACTATTAGCTCAAATGTAGACATTTGCAGTCAGGTTAGATGAATCCTACCTAATCATCATAATCAACCCAGCTTCACCAACCCAGTGTCATCAATGCAGCTTCCTCAGTGGCACTGAATTCTGGTATCAACCTGTCCTTGCTGCTCCTATCACTGTAAGACTCTCCGTACTTCATCTAACATGGCCTCAGTTTCTACATCCTACAACTGTGGGATTGTCCATCCACTCGCCTCTCCATCTTCCATCTCCTGTATCTTTGAACACTCCTAAAAAACTGGATTGATTTCTTTCAGGCTCTCTGGTACATTCCCAGCATCTCCCTCATTAGTTCTCTAAGACAGAAGCAACACCTTCTTCCAATGTCTTCCAATTTCAAGGTTTCTTCCATCAACTGAATCTAGCATGATTCTCTGGCTGTGGTTTGGCAGCTGAGCTGCAATTGCCTGCTTACATTTTTGTTACATTATTAAGGAAGAAATTCTGCCATCAGCACAGTTAATCTGCTAGAAAATAAAATCACGTGGAAATCACCTGCAAGGTGTGCTATTTTAGATGGGACTGTTAATGTAGGTCAAGTTTTATTTAAAAAAATCCTAGTGATATAATTTGGAATGGGGAAGTTCTCCTCTGGGTTGCATCTGTGTTTCTTAATAAACCTCTTAGGAATTCTGAGTTTTGAATCTATCCACCAATGTCTTTTAAAGGAAAATCACATAAGCATATACACCTTGCATGCCCTGATTTCAACAAGCCAACTCTATGCTTGCAGCTCATACATTTTGAGTAATATTCATGAAAGTGGAAATTATGCTTTCACACTTAAAAAAAATAAGTCAAATTTGACAGTGAAAATACACCCAAAGCATTTGAGAATCAGATCAGGATCAATTTCCTGATCCTGTTACAATTCTGCCTGCCCAATTCATTGAGATAAGTATTGTGCAGGATCCCCATATAAGCAAATCTTCCCATAACCCATTCTACTCTGGCAGCCAATCCTTGAAGAAATGAATGGTTTTCCATTCAGCTTTGGCATTTTCTCTTCCTCTTGGCAGCAGGATTGGCCCAGCTGGGAAAATTGTGGTAGTGCAACCAGACAGCAGAAATGCTGCAGATGCACCTTGAGGTATTGAAATACTACAGTGACCTTGTTTTTTAACTTACTGTAATACTTAGTGTGACATGACCCACATTATAACTTAAGGGTTTGGGTTTTTTTCCTTTTTTTTTTTTTTGTTAAAAAATTGAGATTGCTATTTCTCTTGAGTAAAGTTTAATCATCATATTATTTTAATTTTATGATTAAAAAATACAGAAGCCAATCCCAAACTGAGAGTACCATGGCTGCACTTCACAAAGGGGAGACCTGACAAGAGATAAAGTAATTTATTCACTCCTCCTTCCTTCACCTAGAAATTAAACACTTCACAAAAGACCATCAGCGAGATGCTCAATTTGTAGACACGAACAACCTTGTCAGTGTCCTTTGCACAGCAGAACAGCTGTTTGGTTGATGGGCACCTTGTCCCAGTAGGGAAAGTTAGAGCCTTCTCCACTGCAAATACTGAGATTTTCTGCTTTTCAAGCACTCTTACTTTGTGCCTAGTTTGCAAGAGAACCCTGAACAGAAATATTGCCACCATCACAAAGACTCTTAACCTGAAAAATTGCTCTGTTCTAGCATTTGTTCTGTCTTAAGTGTATTTAAATTCCAGCACGCATTTACAACCTTTGTTGCAATCAGCAAAGCAACCTTTGTTGCTTTCAAAAATCAAAGGAAACAACAAAATGTGAGCTTTTCTGAGATTTTTAAGTGTTCAGATCCAGCTACCACCATTTAGCACTGACCATAGGCCAGCAGTGCTGCAGCACCTCACTGCATAATCCTCCTTAGCCCAACTACTCAAAGTATGCTGAAACAAATAAGGAAAACTCATTTCACCTTACCTTTGCCCTGGGCTAAATGCATTCAAATGCTCACTTTCTGCAGTTCATCTGACTGTTTGCTTCTAACGGTAACATCTTCTTGACAAAGATTTTACATGGATCCCTCATCCCCCAAAAGAAAAAGAAGAAAGAGTACACCACCTTTTCCCCAGCACGCTGGGGAACTCACCAACTCACTACAACCTTTACATAGTGTCTCTAAAACCTTTGTTCCTGCAGCACTTTCCCAGACTGATGTTTACAAGCATGTTTAGGGAAAGCAAAGTAGTGTCAATCTCAAAAGATAAAAAAACCATGACTTTGAAAAACTGGTTTGGGTCTCTGATTTCCAAATTCTCTTTATCTGCTGTGGTGTGTGTGCAATGCTTTGTACCGTTGGCAAAATAAGCAATATTGAGAAAAGGAATTTTCAAGGGCTTCTCACAGCCCATCTCTAACCATCCCAAACAGGTAATCCTGGCTTGGTTTTCCTTTTAATCTTGCCGGAGAAGAAAGGTAGCTTGCATCTAGCAGCGTTGCTCAAAAAGCCATATGGCTCAGGATGCAAGCACAGCAAAGCAACCGTTCTTTTCCCCACAGCTAAATGAGATTTTACTAGGTACATGAGACACAAAGTTTGTCTAAAACCCTGCTTCTAAATAAGACCACATTTTAGGAATTACACTGCAAATAAGATTTATTTTTGGTATCTCAAATGGTGCAAGGTCAAGCAGAAGATGGAAAGGAAAGGCACGGAGTGAATTCCATTTCAGGATCCCACTTCTAAGGTCTTCAGGAAGTTGGACTATTTAGTAGAAACCCTAGAGGTAAAAGCAACAGCTCTGCTATTGTTTATTACCTTGTGTGAAGTGATTAATACAGCAGTTTATTGCCTCAGTTGCACAAAAGAACTATGTGCCAACTCTTCCGGCTGAGAAAAAAGCACCACTTTGCTTTGCAATTAAAAACAACATGGAAGAGTGCCAAGGGTGAAAGATGGAGAAAATCCTAATTTCCCTACAAGCAGAAAGAATGAAAGAGCAGAGCGATGGCAAAAAATCCCTTTCTACTTTTGCTTCTGCTGCTTCTGAGATTATAGACAGTTGTGGCCAGCTTACTGGGAGTCCAAGTGATGGTGAGAAAACCAAAGTGGAATCTGTTAATGCCTCTTTCCCAAATAGAGGGATCACTGAGCCGTAGTTAATATGACACCTTACAAAATCAATATATTCCTTTCTCTCTTATATATTGCTATTTCATGTTACGGAATGTTCACTAATAACTTTTTCCATCTATCTGCCTTTAGCAGTGTTTTCTCCATCCTCTTACACACTATTCTTTTCTGCTCACAATAATGCCAATGGGCATTCATGCTGAGAAGCCATCAGTACTACACATTCCTTTCCCAGTCTTCTTTCTCTACAATGTTCTAAATCAGACGACCCCCCTTGACAGCAACTGGCTTGTCAGGGTGCCAGGACCACTGACTACTGTCCATCAAGTTGGTTTACAGAGTCCTGTCCTTTCTACACCAGTCTGCATCATGTGTTGTTGGTAATCTTGCATGTTGATTCTGTGCTGCATATTTACAGCACCCAGTACAGTTCTGGACAGGGCCTAGGCTACTCCACACTATAGCAAGAATAAATCTGCTCTCCAGGATGCACAAGCTGTCTTCTTCAGCTTTAACTTTAAGCCATACTAAACCCAACATGAATTGGACTCATCAGCTGTTACTAACATAAATAATCCTTATTCACTAAAGCCTGTCTGGAGAGACAGTGGTCATTCCCAGAAGTGGTCTCTGAAGCTCTCTGCAGATTTTCCATCTTCTACAGAGGTGCACAGAAAAATTTGAAAGACTCTAGTTTAATAAAAATACATGCATTGTACTGGAATATATCTTTGCATTGATATAGAAACTCAGCAGGAAATAATAAAACACTGAAAAAAAAGACAGCTTTTATGTGTGACAGCTTTCAAGTCTCATTGCACAGTTCTTGCTCAAATCTAGAGGTGGGCCTCTCATAGGGTAGGTAAAAATTTCCGTGCTTCAATAAGATACAACTCTCATTTCTCAAGCTCTCTAGGAAACCTTATTAAACACCCAGCATCTTTGCATTTAGAAAAACTGTGCTTGGTGCAGGGTAAAGCCACTCCATCCTGCCCTCAGCTCTGGCACACTGAATCTTGTAAGAGAGAAGGTGGATTTCCCAGCTATCTGTGTGACATTAAAAATATGTCATGTAAAAGATTAATTTGTGAGGAGAGAGCTGGAAAGAAGAATTTACTTTTGCCAGAGATACATTTTTCTTATTTTTAAGCAGATGTCACAAGACCAAAGCCCAGCTGAGATGTTGAGTTCAAATATATATGATAAATGTATCTCAGTTATCATGACCACATATTTGCTATACAATTCACTCACAAACACATATTTTACGCCACAAAAGCATACTTAAAACAAAAAGGCTTCTTTTCCTCTAAAGCCTAGGATTAATTTTCCTAAAGCACCTTCAAAGTCCCTTTTTTGTGTGTTAGTTCCTATTAATAAAGAATTGTTGCAGGCATCAGCGTGGTACGTGCTGCAGTGCTCCCCTGGAAAGGACTGCAGGAGAACCCCCAGTAAAATAGCTATTTAGGAGCAGTGTGACTACTCCTTTCTAAACTGGAGTCAATATGGAGAGTTAACCTATAGATCATGCATAATTTACTGTTCATGAAGACCAGGAAGAAAATAAAAGGATTTTATGAAAAACCTATAGCAAAGCAGGTCGCAGAGCAGGGCTTTGGAAGGCATCTCAAAGGATGCCCAAAGGTGCTCACCTCCCACTGTACCCAGCTGCTCCTGAAATTCAGTGACAGTCGGGCACCATGGCAGAAACCTTGGCACCTTATCCTCTGCTCTTACTTCTTCCACATATGTTCTCTTCAAAAGGCATTTTAAGACCAAAGGATGAGCCAAAAACCTGGGGGGACTTTTGATCATTCCCAGCATGGAAGGTCTTCCATGGCATTCCAGTTTCTGCAATAGCAGCAAATACAGCAGTGGTTTTGCCGCTGTATCTTTGCTATAACTAAAGAAGATCTATGCTCAGAATTCAAATGAGATAATTTCCACTATACATAGGCTTGGTTTTCTTTAATTTTTCTCTTCCTCCTGTCTGTTCTCCTTGAAATTTAAAGGAATCCCTCCTTGAAGTGATCTTGTATAGGATAAGCTCTATTCTGAACTCTATTATACCTCATAGCTTGATATATTAAAGTGCCTAAACTCTGGAAAAGTATTAGAAGAAACTGGTGCTACTGTTGATCAAGGTTGTAATCCACAATCTACACTCATCAGATAATAATTTATGGACTACAAAAACTATTCTGTCCTCCATGTTTCTCAATTACTCCCAACACACAGTCCACACAACGAGATTAACATAAAAACCAGGCAACATCAGAAAGCTATAAATTTTCACAATAAAACAGCCACTTCCCCTTCATTAGGCTTTGCACAGTTCATATTATTTCCTTTCTGGAGAAAATCATGACTAGTTACTGTCTGCCTTCAGAAACAAACTATCGGTAACGTTTCCATAGGGATCATCTGAAATGGATTTCTAATAATGTACAGGTTAAAAGGTTTTCTTGTTCTCCCCTTCCTGCATCCAGCATTTAAACTTTATGGTCCCAATGACACTATGAAAGGCATATGTGCTTAATAACAGAACTCACGAAGAAATATGTCTTAAAACATATAACTGCATGCTTAAATATAGAACAGACGTGAACTCGGGCAGTGACTTAATACAGAGGAACAGGTTCTATTTATTCCCCCAGCAGCCAGCCTTAGCATAGGAATAACTGACACGGCAGATAAAGGCTCTTATCCTTGGCTGGTTGTATATAGCACTTCATCAGGACACTTAAAGGCACTTTATGAAAGCAGGGATTAATTGTTATCCCAATTTTAACAGAAAAGGAAAAGCTTCCCAAGGTTACAAAAGAAGGTCAGAAACACATATCTGCAACCACCACCTACATACCTTAGTTCCCATCTCTGCTCATTAAGCCACACTCTAAGAGCTTCAGAGATTGAATTTTTATGTAAACATTTAACTCATTTCTCAACAAACCTATGAGAACTCACAGTATTTTATCTTCTAAATTGAATTAGGTCAATGTCTACAGTGGCCAAATACACAACACTAATGGCCCATCTCTATCTTGGGAAATGCAGACACTGGTAGCATTACTTTTGCTTAAACTTTGGAGGAAAAACAGATGGCCCTGATGGATCTCACTTAAATAGGAAGAACAAGAAATATTTCAAGTCTTGACAATACAAATTTGGATAATGCTTAGTAAATCTCAATATGGAAGTCACAAGAGAGATTCCAGAGTTAATATATTCACACCAGTTCAAATCCACTCTTTTCTTGGAGGAATAGCACAAAACACCATGATACAGGTTAGGGTGACACATACAGCAAATCAGTCCCCGCAGCTGAGACTACTTATTGTCCCCTATGAGGGCTCTCTGCTCTCTGTGAGGGAGATGACACCCAGAAGATGCCATCCTGTCTGGACCGTAACTCCCCACATACCACTACAAAACATGGTTTGCAAGTCAGATCACCCGCCATCACATTAATTTTGGCCTGACCAGCTGCAGATGGCAGCCCCTTCTGACCTCCAAAGGCAAAGGAAAGCCTCAGAGCATGTCTGATTAGAAGAGTCCAGGTGAAATGTTCTTTTTAGTTACTGCTTTCTTTGGTTTCAGCTGGCAGCCAGGAGCCTGCTTATCTTTGCTGCCTTCCCTTCTTTTCTAGCAGGGCATCACCCTGGCAGAACAAGCTCAGCCCAGGAACGTGAAGGCTCCAGAGTTTTGCAACTGCCTGTCTGGTTGGCTTTCCCTCCCCTGCCTCAGTTTGCTGTCTTGTTTTATATGGCAAAGACTAAAGAGTTCATTTTTATAAAGTGCTTGAACAGGCTATTTGATATGAGCCTCATTTTTCAGAGGTGTCAAATACCTCGGTTCCCACAGAGCACAAATGCATCATCCCCGGGAAGCGGGACTCTGCTCGGAGCCGGGCTGTCCCACGGCACAGGGCTGCTGGCAGGCCATGCATGCCACTCGTCCAGGGAAGTCTCACCCCATTTCTGGGAGGTAGGTAAAAACCAGCACTATCTCTCCTTGTTAGACGAGGCAGCTCAGACTGATATAATCAGTGCCTTGCTAGAAGTGACAGACTGAGGAAAAATGCAAAAAAATTCATACAAGACGATAGTCCAAAGATAACTGGAGCCTTTATTTCCAGCCCCCTGTTTCACAGCTCAGCCACTGAGGTTCACCTCGAAACTTAACACAATTAACACTTGGAGGTCTGCATTTTCTATGGCTTTTATTCTGAAATATGGCAGAGAAACAAATGAAATGAAGAAGCAACAGCTTTCATGGAGAAAGCAACTGAGAATCAATCGCGCTAGACATTTCTGCCCAGGCTGTCTTGCCTCTTTTGGTCGTGACAACGTGGAAACAAAATATAACCTCATTCCGCACAAACTCACATCTTCACATGCTAAACCTCACGCTGACACCGCCGCGGCACGCAGAGGAAGTGGCTGAAATGTTAGCATTCACCAGGAATAATTCCAGAAATAATGGAGCTACTGTTCCCATTTCCAGCCCGGAGAAGTGCACGGCCCACAAGCACCTACGCCCGAAGGGGCTGCGCTGACAAAGGCAGATCCAGCACATAAAGGTTTTTCAGAGAGCAGTGGGGAAATAGGACACTCTGGACTCTCCAGGGATCGGTTTCTATTTTCATGGCTATTTTTTATAAGCCAAGGGACTACAGAAAGGTATTTAAGCTACCACACCCGAGCAGTAACTAAGGTTTACCGAGGTCAGAGAGGACTGTCTCACAAATTTTTACCGCCTGTGAACAACTCCACAATTCTAAAAATACCTGAGTAACTGTCATGGCAGGCAACCAAACACTAATATTTTTCCCTGTACAAAATAATTCCCTGTACAAAATACTCCACTTCGTCTGAGAGCTACAAAACGTTTGCAAAAGCAACATCACTGTACATCTTGACAAAATAGGAGAAAGAAAGCTAACACCTTGTGCAATCGCCCTGAGACGATGGGGAAAGGTGGAACAATCCCTCCCCACCACCCATGAGGAATTTCAAGTTGCAAACCATGCTTTGGAGAAGGCTGGGAAAGAACAGAAGGTCTGAACTTGGTTGCAGTAGAAAATTGGTTTGCAATTGTGATTCCAAAGTTGCAGTTAAGATAACATCATACGGTTTTTAAGCAGCTCATTACCAATTTATTAAAACATTAAGGCTTCTTTGAGACTGTTGCGAGATTATTGTCTAAACTGCTATTTAAAAGTGTATTGGCTCACAGCATGGATAATTCATTCTTATGCCAATACAGACACACACATAGTATGCGTGTATGGCTGTATTACAGTTCATTTTTAAAAAGTGATTTTGCATGCAAAGTTAAGTGTGGTTTTTTCACATCTGGAGCGTGAGTGAGAGAAATTCATTTCCAAACAACAAACCGTAACTTATTGGAGTGCTAAATGGCACTTTTAAATAAACATAAATATTATTTTGACACTTGGATACCTTACACAGCAATAAATAAAGTCATTTAGAAAGACAAGAAGGCATGTCTCCATGCTCCAGGAGATGCAAGACCATCACCTTTTTGAAAGGGTCGGGTGGCTTTAGAGAGAGGTAACAACCTCATTAAATCCTTTAGTCTGTGTGGAGATTTTCTCATTTGTTCAGGCTGAGAGACATCTCACTTGTTTATGGGGTTTTTTTTCCAAAGGATTAACAAACAGAAGAGGAGCAATGCTTCCTTGTCCAAGTTATTATTTTTAATAGGAAAAATAAATACTAATTAGAATAAAAACCAGGAGCAGTCCTGATGAAGTGGAAATGTTTTTCTCCCCCACCAATCAACAACTGGACCGCAGAGACTGGATAAGCACACAGCACAGGGTCTCATTTAATTGACTGATAAACTAGAAACCTTTGACAGAGAGTGGTCAGTCTGAACTTTGGGCTCAGTAATGAGCTCTCAAGTTCCCTCTCTGACAGAATGGACCATGATGGTGCTGCATGACTTCATTTAGCTTCATTTTATAATTACAAGCTTGTTCTTTACTATTTCTCCCCAGCTTAAATATCACTTTTTCAAAGCGATGTAAGAGGAAAAAAAATAGAAATGAAACCAATTTTAATGAACTCATGCAAATATAAGCCTGGTGAAATGAAATCACAGACCTAAGCAGAATACTGCATTGAACACATTTGTATGTTTTATGCAAAGCTCATCTAAATTTGAGTAATTGGACCTAATTTGGCAATCTGCACAATCAGTTTGCAAACTTCAACCACTGAATTTTAAGTATGAGCCTGGAAAATCATTAACATTTGTATTTATCATGGTGGCCCTGATCCAGCACAGTACTAAAATATGTGCTGAAGTGTTTGGAATGAGGTCTTGGTGTACACGCACCAACCAAGAGAATATAGTTTAAGGTTGGGAGCCTTCCTCCAAGAAGTCCACCATCTATCCCTCTGCAATCTGAAAAACATTCCCCAGATCATAACCATTGCTCTACTGCTTTTCATCTCCACCCTCTCCTCTTCTCCAAGACTCCCTCTCACCTGCTGTTTCCCTCCTTATGCTGATATTAACCCAGTCCTGTTCCTTTCTTATACACCGGGTCTCCATTGAGCAGTGTGGGACCTGGATGTGCTTTCCATGCTCCAGGAGCATGCCAAGAGCATCAAACCACTTTTTTTAAAGGCCAGTTCTCCCATGCTCTCCCCAGCATGTGTTTTGGCTGCAAGGAAGGTTATTTTTCACTTTTGTCTCATCTTTCTTCAACAAAAAATGAAATGGGTCTTGAACTCATAAAAACGTTCTTGCTCCAGATTGTAGGAAAGAAAACTCTTTTACATTCAACTCTACTCACTGCCTTTTTTATTTTTTTTTTCCCTGAAGGCATCTTCTTAAAGAGAAGACAAAGCACAATTTTCAAGGTGAAAACTGTCAGTCTGAACTTGAATCAAAAGGCAGAATCCACATCAATGGGAAACTTCACAGCATCCCAGCAACTTACTCGAATACAGGAGGATAAGAAAGCTGCACTGGCATCATGAACCCTCTCCACACAACCAGAACACCACCAGAGTTTAAATATGGTTGTCTGTCAGTAAAACAATTTTAAATCACAGGCATAGCCAAGATGTATTAGGGCAGAACTGTGCTAGATCACATGCAAGTTCAGTTTCTCTCCATGTGTCCTCAGGAAATGTGTTAATTGCTCACAGCTCTAACACAGATTTTCAATACATCTGCAAGATACAACACCACACACACTAGCTGGGGGGAAGAGGAAAATCTGAATCTTTTCAGTGTAAAATCTAAGGATATTTGGCACATTTTAGCATCATGGCTTTACTCCTTCTCAAACCTCCTTCTAGTATCCACCACTTTTTTGCCACTGGCTGATACAGCACTGGATCCTGGGTACCCACCCATCACCCATGATGCGGGATGCAGCTTCCTCACACGCTTGGCCACAAAGTTTGACTGCCCTCCCGACTCATCATGGGGATTTCTGCACCAGGACAGGGTGGCAGAGGACAGGCATAACTTTGTGTAGTGATGAGCAAACACTGCAGCCCAGCACCTCAAATCCCAACAACTCCTACTCCCCTTTCTAGACCTCAAATCATTTCCTTATACACTGGATCAAAAATTGCTGTCACAAATTACATTTCATATTTTACAAAAATATGAAATAGGTCATCTTAAGAACTGTGACTTGAAGCAATGTGATTTAGGCAGAGGAGCATTTCCCCAAATCAGGACTGGTTTGCAAAGGATTCCTGTTGTTCCTGGGACTTTCTCAGTGTAGTCAGTTAAAGATATATGATTTCTCTTTCACCATTAGGTGGTATTGCTATAGCCTAAAATCAGACCTTTTATTTTGCATCAGGAGAAAATTTCAAACTTACTCAGCTCCAACACATTTTATGAAAATTGCTGCTTGGGTGGAGAGAGGTCTCTGCTGGAGAAAAGCTCAAATAATCTCCAGCTGTAAATACACTGGCCATGCAGCATGCGGCAGACCTAAGTATCTTTATATGGAATAAATTAACTAGTCAAATCATACTGCATGTTCAGGACATGCTGCTCTTTCGACCTGGAACTAGCAAGCCCTCACTAGATGGGTGAGAAATTACCAGCTGCTCTGACACCACCATATCTGAGAAAAAGAAGTCTTTCCCCGTGACTGCATGGCAAGCTAAGTTCTTACATCTCAACGACTCCATCCCAGCCTGTCAGCCTGCAGAGAAAGAGCTGTGGTAGTATTAAATTGGTTTGAAATGGGAGATGTCACCAGAACTGAAGGTTCAAAATGCACCTGACCAACACTGCTCTTTTCACTGCTGAGAAAGAGAAATGAGAAGTAGTAATGGGGTTTAAAGGAAACAGGAATTGCTAACAGACTACCAGGCAAACCTACTTTTCAAGTCATGGCGCAACACAGTCACATCAAAGGGAACTGAATTTCACCAGTTGGTATGAGCTTAAACCAAATATGATGCATTCTCCCAAGTACTCAGGGCAGGGATTATCAACCTCCAAAGTTTGATCATTAACCCTGATCCAAACCGCTGAGAGACTTTTTCTGTCAACAAGGGCTCAGTCAGGCGTCTTTATTAATCACAACTAACAAATATTTTAATTCTGGGACCTTCGGGATGAAGGGGCAGAGCAGTGCTGTGTGCCTTGTTTCATTTGAGGAGATGACAACACAGATCTGCAGTGCCTGATTAATATTTTATGCTTGCGATCCACTGGGTATGCGGTGCAATTCTGGTGGCTTGTTTTGCTCTACGTTCGCTGCATCTCCAATGTTATTTGCAACGGCTTCAGGGAAGAACAACAAAAAGAGATTTCATTCCTGCAGGACAGCACTGCCTGACCTCTCTCATTGCTTCATGTAATTCAGAGGGAGCAACCGTTAAACAGGAACTGAAAGTGCTTTTCAACTTTTAAAGGGAAAAAACCGGCACTACAGATTTACATATAGATAGCATTTCAGAGAAGAATGATGCCGATTTCTCCTGCCTTGCATTTATTCACC
The DNA here is from genome assembly GCA_004320125.1 of Scolopax mira. Classification (NCBI taxonomy): domain Eukaryota; kingdom Metazoa; phylum Chordata; class Aves; order Charadriiformes; family Scolopacidae; genus Scolopax; species Scolopax mira. The sequence goes on along the minus strand of BJBW01000382.1, from coordinate 279,639 downwards.
AAGTCATCCTAACAGAGCAGAGGGAAGACAAGCCTGCAACAGGGCACTGCTGAATACACATCTCTGTGTCATCACCAATAGTTCGCCAGGCTAGCATTAAAATGACGTTAAAACACAGTGTGACCAATGAAAAGAGACAACGAAAGCAAAACGCCTACAACTCTACAACTCACGTCCATCCTAGGATTTTGCAGAGGTCCCCTATCTAACTTTTAAGTGAAAACAGGACACTTAAAAGTTGACAGTCACTGAGGATGGGCACTCCCTTCAGGGAATGCAATAGTAAAGACGGCTGTTGTGAATCAACAGCATCTTAACACATCACGGGAACCTTTCTGGTTTCATGTATCATTGCAATGTATGGACAGTTCGACTTTTTTTTTCCCTGTTATTCAAAGACTTTTAATAGCATGTTACTCCAAAACTCCCATTCTCTTTTAGAAATATGCGTGATGCTTGTAATGACCTCTTGTCTTAAGAAGGTATGTGTCACTGAAAGACTGGGATATTTCTAGATCTCCAGTGTCTTTATGCAGCTTAATGCTAATGAAAGGAAACCATTTTTTGCGCACAGTGAAAGGGAACAGATGGTGTCACAGTTCTGTTGTGGAATTTAAGCAGAGTGACAACCTATACAGCAGATCATCATGGGTGAAACTCTTTTTAGGCAGTAGCATGGAGGGTTTATTTGTTTGTTTGTTTTATTTACTTATTACTATCCAATGTTTTGCAAAAGCTTTTTCTTTCCTTTTTACAATAAAATCTAAGAAAATGGTAGGATAATCTCACTGTCCTACAAAACCTCAGAAGACACATGAAGACCATTATTTTAAATACACTGTGAAAGGACAGCTGAAAAACAGCACCTCATATTGCAAACTGTGCTTTTCCAATCATGTATCTATCCAGACACCAGTCGCTGGCGAGGAAACCAATGAGGGCTTAAAAGGGACACTGTCAAGTTGAAAATCACTCCTCTGTCTGAAATCTGGTCCCTAGTTCTAATTATGCCTGCAAGGCAGATGGATAGGGGGAAAGGAGATCTTTTTTCATTTTTAATAATTTTCTATTTAACACTTTTGGTTGGCAATATTTTATGTACAGTTCACCTCATTGCTTCCTATCTAGGCTCACTTGCTTTCATCCTGGAGAAAAAAAAAGGTAAAAAAAAAAAAAAAAAGGCAGAAAAAAATTCAAAGTTGGAAATTTACCCAGAGATAAGGAATTTAAAAAGGACTTTCTATCCCATAGATTTGTTGTTGCTGTTGTTTACTAAACTGTTTGTTAAATTTTCCTGACCCTACTGACAACTGAGTCAGACACATGCTTCATGTGCTGACCCTACTAGAGGCATCTGATTCCCCACAAAGCATCCCCCCCCTCTGGTGAGACTCTGGTGAGTCCATATGTAACTTCAAGTTCCACAATTTTTATTGTTTTCATTCCTTCATATTTATCTTCTTTCAGTTTATTTGAGCTGCCCGTATGTGTATTCTGTAGTGCATACCTCTAAAAGCAACAGATGATATGCTCATCCACTCCATAATTCACAGCAACAATAGCCAATCTCTGCTCAGCCCATATCCCACAAGAAAAGGGATTAATCAGGCAGCGACATCCTGGGAGAACAACAAAGCTCAGGCTGCTGGGTTAGGGTTGGGACCCCTCCAGGAATGGTCTGGACCCATTCCACTCTCTGTGAAACTTTGGAAAACATCTGCTTCATGACAATCCCATTTTTTCACAGGGATGGATGATAACGTGTCAAAAGATACCCAGTTGCAAGCCTTACTATGCTCTTTACAGTGAGATAGGGAAAATCAGGTCGTAGACACATCTATAAACTCAAACACTCCGTGAGCACATTGCTTTTGCAATGAGCTCAATGCTGATCATGGGGGACAACAGCCATCAGCCTGAAAGATGCTATGAAGCCAAATGTATATATTCAGGTATGAGTTTGCATAGATGAGGGGATGAGATCCAGGGAAAGCAGAGCAAGCACCATTGTACTAAGTGCTCTGGTCTCCAGTGGGTGAGTCTGCTCAAGGTGGGTGATTGTGCTCCCCCAGGTCTGTAGAAAAGCACACTCTAAAATGAAGGTCTAATATTAAAGAGAAGCTCTGCTCTACAATGCAAATACCAGCTTGAAATCCTTTCCATTTGGCCAGGATATCTATCTATATATATATACGTGGGGTAAATTAACACTTTCTTATGGAGACATTTCTTTGCAAAAGGGGACGCCAGGGCTCTTTCAGAGACTTAGCACCTCCAGTAACAGTGACCACAGGAAACATTAGGCCCACAACAGCAAACCACCCTTAACCCCAAAGAAGCAATATTTATAGGAATGACTGCAGAAAGATACATTTGGGATAGGAGCACTTCAAGTGTGGAAAAGTGGCAAAATATTCAAAGTAAGAGAATTCTAAACTCACTGTAGTTCATGAGGTGTAACCTGCTGATTAACACCTCTTGCAGGGAGGGACAACACAAGGCCTTCCTTCCAACACTTCCTTTGAGGAGAAGTGAAACACTCAGGTTTTAAGGCATTTACAGGGCATTTCTTAAACATGTCAGGTAAAATCACCACTGTGCTCCAAAGCACCCAGGCTCTGGCTGCAGAAACTCAACAGCTATTACACAGTAAGTGTGAAGTGAAGAAGCAGAAAGAGAAGAGATTGTCAGTAAATAGGGTTAATCCCTGCAGGTAATACCCTTTCCGTTAAATTGTGCAGTATTTTCCAGTCTGCAGATTCTCAATCCCATTTAACATCTTTCTCACACTGCAAGCAGACACATCTGAGCTCTCACTCCTCCTCCCTCCCCCCCCCAACCCCAAATTCTGCAAGGCTGTTTTTGCAGGCAGCAGCCAGTTAAACTAAAGGCTGCTGGTACTACCCCGGGAAGCTGTAGGGGGGTGGGTGAGCAGCACAAAAGATCTCAACACAAAAGGCCATCCTTTTCATCCTTTTTGCTTCTTCATTTTCGCCAGCTGAGCCATAGCTTTATTCAATCAACACTTAAAAAAAAATAGATGAAAACGTGGGAGGGGGTAGGGATTGTGGGGCATAATATTGGGCAATACCTATTTTAATATAAACAATCAAATTTGGTGGGTGAGGGGATGTGGGGAGCCTTCAGCTCGCATCTTCTCCCTGCTTCCAAATGAGCCCTTTAGTCTGCTTCCCCAGTGCTCACAAAACATCCATGCAGCATGCCACAGATATTTTCTGATATAGGAGGAGAAGATATAAAGAGCCTGACACCGAAAGGACAGCGAACATCTTTGCGTTCCCAGCAAGACCCGCACAGTGTACATAACCACATGAAAAACATGGCTGGCTGGTGCATCGACAGATGCAAACGAGAAACACCAGACTTAGCCTTATTTAGATCACAGCAAAATTAAACGGGGAGGAGAAGGGGAGGAAGGGGAAATAATTGTGGCTGTGTAACATGGCTGCACAATTTTCAAAGCCTCACGACTGCCAGCTTGCAGGGAGCAGTGAAAATGTGTGCCTGCTCTAAAGGGAGCTGTTCCTGCCACCCCTGCAGCACAGCCCCGTTCATTCAGCTCTCCATCCAGCGGACGGGCACGCCGGCTGGAAAGCAGGGAAGGCAGGGGAAGAACTAAAACAGTTAGTTTACCTGATCAATGTAACTTCACGGGAGCTGGAGGTAGGGATTCCAGAAGAAATGCAGCAAGGAAGGAAAAAAAAAAATCTGCTTGGATCCTTCTGGCAGTCCACAGTCTCATCTACATGCATCTGAGCAAGCCTTTACCAGCAGCTGCTTCTTTTATCAAGCCCACAGGCACAGCAAATTAGTCCGGTTAGACAGTTCAGTCAATGTGGGCTATTCACAGTGTGGCTGTTGTGCGAGCCCGGCTTCTCCTGTCCCCCTGTCCCTGGGTAGGCACCCGCCCACCTCCACATGGCCCTGGATAAACACGGCTCTCACAGCACCCACGGAGCCAACCACATGATCCTGACAATCAACAGCGCGGGCAAACGCTGACTGGACCTCTCCCTTCGCCACAGCCAGGCGCTGGGGGAAAAGGCAAAGCCTAAGAATGGGTTTACTTTAAAGGGAAAAAGCCTTTTTTTTTTTTCTTCCCATCCCCCCTTCCTTTTTTATTCCCCCTCCCCCCAAGAGGAAAAAAAAAATAAATTAATAAACCAAATGCAAAGATCTGAAGGTGGGTAATATCTTCCAAATCAACTTAGTTCTGAAAACAAAGCATCACTCTGAAATGAAGTGTCATGCAGACTTCTAATAAGCACAAAGCATCAGGCAGAGACCCTGGATGAAGCCTGATACAGTCCCGAAAGAGAGATGCTGACCACAGCCAGTGCATCCTTAATCTCTACGAAGCCATGGATTCTTAATTTTGTTTTAAAAAAGAAAATGAGCCAAGCCCTTTTTTACTCCTCCTTTCCCCACCATGAACCATCTTAAAATATGCACATAGAAACAAACACTCACTGAAATAAAGCTCTAATGAGGTGGCAGACGGCACACACTGTTTGCTGTCCTTGGGAGCAGGGAGCAAGCCTGATGGGCAAAGCACAAAAATGCCTCTTAAATACACCCATGAGTGGGATCCACGTGGTCAAACACGAAGAAGAAACATTTAAAAATAAGCCATTTGATTTTTCTCTCATTGCACAAGGAGAGAAGGACTGAGCCCTTCTCTTTCCACCCTGCTCTCCAATGTATCCTTAGGATTAACAGTGTCCTTTTTCCTTCCCTCCTACATAGGAAGGCAAATATGTATATGAAAGGGTGCTATAAATACACACACATATATATATCCTATAAATGGTTTCTCTTGGCTATCTAAACTCTCCTGTCACAAAGTAGCACAGTTAATTGGAAGAGCTCTCCAAACAATCTGGTTGATGGGTGATGGCTGACTACTTCACGTCAGCATTGGCACTTAACTAGGAGTCTGAGTAAGCCATCCACATAAACCAAAGGTAAACACTGATAAGGTATTTGATGCTTAAAAAAGAGCAGGTTTATCCAAAGATGGGTTAATAGGAACACATTGTGGCATAACGTCACCCAGTTGTGTAGTTGGCTGAAAATCCTGGCTCCTAGAGCCCTCACACACAAAACAAAACTCCATAAAACCCTCTTCCTTTTCTAAAACGGGAAAGAAGTTCGCTGCTTTTATGGCTCTGAAAGAAAAGCTTGAACGTACTCCTGAAATTCCTCAAAGGCTTAAGAAAAGAGAGAAAAGAATAAAAAAGGTGGTGGTGGTGGGAAAGAATAATAAAGAAAAGAAACAAACCTCATGCTTCCCATGCCATCCCAACTTCATGATTTTGTAAGGCTGAGGATACCCAAAAGCAAATGAAACTTTAATCAGGACCACTGGCCAAAAGTGACGGTAGGCAGTAAAAAACTTCTCAACAAAGGTAAGACTCAAGTGTGGAAGAAGTGGGGGAAGAAACTAAATACAAAACATGAACTGGAGGAGGAAAGAAGAAGCAGGGCCTTTGATAATCCTGAAGGGTAAAGCTGTTCCCGCGCCTGCCTGCAATTTCTAATGTCAGCATTAAGCTGTTATCTTTAATTTGCTCCTGTCTGAGTGGGGAGGTTTGGTTCTACCCCTTCGCTCATCTCTGCTCACTCATTACCTCTCTTGCCTGAAAGGTGAGAAGAAGCAGGAGGCAGGATTGAGGTCACTTCAGGATTGCATTATGGAGTATTTAATAAGCTCGTCACATCCCTGGCCTTCATCCCATATGGAAGTATGATCCAGCGTAAGGGCAGCCTATACTGCCATCAAACCTGCAGCTGCTGCTCACATAAATATGCAAGCAGCCAGGGCAGCACACTGTGGGCAGTACACGGCCTGGGTAGGGTCAAACACATCCATCTGAGATGTGGGGCATAGCTTTAGTCCTGAGGAGAAGAACATGAAGCATTTCCCTTCTGTTTTGCTTGGCAAATGTGAGCACAACCGATGCAACCACAGGAGGTGAAGGATGCTGCATCTCCAGTCCCCCTCCTGGCAATCAGACCATACTTGGCACCTTGCAGAGTGAATATCCTTGTCTTAGCCCACCTTTTTGGCAAGATCCACTGCTCAGTATAAAATCATAGAATGGTTTGGGTTGGAAAGGACCTTTAAAGCTCATCTAGTCCAACAACTCTGCAATGAGCAGGGGCATCTTCAACTAGATCAGGTTGCTTCTGTCCAACCTGACCTTGAATGTTTCCAGGGATGAGGCATCTACCACCTCTTTATGCAACCTCTGCCAGTATTTTACCACCTTCATCATAAAAAATATCTTCCTTATATCTAATCTATATCTTCTCTCTTTTAGTTTAAAGCCAATACTCCCTGCTAAAAATTTTATCCCCATCTTTTCTGTAGGCCCCCTTATAGCCCTGGAAGGGGCTATAAGGTCTCCCTGAAGCCTTCTCTTCTCCAGGCTGAACAACCCCGACTCTCTCAGCATGTCTTCATAAGAGAGGTGTTCCGTCCTTCTGATCATCTTTGGATGATCACCTCTGAACCCACAACAACAGGTCCATGTCTTTCCTGTGCTGAGGACTCCAGCTCCGAACACATCACCAGAGTAGAGGGTCAGAATCACTTCCCTGGACCAGCTGGCCAGTATCTGAGAAGGACCCCAGGTGTTCAGAGAACATGGGCAAAGCTAATGAAAATTCAAGCAGGAACAAAAGACTTAGAATGCAGAATGTAAAGATATTCAGGCCAGGTGTGACACCTGAAACGCAAAGGACAGTTATCCAAAAACCTATTTTTCAGGCTTAATTAGAATTTAACCTGGATAAAAGGCCAAAACATTCTCCCATTTTAGTCAATAGGAGTTTGTCATTGCCCTTGATGGCAGCAGGATGTGGAACATTAGGGAAAAAAAAGGGTCCAATTCATTACCTTAAGTAGGTGAAAATGGAAGTCCATTCTTTAACGTCCCATTTGATTCCTAAAACTTAGAGCATTGCCAGGATTTAATTTAATATTTCTTTAACATAATTTGAAGCAAGATCAAGTGATTTATAAGTCATTTTCCCTTCTACATATTTGATCATTTGTTAAGGGAATGCAATCTAGTTCTCAAAAAATCCCTTGAGATCTTTCTCTCCAGGGATCTCAGAAGCCCTGATGCTCAGGATCCCTAAAGCACCCCCTTAGACCAGCAGCTGCAGTGTCACCCTGGTCCAGATAAGACCTCTGCATTCACAGTCTCCTGTCAGAACACCAATGCTCACCACATAGCCCTAGAGTTGGTCAAGATTCTGTAGAAAGGAACGAAGGAAGGAAAAAAACAAAGAGGCAGCCTTAAAGCAGCTTGAAAATACAACTTCAGAGAGAAACAGTTGGAGCCCATATCCACAAGAGTCTGTGTTGCAGAAGGAAGAATAAAACAACCCCACCCTTTGAAGCTGGCTGGCAGCACAACTGGTTGGTTCCCAACTCTCAGATTCTAATTTGACACTTCACTATATTTAATCATTTTAGGCAGGACAGAAGAGGAAAGAAGAAGGTAAAAGCCCGATCAGTGTAATATAGACAAACATCTCGAAGAAGGGAAACTCTCATTTCATTGTTGCATCTGTAAGTTGGTCCTTCACATCCCTACTCTTTCTGAACACAGAATACATCTATGTTTGTGTCCTTGGAGAGCAAATCTTGCTTTTTTCAGGGGGCTACATGAAGCCCCGTGAATGAGGCACAAAAAATGAGGCACAATTTTGAAAAGCAATATTCTCTGTCATTTGGAAACTATAATCAACTATGTGCATTGCTATACACTGCTTTTTTCTTCGTATTCACTATTTCAATGCATACTGTATTTCAGTAAGAGGTCATTTAATCTGCACTGTATAAACCAGGCCTAAAATTTCAATGAGTTCTCGTGGAACTGAGCTCAGGTAAAGAAGGTTGCAGAACTAGCATCAGCTTAAAAAAACCAAACTAAAACAAATAAAAGAAAACCCCAACCCACAATGTTGTAATATTCCTTCTTGCTTTTACATAGAATGTCTGGAACTGTGTATTCTAGTGACTTCCACCAAATAGCAGTATTTTTTTACTGATAAATATTAGTATGATGAATATAGATCTTGAAAATGTCTAATTTTGAAAAAGTCCAATATGACACTTTTAATTGGAGGTCTGGTACACTTGTACATTTCAATGTGATTTTTTTGTTTGTTTGGCAAAAGCAGAAGCACAAAAATTCCTAAAGTGTTACAAAACTAAAATTGCTCATTTTTAAACTTCTCTATGGATTTGTTTAATAAAAATCATCTTTAAAAGATATTCCTTGTACCATAAAGTATCACAGTTAAGCGGATTCTAGTTGATACATAGTAAAAGACACTTTCAATAATCACAAAACAGCAAGACAACAACCTTCCCACCAAATAAAACTTTCCATTAAAGGAAACAGTGTGCGCCATACTGAATCAGAAAATTGTTTACCCAAGTGGTCAATAACTAATATTTTTCCACTATACAACCCACAAGCAAATTAAGACATTACATACTTACCTATTCCTGAAAACCCCTTCCTCACCCTTACGAGACACACAGCCCCCCGAAGAGCAGGAGCGTTCGCCCATAGCACCACACAGACAGCGTTCAGCTTTGATGTTTATAGATGGAAGTAGAATCAGTGATGCTAAAAGGATCTTTTACAGTTTCATCACGGTGTTTACTGCCGTATCCCAGCCCTGCTCAGACTGCAGAGATGCTCCGCAAAGTCTCATTTCAGGTTTGTTTCTCTGCCACGCAATGTCTCTTTTTCTCACATTAGGAATGAGCGAAAAAAGGACTGATCAGTTTTCCAGCACTTAATAGATTCTGGCACAACCTGGCCTCCACCATAAACAAATAGCCTCGGCGCACGAAACCCCTGAAGACTGATTAAAAGTAAGCCTGATTTCATCTGCACTGGTTGCGTGCAGCCATTAATATTGTTAACACAAAACCTTTTGTTCTGCGTAGCTGGAGGGCAGCTCACATTGCTCTCAGCTGAGGCACCTCGGAAGGTATGTTCGCTGCCAGTGACATGTATGAGTATGTTAATGGTGCTTAATGTTTCTTTAACATAAGGAAAACCGACACCCGTAATATAGAAATTGATACTGGGACGTAAAGTGATGCCGTTAAGTCCAGGGGGTGGAAGTGGCCTTGCTGTCAATGCAGCCACACAGATTTAGAGAAGGGGGAGGGAAGAAAACACCTGGGCTGCAGTGGCCACGGGTGATGGATCATAAGCAGCCAGGTTTCCCTTCAAAAGAGCTAAGTCCTAAGCAGGTCAACGCTGGGTTTGGACAAAAGATGGAAACGCTGGAAATGTTCAAGAGAGCACGACAGCAAAAGGGCAGTGAGCCAAGAGACCATTCCCTGGAGTCCTTGTGACCCCAGAGGGACTCTTACAAATGCCTGTGCTGGGAGGGAGTTTTGTACTTTCCTGGGCCTTATGTCATTTTCCCAGCATTGATTCAGTATTCTAGGATTGGAAAATTATGGCTGTTTTTATGGTCTGGCTGGCCATGGGTACGTGTGCACCATCCCCACTATCAAACTAGTGCCTGGCTGCTCCCTGCCAAGGGAGCTGTACAGATTTACCACAGCTGTAATTCTGGCCCTTGCTATCTCTTTACCAGCCTAAGAGCAAGATAATTTAAAATCAAAATTAGGTGATGCAAACTCTAGGGGAAACCCTGCAGACAAAATTATCAGGATACAGTTTTTCCTGCAATACTGAAACATTAAAATTTAAGCCTGACATTTTTAGAAAGACACGAGCTGATAAATATAGCAGGCATACAAGGCTGTCCTCACTCCTCCTCCATCTTATGTCTTTTTAAAAACAAACAAACAGAAGAATAAAACAAGCATTTTAGAAAGCCACAGCCACAACTCACTTCATTACACACTCGAAGCTCCTCCGTCCGTGGACCCATGGGAATGTTGCCTTCCTCAGGTCTGCTGCTCCCAACAACTAGCTGTTAAAGGGAGCCAGGCTCAGACATGCAGCCAATTGACATCAAAGGATCCACTTAGTGCAATTCATTCAATTTTCAACTATTTCATTTTAATGACCGCTACGAAGCTGTGCTGCAGGAGGTTAGACTTCAACCTAAACCAGTGTGATTCAGATCACAGCTTCCAGTCTGCCAAGATGAGCTGTCCATTCAAACCAGCTCTAAAAATCTCATTAATTTTAGATAGCATGATGCTTCTCATAAGAAAATGACACCTGGCAGCAATCTACTCATCTGCACAGGGCTCAATCAACAAGAAAAATACTAATAAAAAGGTCTGCAATCCTGGTGATCCAGCTGTAGCATACCCTGCCCTTCCGGACCGGTGTGATCACAAACCCTGGGAGCTCGCTCGCTCTTTCCATAAACACTGTGGCCTCAACAAACTGTGCTGATGAAAGCCATGAGTTTCCCCAGCCAAGGAGAACGTCTCATTCACGGTGGGATTTTGAGATCCTTCATACATGAGTGAGGATAATTCCCTGAGCCCAGATGAATCAGGGAGTTATTTGCTTTCCCAGCGTCCTCACCACTCCCCTCCTCAGCATCTTGTTTCCAAGCAGTGCCTGCAATGTCACACCTTGCTCACGAGGGGACACATTAAAGCTATGGTTTCTAAGGCAGGTTTATCTACTGCCTTGGTAAAAAGCAACCAGACCTTTTACGCGCCACTGCCAATGACCTGTGAAGTCAACAGCGCAACCCTGTGAAGTATGGTGCCACAATGACACGTGCCACAAGACACATCCCATCAGCAGTTCAGAGGCCGGATGTGTCTACTGCTGTCCTACTGTTCCTTTGTGCCACAGAGCCAGGCCAAACCTGCCCATGTGGGCCCTGTCATTGCTGCCACCCTCGGCAGGCAGCCCCCCAGCTCACTCCCCTCTCTTGATGGGGATTTGGATTATTCCCAGCATCCACAACCACCCAACACACCTGGGCATCACACACTGCTGTTCAGGAGCAGCAAACAGCTCAGAGAGCACAGGGAGATCACCCACCCCATGTTACTGGTTCTTTTAATTCTGTCTGAAAATAATATTCTGTAATAGAAGCTATTCTTATTAATTTAAACACAGGAGAGATCAGGCTAAGGATTCGAAACCACATCTCTAATTTTTATTTGGTAGGAACATGCAATACACGTTTATCCATTCTTTTATTGTTCCAACCTAAAGGTAATTTTCCTCAATCCTGCTTCCAAACACCAAACACTAAATAGCTCTTTCTTTTCGCTTACACTTTGGTGAAATAACAAGTAATAGCAAGCCCTTAAATACAGCATTGACTCTTTGGAATTCAATACACCTTCTACAAGAACCAAACAGCTGCATTCCTACTTATTAAAGAAAGACAAGCACAAAGTGACACAGAGGAAAGGAGGTTATTTTCCAAAAATCAAGCAGCCAAGCAAGGGCAGTGCTGAGATTTGGACCAGTGGCTCCTGAATGCCTAGCTGGGCCTGTGTCTCTGCTGGGAAGCCTCGGCCACGCTCTCTGGGCCAGTGACCCCAGGAGCCAAGGAGAAAGCCGATGGGAGCTACGGAGGGGGGCAGGCAGGCTCGGCCCGCTGCTTGGAATGCGGGTTGAATCAGCCTGAAATCTCCCCCTGCACCTAAAAATTCTCTGCCTGAATACAAATGCATCCCAGCTTCACTGCAGAAAACTGCAACGATTAAAGTCACGCACCAGCCCGGCATCCCATTAAACCATACCTGTAGATAGAAATGGATTCTTTTGAAATTTATTTAAAAGTTAACCAAATTGTTGTGTATTTTTCAAAAGAATCATCTCTCTATCAAACACTAAACTCCATCCCCCACCAAAAAAACAACAAACCACAGCACTTTGTATCAGCAGCTATGATCAAGACAGTTACTAGAAGCGGGGAGAAGTCTGGTAGCTGCTATGTGTGTCCAGCCAGATTAGATCACCAGCAAGTGTCCCGAAAAGGGCAAGGGACAATACCATGGGCCATGGAACATGTAACCAGTTCAAATAAATGTGAAGTTTCAAGAGATGCAAAAGAGGATGATTTCTGGCACCAAAGACAGACTCTTTCCCTTGTCTTGTTTCCAAACCAAAAGCCTGTCTGTGCCATTGTCTCTCCTCCCGTGCGGTTACAGCTCTGCAGCCAGTTGCATGTGACAGTGGAGGAAGAGAGTACAGAGCAGTAAGAGCCTGCAGGAGGATTTGTTTTACAGCCAAGCTGCAGAGCAGGTCCCCTTTCTGGAAGAGGCTGTACTAAAAAAGAATAATGAGACTGATTCCTGCTCCAAGGCACCTAACAGTTAAGTAATAACGATCCTTCGCCCGTGACCCATTCTGATCCGCTGTTGTCAGTCATTCGAGTCAGGGAAACCTGTATTTGATGCCCTCAGTAACTCACCCAACCATTGTGAATTCCAAGGCAAGGTTTGTCTCACTGAGAAGGGACCAGCAGAGCACCAAGGGCTTCTCAGCAAAGGGAAAACAGCTCACACTTCTGCAACAGGGGCTTTTCCAACATTAAGCCAGATCTGTACCCATTGTATAGAATTTTGTGTCATATTTACAAATAGTTATACAGCATTTACATTTAAAAACAAAACCCTAACAAGCCTTGAATAACAGTCTGAACACCAGAGATCCTGCAATAAACCCACAGAAGTTCACACAATGTTTTAAATCCAAATGCTGTGGTCTTTTAATGCACAGTAGCCGGGAGGTAAAATATATATCAAAGCATGAAACTAGTCAACTTTGCATCTGAACTGAGAAAAAGCAACGTAAATTACAGTCACAAATCCCCCCCAAACACATAAAAAATAGCATTTGGAATTTTAAGTGTTATCATTGCAAATAAAGGTAAATTATTTACCTCAGCATGATTTTTAAGCTGACTCAACATCCTTCTATAACTATGTGCCCGCTTAAAATTGAAATGTCTTCATGCTTGAGAGGCAAGCCAGATGAAACACAGCGTGAGCACGTCCATGTGTGATGCCGCTGATGTGGCAACTCTGTCCCATCCTGCTGGGGATTCGTGCATCACTTTTCTGTGCCTCAGTTTCCTTTTCAGACAACACACACCTTAGGGGCTTCATTTAGAATTGAGCTTATTTGGAAGACTGTGATCTACTGCTGGAAAGCATCAACCAGTTTTTTATTCATTTTTTTCTCTTCTTCCTCCAAGTACCTTTCTCATGGTAACTACAAGGCAGAGAGTTGTCTTCATATCTGTAAAACAGCTTCCTCACAGCGCTTGTCTTATCAGAGTGAAGATGAAACCACACACAACCAACCCACAGAAGAGAGCCTGCAAGGAAATGGGAAACTTGTCCCATTTCCATCCCCATGGCCACGCCAAAGGGCAGGCAGCCCAACCTGCCCTCACTCCACAGCTAATCCTTCCATTTTTGGAGTCCTCGGCAGTGTTGGTACCCATCTATTAGTGCATGAACCCTCATTCCCATAGGCTTTACTGACAATCTCAGACTTAGTTAACTGAATCTTTTTGAAATATGAAAACGTGTGGGAAGAGGCAGTAAGAACTTTTAAAAATTGCAGTACTTTGATCCTAATTAACAGAGTTGACTGAAAGCAAAATATGTAGAGCTAATTTTCACAATATTTTCCCACCATTCCTAGACAGAGCCTTTTTCCTGGCACTGTTTAAAATTAATGAAGTAAATATGTTTGCATATTTATCTTTTCATAACATGGAAACAACAACAAGGAAAACAGATTGAACTGATAGCAGCATTCTTCCACTCCAAAGCAGTCTGGATGTGGTTTTTGTTTCAGTTCATACAATGCAACCCAAACCAAACAAGCAATGCAAGTTCACTGGCCATGTAAGTAATCAGTTTTATCCAACAGAGCTACTATGAAATAACTGACATAGGAACTGACCCCTTAATTTTATTTTTGTATCTATGGAGAGATACTGAGATGATTTTCAAGGAAGACAGCATCCTTCTTGAAGTCTGGAAAACAAATCACTTGCCAGTTGCCCCATGCTAGTAAAAACAAATATATGGCAAGTCAAATGCTACCACATGGCTAATAGACTCAAACAATGGAAAACTGAGAAACAACACACACATACAGGTTCCTTAGGACTCTTGTATTAATTCCAAAAGAGAATCTTTTGGATTCTTTTGGAACCTGTAGACCAGAATCTGCAAACATAAGTGCTTGAAAGGTCAGCAGTCAGCTTGCACGAGTGCTACTCAAAGCTGCAGGCAGGTCCCACGCACAGGCAGGTCCCAGAGTTGAGAGAGAGAGATGTAGGTCATTAATATGTGCCAGATAAAGCAAGATCCAGAGCCCAGCCTTGCAAGGATGAGAAGAAGAGGGAGAAGGTAAGGGACCTTGAGTATGAAAACTGACAGCATGTCCCTGAGTCTGACCAGGCTCAACGTCCCCCTGGCCAGGGAGATCCTACTCATTCCCACTGAACAGCACATAGAGGAGGAAAAACTCTATCAAGTCCTTTCAATGTAAATGTTCCCTGTGAAATACCCATTACACTGCAGGCTAGGCACCCACCATCCTGGGAGAGAAGGTTGCAACTGGCATCAGAAGTTGTCCTTTCTTATACACTTTTACCTTAATTATCATGCATACAATAATTCAGTAAAAACCAGATATTTTCCCCAAAGGTCACAAAGGCTAAGTAAATGTGATGGATTTTGTTCTACTCAATGATTCCTGGTTATGCCTTGATTATTCTATCGATTGCCATTACAAATGCTGAGTACCCATGATTGAAGTGATAATTAAAAAGGCAAGTTGCACTCGGCAGTTGTTCCTCTATTATTGCAGTGTGTTGGTCTTGGACTAGGCTGTTTGCATCATCGATTACATGCACACATACAAAACCCTATGGAAACTCAGATTTCAGAAACCACAGGAGAAAAAAATAAAGAGAAAAGAACTATTATCCTCTTCCCATCACCACATATTAGAGAATTAACCAGCACATAGAGTTATTAGCTTTTGGTCTACCTGAAGAAAAGAGCAGAGCTCATTTTCAACCCTGATGATGCCAGTTCAACCATGAAGTTTTGCTCTGCTTTCAAGTCTGTGATGCTCTAGAAGAGAGTGTGTTTTTGTGATACATCATCTGCTGCACTTGGAGATGAAACTACAGATACACTTTCTTACTTCCCTCCTAAATGGTGCCATGCAGATTTCACCTACACCATCATGCACAGAAGAACAAAACAGAACAAAACAAAACCAATAAAACCCCCACAGACAAACAAAAAACCCAAAAATAAACAAACACCCCCCCCAAACTTCCATGCTTCTCAGTGCATTTCTGTTCCATCAGTTAGGAAGTTTTGGCTTTTCTGGTAATGTAATTTTCAGAATATGAACGAGCAAAATCATTAAAGTGACACTGTGGTAAATGGCATTTAACTACAAAATCCTTTGTTATTTTTTTTGCCACAAAAGCCTAGGAAATAGGGATGGATCTCAAAAGTAAATGTTGTCTATGTGCATAAAAGGGGTTGCTCTTTGAACTTCACTGAGATGACACAGTTATTACTATGTGAAAGCTTGAGCATTTTCTTATATTTTGCAACAATTGTCAAGCAAGTGAAAGCTTTATTTGATTTTCATTCACATGTGAAGACAAGATTTAGTACTCCACTATTTAGTGGAATAGACAGTGTCAGAAGGGTTTTAAATTGTAATGCTATCACTTTAATATCTTTAAGGTACTTTTTAGAAGATAAACTCGTGTCTATAATGATGAAATGACACAGTAATGGAGAAGAGCTAAAGATTTTCATATAGTAAAAAAAGGGAATTCTTCACCAGGAGAAAGAAAGCAGAGAGCTATGCACTTCCCAGAAATACTTTCAAGAGTCTTTCAAAATAATGGAAAAATAAATACATATATTATATTTATATATAGACACACTTAGGCTGAACCAGGACTGATGTAGGTCTAGATTTCTGACAGTAACCGTCACTTCAAAGAGGCAAGATGAAAAATTAAACCTTCAGTACAGTACTTGATGTAGGAACACAATTCCAGGAAGAAATTGGCAAGTGATGGTCCTTGGATTGTAGAGAGCTAGTGGCCAAAGTTAGCACTCCATCAACTTCCAAAACCACTTAAGTAATATAGCAGAAGTATCACATCTATGATGCATAGAAAAAGCTGTCTCAGCTGAAAGCCTTCAAAAAGTAACATTGAAAAAAGCCCCATTGTTTTCACTATTCCTCCGTGAAGCACCTTTGGCTCCATACAATCTAGTTTTCATAATATTTTATTCTCTTCTATATATCCATAATAAAAAAGCATTGAACAAAGTTGCTCCACACTTTCACAAAACAGACAGCATAACTCTAAACAGAAGACTCTGTGGGTGCACAACCAGAATGATCTGCACGTTTCCCTGCCTGCTGAATTTGTGAAACTATTGTCATTAGAAAAATTGCTCATGATAGTCCCATGTGGTACAACAAACACAGAATAAAATGTACTTCGAGGCATGATTTGCAACTGAAAGCCAATCAAAAAGCAATGAATACACTCCAACAAAGCCAAATGAAATAGCGTGGCTCTGTCAGCCAGCATGCAAACTGAAAGATTACACTTGACATTTGGTGGTAGGTAAAAATGTGCCTGGTGAACTACAACTCCCAAAGTACTTCGCAGAATATCGATGCCAAATCAGTCTAAGTAGAGCTGGACCAGTAGGAGAACATAAAAGGAAAAGAAAATGCATTTTTTCAGGTGAGACAGAATAGCAATCCCAATATAGACTGTATAAAGTTTTCTTTGTCCTTTAATTAGATTGTTCATTTGTTTGCATTATTCTATTCAAACTCATTGCAAAAGCTGATCACTTAGTCAATACTTTCCCAAAGCAGAACTCTGTTTTGTGTATGCATTGATGCCAAACAAATTTCTCCATTATAAAATAACAGTTGCAATCCTTCTTTCCCAACTGAGTGCTAGAACATAAATATGCCCATTTAATGAGAATGCAGGACCATGAATGTTTATTAAAAGCACACAAGACATCAAACCAACAGCAGAAGCCAAAATTATGGCTACATTACATTATGATTTTGGTCTTATCGTCATTACTTGCATGCAAAATAAGTAGGAGAATTCATACTTTCCATTATTCCCACATAAAAAAATGCCACAATCCTGGGTTTTTTTTCAGTTTGAAAATAATCATACCTATTTTTCACAAAAGATTCACTTATATTTTATATTACATACAGGGTGATTTCTTTGCTGTTGTCCTATGAGGTCCTGTTTAACAACACTTTCAGACACATACTGTGAGCCATTCTATAGCTACCAGTTGTCATATTGGTGTCTTTATACCATGTAACTACAAAAAAAACATGACAAAATCTATTTTTTATTCCTGGCTCTCTGAGGCAGTATCTTGGTTTGGAGATAAGAAATCCTTGTAGGTGTCTGAGCATTCTATGGCGGAGGAAGGAAGAGAATAGTGGTACTTTTTTTCACAATTTCTTAAAAACTATATGACACTATGAAATGTTACCGGTACCTCATCATTTGTGGAGAGCCAAATTTTTTAAAACAAAGCAGATGTATTAAATAAATGATGGGAGTGGACAAGAAGATGAATTTACCCCAGAAGGACCGCTAATAGAAACTTCAAATATTAGGGTATGGTAACGGAAAGCCTTTGCTGAAAAAAAGACTTCAAGGACAGGCACCATGCTTCTCCCTGAATTCATCGTAAATTGGGATTTTCAGACCCAGTGGATGTTGGCCTCTCTGTTCACTCTGAAGCTAATGGTAAAACTCCTCTTTCCATTGACTGGAGGAGAATCAGCCCAAGAAATACAGCTCAAAATTATAACTTTTGGCTTCAAGTTAAATAATAAACTGATATTCCTTACTAAAAACTGAATTAACTGCCACTGCAAGGGTATAAATTGCAGCGAGTGCAGCTGCAATACAGAAAGTTCTCAAAGTCGACCATTCAGGAGGTCATGGATACTGGGAAAATGCCACTTCCAAATTTTCCTTCAAGAAACACAAGGTCAAAATTGACAGTTAAGATGCAGGGAGGAGCGTGGCTCAATTTATGCCACTTCTCTCTTGTACTCGTATAGTCCCCAAAACTTGATTCTGAAAAGACCTTATTCCATGCAAATACAATCCATTCTATCAGCACAATTAAACTTAACGGTATCATAAAGTCAGTGAGCATCTGGAAGTATTGATAAGGTTTCAGTTTATGGACACTTTGCTGGGGGAATTGCTATTTTCTTTTACATAATGATGTAGCTATTATGGATTCGGGGGATGTTGGGCTTAAGGGATTTTTTCCCCACTTTCAGTTTAACAGTTTGCTTTACCTTCATTCAAACATATATGCGAGATCAGTGGCACTGAATTTCTTCCAGTTTTAATTTTGAAGGATGGTGTATATATATATAAAGAAGCTTTCTCATCAGTTCAACAGCTTGTCTTTTCCTGATGCATTGGAATAAAGAGACAGCTCACTTTGGCCATATGTTTCAGTTGTTCCTCTCACTCCCCCGCTGTCTTTCCACACATACCATGACCGTGGACAACCTCTCCTTAAGTGGGCAAACAAATGGTTTAACTTAGATTTGCACAGTGTCTGCTGACTTGTGTGGGCTCCAGGATCCAACTCAGCTTTATCATTGCAGGCAAACATATTTCTGACAGACACCGTGGTAATTAGAGCAGCTCAATTTTATTAGATTGATGACAGACTAAAGGCCAGGATCTCAACTAGGAGAAATCAGTGTTGCCACCCTGAAATCCATGGTGCTACGCTGATCTATGCCAGCTGCAAGCATGGCCCAAGTTTTTTAAATTGTCTTGTGCCCCTTTATATAATGAGATTGTTAAAATTACATGTTTTCAAGCTTGCATGTGTGGTCCATAATCTACTTGCCCAGTGCAGGGCTCAAGACATTCCTGCATTCAGTTACCATTTCAAATTGTCTGCCACACCCAATGGTTTAAATTCATGAAGAAGAATAGAACTGAATTTCAACTTAAGAAGAGCTTTTTCAACCTTATACAATGAAAGAGGGAAAAAAAAAACCCATTTCATCTTTTGAAACCTCTGTAGGTGCCAATGACTCTGGACAGTCTGTCCCCCATATTATCTGAAACTGTTAAGTATGTGTCTCCTTCATATCTTGCATCCCAACCACAAGCTTCCTATAGTTTGATTTGGTGCCGATTTCAATTAAGAAAAAACCCAGAACTAACAGGTTGCTCAGATCCATTAGCACAAGCCTTCTTTAAGCAGCATCCCAATACAGGCACCAAATTTTCAAGGACCAAATGCACAGACACGAGGATCCTCAAAAAAACATGATCTCAGTAGACAAATGGCACGTCTAATGCTGTGGAAGATCCTTAGTTAAAGGGGAGCCTCATCTAAGAAGCTGCTCTACACTAAGTCTTGTGGCCCCTCAATGTTTTCCAACAGCTTAATGGTTACCCACATAACAAACCTCACTTTTTATACAGTTGAGAGTAAGATTCTCACTATGTGTCACAGTGTCCAGAGACTGCCCCAGACTGTCCCCACACGAGCAGGTGACCTGGACGTGCAGGGATGGTGGCGAAGGAGCCCTTTGACGTCAGGTGGGTTCATGACTGTTATTATAACCCTGGGCATTAGCAAATCTCTTCAAGCACCCGTCTGGCCTCATACCAGAGGTGAGCATTTGTTTTGATCAGGGAATGAAAAGAGGATAAAAATCCATTAAAATGAACCAACTATAAGAGGCAATTGAGACTATCCCTTTTATTTGAAGTAGACATTATATCACAAAACATTTCAAGAGCTTTGTGATGTTTGGTCTATTTTTAAAGACTTTCAGTTAGTCATAGATGAACCTCAAAACATTCAGCGGCTTGATGTGAATAAATATGCTTATCCAAGCCTGTGACCTGACATAAAAAAAGCTGCAGTGATTTACACCAGCTGAGGAGGCTGAACTAAGAGACAGGCCTCTCTTATGATGCATGAGGATTTTTTGCTGTTACAAGTCAAGTTTAGAACAATCCAAAGAAATAATATTTTCCACAAGAAAACACTACTATTACAATCTAGTCTGATCTCCCAAGACAAGCAAACAATGTTTCACCCAGTAATTCCTCCATCACAGCTATAACTTCCAACTTTAACGTTAAACACAGTACCTTTTAAGATTATATTTAAAGCATTTGGCTGTCCCCAAGACTGGAAGAATCCAACTCATCACCGTCAGAAGTTTGTCAGGACGTATTTCATATGTAGTAAAGCAACAAAACAAAGCCAAAGTACTTCATCGGTTCAGGAAACAGACAAGGGGACTCTCGTTCTTTAAAATCTCTAGCTTGAGTCATGCAAATTCCGTATTTTCAGAGCAAGAAGTGCTGTCCTGAGGGTCCACTGCTGTCAGCTACCAGGAC
Source organism: Scolopax mira (assembly GCA_004320125.1). NCBI lineage: Eukaryota > Metazoa > Chordata > Aves > Charadriiformes > Scolopacidae > Scolopax > Scolopax mira. The sequence continues at coordinate 259,155 of BJBW01000382.1, read as the reverse complement.
CAGAGTGGCAGTTCTTTACACAAATAACCTCAAGCGTATGTTAAAAAAATAATTCCCACCAAATTAGTAACACAATGAACAAACAAATTAAAGCCCCCCTGATGAGCCTGTGTTATAAATGAACTGATTGATTACCCTCCAATTCAGAGGATCTCGTCTCCTGGAACAAATCAGGAAATTTGGTAGCAAGTGGCTTCAACCAAACTATACCACTGGTGAGTGGCCACTATACAGCATCACCAGAGCTCAAGACCCTCCTCCTCCCTCCAAAAGCACCATCTATAGCCCCACTAAAGCAACAAATCCCTGATCCGATGCTCACCTAAAATCAATGATATCAGATCAAACATATGTACCCTGTCTCACACCCACAGAATGCAACTGTTCTCTCTGAAACTCCAAAAGCAGGCATGAGAAGAGAACTCATGTTATAGTTGGAAAACTTGTACCTGGAATGTATCATGGCTGTAAAGGCAACTTTTTCCCCTCAGTTCTCCACACAAAGCTGTTTGTAAGCACATGAAAAAATACTGAGTGCTAAAATTGCAGTTTTATTCATTCCAAAACAAGTTCCCACAAGCTCTCCACAGCTATTCCATTTTTCAATATCTCTTGCCCAATAAAAGACAAATTTTAAACAGCAAAAAGACACCTGTCTGCATTAAAAATTAACTACCTGTAAAATTACATTTTTTTAAAATTAAGTATTTTTTTGGCAGAAACATGGGACTTTTCTTTTGGCTGCAGTTCTGTAACTTGCAAATGTTTTAACTGATTGGGGTCATATTTAGTTGAGCATTTTCATCTGAGCTTACAAATAAATAACACAAATTTCACAGGAACTTCTAAACAGCTTCACAGCAAAAGAATTCTGAACAGTCTGGCAACCAGTAAGTCTACAAAGTAACTTCTTTTTTTAAAAGAAAAATTTATTCTTCATTATTAAAAGAACAGTTTTATGATCATTTAAATCACTGTCATCTGGGCTGACCATACCAATACTAGCTGAGCTGTATACTGCAGTGGGACAGAGTTGTTTGCTGTTTGATCCAGCCACATCCCATATCACACACCAAAAAAAAAAAAAAAAGGTGAGCATGAATAACTTGGCCCAATGCATGGGAAAGCAAACTCTTCCCCAAAAATGCTTTGCTTTTATTGATTTTGAGACTGAAAGAATTGACCTCCACAGCTCTTTCTTTCCATGATTGGGATGATCCCATCATGGTGACAATATCAAGAGTTTATCCTTCTCATTTTCCAAAAATCTGCACTGGAAGTTAAGGTCTGAGTATTAATAACTCAGACCTGTGGTGTTTTGCACAAGAATTTCATCTTGCAGACTGGATGTTGCTTCAAAAAATTACCTATGTTAATTTTCATTACCTTTTCCGAGATATTTTTTCAATGAACTAGTCAAAATTCTTCAAACTTTCCAGCATTCAGTTCATCAGCAAATCCATGTGCTCAGCAAGACACTTGGGAAGACAAACATGACATGATTTTTTGTCTTCTTTTTAACTTCAATATTACAGCCTTGACCCAATATAGTATCATTTTGCTTCCCCTTTTCAAAATAAATCTTTAGACTATCTAATATGGCATGATCCTCAGGGAAGCTAATTTAGGTGATGATTAGCCACTGAATCTATTGTAAAAACATAAAAAGTACATAGGCATGATTTAAATGTTAAATCCCATTTTGGTACTAAACCACTCAGCTTCCATTTGACAGTACAACATTCAGAGAAACAAATTTGCCTTTATCTATAATTATATGCACACATTTACAACAAATAAATATTTTGAAAGAGATATTTTGGGAAAACAATCTTGAGACAAAACAATGAGACATTTGTATCAGCCTCTGCCTTGTTCAGAGGAGGTAAAAATGGTATTTTGAGGTATAGTTCCCAGGCAGATTGCATGCAGCACAGCTGCTTCAGAATTTTCAGGCTCTCTGTTTTTTTGAGAGAGCTCTCACTTCTTTCATCTCAGGAAACAGACAAGCATTTGAACTTAATGGCCATGAAAATGGTGTGGCCAGGAGCGTACACACCGCCAAGAACTCAACGTTACATTGCCTAAGCATCTCTGAGTCCCAAAGACAGACAAGTGGCACTTGCAGGCATCAGAGGCTCTACTTCATTTTATTTTTGACCGGCCCTTCTTTTGTTTCAGTTTGCTCTTTTCTTTTTTTCCTTCTTTTTTTACACATTCACATTGGTGCAGAAAGCTTCTATATAGCCTCAACACAGGACTGGTTTTGGTATGAGAATACACAGCAGAACTGTCCATTTTAATTTTAGCTTTAACAATGAAAATCAGATTTCCAAAGCTCCAGCTACAATACAGTGTTTTGCCAAGTGAATATATTTTTTCCTTTCCTTCTAGAGGCAGCACCATAAAAGCTGCACTTTAATAATTACATAGTGCTTTTTATCCACCGATCCCAAAAAGCTTTTAAAAAGGAACATGTCATTAGCCTCAACTTACAATGCAAGAAAATAAGGCAGAGAGGAACAAATTCTCACCATTTGTATTTTGGGGGGCATGAGGAACTCTAATGCAGCTAGGACCCTACAATGACATGTCTACTATTTAATGCTGAATAATGGAGCGGTTTGCCCTAAAAAGCACTCAATAATTGTGCAGCTCCACAGCACCACAAGCAAATTCAAGCCCCAGGCCTCTCCCCACCTCCTGGCTGTTCACTCTTGCTCCCTTCCTTGCAGTGGCTGGACCATTCTGGCAAAAAAACACCAAAAAGCAGGGAGGTGGTGCTGCAGCCAGTTTAGCAGCAGCTGCGAATGCCCTGTGCAGGACAAGGGGCAGAGCTCAACTTCTAGCACCCTGTGGACCCACTGCGGGTGCTCCCAGGGCATCTCCACCACAGTCAGACCTGGGTTTTGGGGGCCGGTCTCCCACCCTGTACCCTTCCCATTGCCCAGGGGACATAAGCTGACTTGCCAGCCATCACAGCCTGATGCACTGGTAACTCAAAAAAGCCTACTAAAGACTGATGGGAACTGGGCAAAAACCTGCCTTAAGCAGAGTGCTGCCTTTCTGCTCCTTCGCTCCTCCTGTCCTTTGAGGAAGATAACAGATCAGCAATTAAAGCAACCGAGCAGTGCCTGTGCAGTAGTCACCGTCTATACATTACTTGCCATGGTCATTGTTACCATGGGTCAGCTGCAGAATGCTGAAAAAGTTAAACTGATAAATTTAATATCAGGTGGCATTTAAGCTGCTGACAGTCTATTAAGCCCACTGCGCTGTAGGATGCTGATACTTAATTACTGAGATGGTATCGGACCTCACGGTCAGCGTAGTGTGGTACTGATCCCAACAAACCTTTTAAAATAAAATTTTAAGTTAGAGAAGCTTTGAACAGGAGCTGGTTTATTTCTACTGCTGCACAAAGTTTGGGCAGGCTGCAGACTCTGTCAAACAGCAGCAGAAACCAAAGAAGCGGCCACACCAGCTCCTACACCATTTTTCCAGAAAGCAGCATTATTCCTTGCTGTTTCTACATGTAACATTTTGCAATTTATCTTCTCTTTTTTTTTGTCTTTTTCTCTTTTCTCTTGAAACACAGCCAACACCTAACAAAATAGCTCTTCAGAGGGCAAAAATAATTCTCAGGATTGAGATAAACTGTGGAAGGACATGCCAAAAGTTCAATCACTGCACCCAGCCCAAACACTCTCCCATTAACAGAACTTGCAGTATCTTAGGCCATGTTATTTTCTCAATCACCCCTTTTAAGGAGACAGATAAACCTACAACTGCAAAGCGGTGGCCCAGACCACCAGCTCCCTCTGCCACAAGTCTCATCATGTAGAGAGAGGATTTGGCAAACTTGACTGGTACAAATCACAAAACCAGAACTGGCAGTGTCTGAGAAGCCCTGTTTGTTATTGACAAGATGCATCAGGATAAAACCAAACAGTCAAACAGGGGGAAGGCATATGAGTCAAGGAAGAAAAAACAGAAGATTTTAACCCAAAGGTGCTTTCTATTTCAGCGAGAAGGTCAGACCACAGATCCTTGAAGTACACTGAAGACTCTCAGTAGGAAGAGTACCAAGGGACTGGTCAGCAATATAAAATAAGTAGACCACAAAAATTAATAGTGTCAGGCTCATTTGAATGCGTATTTGTAAAATTCATTCAAAATAAGGAACTCCTGAGGGAAAGCTATCAAAAAATAATGTAATCAGATACGAGGTTAGGAAAGACATCAAAGGATTTTAAGATTTCTTCCACTCCACCCAAGAATATCCAGGGAATATAGTTTCAAAGCTCAAGGCAAAAGTGCAATTGTTTGTTCAGGTGCTGGTCACATCCCACTTATTTGCAAACCTCAAGCAGCACCAGCAAGGGCAGCTGCCTACCACCATATGGCAAACAGAAATACAGATAAATATACTATTGCTTTTAAAACACTTCTCTCAGGTTACAGACAGATGACCAAAAGAAACCGAGTTATCACTATCCATGCATCAGCATCAGGAGCACCCCAGTACTCAAGCAGAGTATGAACTTTTAAATAGCCAAAGTTTAAGCTTTTAAACAGCCAAAGTTTAAGACTAAACTAACTCATTTCATTTTGTGTTTGCTCAGAGCAAGGAATGCACACATGGCCAGCTACAGCAGGCTCAGCTGATGAGCAGAAGCTCATTAAGCCATCCTAGCCCAAGCAGTTGTGCTGTGCAAAGATATCCTTATTTTATGCTACCATTTGTTTTGGTAAACTTATTCTGTATCAGAAGTGGCGGTGTTTGGAACAGCGGAGAAGTTAGAAGAGCAAATTTGTTAAGCTCTATAAATATGGAGAGAAATTGAGTAAATTTGATACACTGGTAAGAGGAGAAAAGGGATCAGAGAACAGTACCATAAAACCTCATTAGGAAAGCACCCATGAGAGCCATCGGTTTGCACTATTACTATATAAAGACTTTTTGTTATAATGGGGATATCTGAAATAGTGCTTAGTGCAGTGGGACACACTTTAACTTCACAAAGAATGTTACAACAGGCAACTATTTAATAAGGCTGCTGGAGGATGAGGTCAGCAGGTAATTCACCAGGAGTGAGCCACTTTTAAATATTTTACTAAAAGAACACATTGAGATAATAACACCTCATTTACCAGCTTGCCCTTCAAGATGATTTAACCCTCATATCTCCTTTATAGTGAAGCAGACCTTTCATTAGAAGCTGAGGTCCCTCAATCTAAAGATCTCCCCATGGTGACAGCGTGCCATTTTGCAGCTAGAGATGCAAAGGATTCTACGTATAAAAGCAACATTTGGGTGGCATTAAAATCTCTCCTTATTTAAAAATTTAAGATTTGTGTGTCAGATGCAGCCACAGCAGCAACATCTGAAAAGCCTATTTCATACACTGCATTACAGGCTTCTGCTTTCACTGACTCCTATTTCAAAGTTTCCCAAACTTTAAATACTGTGGATAAAATAGTTGTTCTCTGCCTCTCCTTTAGAGCTTGCTTTCAATTTTGGGAGGAAAGTAGGACTTTGAAACTTTGTCCCCTCAAGTAACCATTACCTGTGATGAAGCCCTGCTTTCCTGGAGATGTCTGAACACCCACATGCTGATGGGAAGTTGTGAATTAATTTTTTGCTTTGCTTGGGTGCATGACTTTTGCTCTACTTATTAAACTGTTTTTACCTCAACCCACAAGCTTACTCACTTTTACTCTTCTGATCTCTCCCCCACCCCACTGGGCAAGCAGCTGCATGGTCCTGGTTGCAGGTTATGGTTAAACAACAATAGAGACAAAGAACGAATGCCCCAAAATACAAGCCTACCAACACAAGGGTGAATTTCCCAGAAAGACTTCTGTTGGTATAACAAGCTCCCTAGTGAAATTGATGCCAACTCTTCCACTTCCTCTTATATAATTTGGAAATTCAAGTCAATCAAGCTTAGCTTGTTAGTCTTTCTTAGGACTCTCCTGAATCCAACAATCTACTTTTAATTGTGTCATGGTACATTTCTTTATTTTAGTTAGGCTGGCAAAACTCCACAGGCTAGTTTCTCTCCACCTTTTTTGCAGAGATCCTATTTAGCTCAAACGCTGAAGCAGAAACTCAGCAACGTGATGTACTGAACGGCCACCTTCGTCTGCAGAGAAGAAATGGCTTTTGATTCACCACGAGATGAACTCGCTGATACTGTAGCACAGTGCAGCTCAGAATTAGACTGCACTGATTTGTCTTTGAGAAGCACAAGGAAGATGAATAGAGGTCACTAATATTTAGTCACCAAGACCTTTATAAAAGTCAGAATACTTGGACTGCAATGACCCAAAAAGGCCACCGAACTAATAAAACAGTATAATACATGAAATATGAGAAAGAGAAAAATGGGAAAAAATTGAAAGATCCATCCAATCAAATGATGACTAAAGGAGCTGATAAGGAGAATTAAATGCTTTGTGTTGTACCCTAATAACCCAAAGAAAATCTGAAACTTCAAATAATGAGAACAGCAGGGCTCAACCTTCATGTCCCTCAAATCACATATGGCTAAAGATGAGTTCTCTCTAAGGGGTAAGCAGCTGCTTAATGGAGTGATGATATATCTAGCTCAAGTATTCAAATTCCAGCCTCACTGTAGCTTTCTAGAGCCTTTCCAGTTTCCCAGTGGTTTGGCACCGTGAGAATACTTTCTGGGGCATTCATCTCTTTCACAAAAACATCATTTCATCAGCAGGTAGCGTGTGACATCCTTGCTGGCAGTCCCAGGAGCTAAGGGAAGGATTTAATGAGCACAACTCTGAATCACTTCCTGATTAGAACTCAAAATGAGTTGATTTCATCTTCACCAGGAAAGAAAAATAAAAAAAAAAAAAATATTAAAGTCTTTGTGTAGAAAAGGCAAAGGACAGTTTTAGCTCATGCATCAGAATGTGGCAAAACCTTGATTTCCCTTAAGAGTTTTGGATGACAGATTATCATGTTAAAATATTGCTTTGTCAACACCAGGACACCAGCTCTTCTCAACTAAACCTTTAACCAGCCTTCGCTGTAGCACTGTGCAAGGAGCTTGCACTGCTACAGCCCATTCCCAGCCTCTGCTAAAGGAAAGGGCTTGGGTTCCTCAGACAGCCCACCCCTCAGGAGACATCTCACCCCTCAGGCTCTTTTTGTGGTCCATGGAAGAAAGAGGAAGAGAGGACTTTTTTTTTTCCCCAAGCCACTTCCCCACCTTTATCAATGGCTTGCATTCTGGTGCTGAATTGTTAGCGCCCCATCAAAGAAATGACACACTATTAATCACTGCCAGGGTGCTGACAAAGCCTGCATTTCCAATAGCACCTTCTACATGAGCACTATTCAGCCTGCTGCTCCCCATTCATTTCAATTAATGTAAAATATCAACACCAAAGTGTTTTCAATGCTAGCAATAAACCTACTAAAGGCTTCTGGTAAAATCTGTACCCAGAGAGGGTGTAAATAGGGAAACGAAGGAGCAATATCATTTTTCCCCAATATATCATGATTTCAGTAACAGCGTTCTTTCAGAGATTTTATTTTTTTGTGTGCCTGATTCTCATCTTATCTCCAAATGCATTAAAAGACAGTGTCATATCTCAATGAGAACAAATAATACACACACCAAAACCCTGAAGAAATTAGAATTTCCAATCTACAATGGATCGGGCATTTCCTGAGGCAAATGAAGAAGAGTAACACTGCTGATTCTAGGTGGGACCCCACATCTGTTTGGGTAGGGAAAGCATCAAGCTGCTTTCAATACAGTAAGTGACATCCACAGCCACGTTCCAGTTGCTGACAGGACAACATTATTTAGCTTTTCTGCTAAATCTGAAACATGATGAAATAGTACTAACTGTCCCAAAGGAAGACTTTTTTCCACCAGAAGGGGACAGATTTTGCCAAAGCACAACTCTCATGGGCAGGTTCAGCCTCAAAAATAAATAAATAAATAAAATCACTGTTCCTCCTGCATTTCACTGTGCAAGGAAAAACTAGGAAAATCCAATAACTTTATGTTAGGGGAACAATATTAACTATAGCCATCACTATCGGCTTCATCTCTAATTAAGTTGTGATAGAAATTCTGTCAAATCTATGTGAATTCAGAAACTTGCTTTAAACATTTTTTTTCTTCCCGATTTGCCTACAGCTGAGGTTCTTGAAGACATCCTTCAGAGTCAGAGCTAGTGCAATATTTTCCCTATTTCTCTAGGTTTTGTCTTTCAAGTAGAAGAATCTCAACTCTCGTACTTAAGGAGGAGAAAAAGGAAGAGCAGCACATTTGATCTGTTATCTTCTAGTAGTCAGCTGGAATTCTACTGGATATCATCAAGGGGAGAGTGACAGAATCTTACTCATGTATGCAGAACATCAACAACAGCTCAGGATTAGCTACAGACAGAGAGACCATATCGGATTAACACAGTGAACCAGTCAGAATATTCAAGAGCAAAATATTCAGAGGATTTCAGGGCAGGATTCAGCAGAGTTTGACTGAAAATAGCACCATATTTCGAATAAGCTTTATTAAATACCACAGCACCCAGCATCTCTTGACCAAAATGACTTAATGTGCATTAATTTCAGAACCATTTCTTGTCTAACCATGTAAAGAATTACTGTTCTGGAAGGGATGGAAAGATGTCAGAAAGGCATCTATACACAAGCTTCAAAGTGCAGGCAGGAGACTCACCTGCAGCACATGAACATTTAAATTATTGAAACACAAGGTAAGAATTATTGCCATCAGATGCAAAGTCAAGAACCCAGCACCATTTAATCAGCTTCTGCTGCTGAATTAATGGCTTTCATTGCTCCTTTTTTCTTTCCACAACACTTTGACTGCTATGACAGCCTTACTTATGCTAGGACTTGTCAATAACGGCAAAAAGGATACTCTAAGCTTCAAATTGCAGGTTGGATTACCTGCATTAGAAGAGTACATGAAAAAGAAAGAAATTCAACTGGAAAAGGCTTTTTACTGTTACAGCAAAACCTGGCTCTGCAAGGCTTCAACAGCAAGAGTTGAAGTGCTTCTGGAGCAGCTGCAGGTGCACTTTCTTGCCAGTTCTGTAACAGTTTCTCAGGAGGAAGTGAAGCATCATTCTTGGATCTACTCAGATACATCATTGCTTCCATCTGACAGGAGCTAGCAGTAGGCAACGATGAGTAGAAACAAGCTGGCAAGGAGGAAAACACTCCCTGCTCTTCTGCACCACTGAGTGAATTGTTGCTCTCTCCAGAACAAACTTACTCCTCGATATAACTTCCCACGTTGCAGAAGGAGCCACACATCAACAAGCAACAGGTTCACAATCTGGCCCTTTACTGAGCCAGACCCCCTGACAGAAAAGCCATTCACAGCAGACTGGAGCCTCCTGGGACTGAGCTAGACTTTGCATTTTGCCCATTTTCCCTCGTGCACCGCAGAGTAGAAAATAAGCATAATTAACAATGTAAAGCTCAAGCTGCTGAACCTGGTAGTTCAATTTAAAAACGAGCTCCATACATTCATGCAGTGGAAGTGTGTTAGAAGAAGTCTCATTAATCATCTGGGCAAGCATCGCCTTAAATTTAGATCCTTTTTGGATACTAATTCTGGCCACTACACTTGTAATCCATTCCCATTTACATGCATGCAGACTGATGCCCAAGTATTCAGAGCATAAAAAGGACTAAGTTGACAGCCCTGGTAATGCTCTCGATGTTAGGGGATGCTGCAACCTACCCTAGCACACGTGGCTGGAAAATGCTCTACAAGTGCTACCCGCATCCCTAAATAGTCACTCTTGTATCTGGCCATTCAGTAACTGCCTTTATTAATCTGTGTTCCTGGCCAACCTTTGAACAGACACACAAACTTGGCCATGTTATAAATCTTGGTTTATTTTTCTAAACTCTTGTCAGAGGCTTACACAGCAGTAAATGATGGAAGGTGCACAAGGACTAGATCCTGGTTAATGGTCGACTTGATCGTTCATCCAGAGACCAGGGATACAAGGCAAGGCAGCCGCAATATGCAGAGCTGCTGCAGCCACTGGCCACGCTTTACCTGTCCTGTGGGCAAATTAAACTGATCACTCATCACTATTAGCATACTGATATGTAAAATAAATAAAATAATATAAGCCTTGCCTGCAAATTCCTCTGAAAATCCTAGGGAAAAAAACAGAAGCCCTTAGCAGTGCAACAGCAGGCACAGATCACCAGCTAAGTTAGCTCTAAAGGCAAATATCCCATTTTCACTGGGAGATGCAGCGTGCTATAACATGAATAAGGGACAAAGACTCCTTTCATTCTGCTGAAAACTACAGTATAGAATGTCACAAATCACAAGTGGAGCAGACAACACAATGGCAGCAATTAAATGAGTGTCTTTTTATTGAGAAATACATATAATAAGGACATACTATGTACACTCCTCCCCCCTCAAGCCTCCAAGAATGACACTGGCTAACATGGCTGTATTTAGGGATGGTACTTCTGTTTGACAGAAAACTATCTTAAGGAGGGGTATATCCAGCCAGTGCAAGAGGATACGCACAAATGCAGAAATATTTTGTTTGGTTTTATACATGTTGTACACCCTGTTTACTGCAATTCACAGACAGCTTCTGCAACTCATTCACGATTGATGTATTTTTGGAGAGGCTAAAAAAAACCCACCAAAACCCAAAATATATGCCCTGTTTAACTCTCTCGCTGCTGGATTTCAAATGAGATACCACCTGTCTATGTTTTCTCCCTCCTTGCCCTCTGCCCTGCTGACCCAACCTGCTCTTGGGAGATTCACTTCCCAGCCCTCACACCTGCTTAGTTTAAGGGTTGTTTTCCACAAAAAAAGGACCCTCCTGGACCTGCTATTCCTTTAAGATGTTACCAGCCTCTTCGAGCCGGTCCCTCCTTGCTTGCCAGAGCCAGCACAGGGCATGGCTGCCCAGCCCAGCTCACAGCAGCCAGCACCTTGCCCTCAGTCACGACCTCAGGAGTGGAAACGCGCGCCGATTCTCAGCTCAGGCTTTACTTTGGGCATGCCCAGCCATCTGGGGAGCAGCTACGTTTCTACCCCAGATGAGTGTGTCTCTCGCAAGGTCTCCTTCCTGCCCCCTCCTCGGCTGAGCCAGGGGAGAACAATGTGGGGACAGACATTTAGCAACACCTGCTGTATCGCATTAATATGCACAGGGATGTATTGATGGTTTTTCCCATCCAACACTAAGACTGCATTGTTCGGGGCGATCCATCAGCGGATCACACCATCACCCCCCCAAAACGCGCCAGCCCCACAAGCCCCCTTCTGACATGTCCCCTTGTCTCCCAGCCCGGGCTGACGACCACGTTTAGGAATGCACTTCATTAAATCGGAGCTGCCCCATTCCAACCTGCAATGCGGAGGCTGTACAAAGCCAGCGCCACGCTTCCTCCCGCATTTCTTTCAAAAGCCCCATTGTTCGGCAGGCATCTGGTCCTGATCTCAGCCTATTCGTGCCCATTGACCCCGCTTTTCGCAGTGCACCCGCTCGCCAACGGGCCTCCCGTAAAGCCTGCTTGATGAATTAAAAAGCAGCACTAGCCATCTGTCCTCCCAGGCTGGGCTAAGGCTGTGCAGCTCCCTCCCCATCCCCACAGCCTCCCCTTAGAACCCGCTCCCCTCCTTCCACGCACAACCTGCGGCTGAGGAACCACTGGGTTCGCTCCGTAAACACAGACACCGAGCTTATCGCATTTACTGCTCTGCATTTCTTAAGGTAGCATCTAGGAAAGGACCAAAAAACAAAATAAAAAAAAAAAAGAGAATACAACAGAACAGTCTCACTTGCCTGAGTCCTTCGAAATTCAAGCACAAATACAAGATTAATCCTTCCTTTGTGAGGTCTTGTCTTTAAGTCGTGGTATGTAATGATCCTCAGCACTGCAGCAGAGGGGAATAAAAAATGCAGGGATCATAAGAAGGGGGAGGACAGGGCTTACTTACATCAGGGTTTCTGCCACATGACAATAGGTTTGAGAGGGAAGAATAAGCTGGCAGCAGCAGCTGACAGTGCAAAAGGGAGAATGCAGAAGCCTGCCTTTTATATTATTGGTGACATTTCTAACACATGACAACAATTTCCATCTGTATTTAAGCTGGGAGTGTGAGGAAAAGAGCATTACATCACGACTCCTCTATTCCTAGGGGCTGTGGAATATGTAGGCCAGAGGGATTAAAAAGCACCTGTGTATGCTGGAAATCTGAAATACCACGAGGCAGATTTCTCCCCCCTCTCTTCTTTCTCCCTCACTGTTTTTATTTCTCTATCACCTTCGCTGAGCTGCTGTTTGAGAATATGCCCAGGGAAGCGCAAAATGGTATTGTCCTAGTTTGCAAGGCACGGGAATGGGGGAACTGTGAATATGTATTTCTAGGTCTGTCTCTCTCTCCGTAGGAGATACAATACTTATTTTTTGCAAGCAATCAGACAGAATACAGAGCATCTTTCTGTTTCCTGCTGTGCTTGTCCCAAGGGCTTCGAGTTTCCCTTAAAGTACCAACTTTCATCTTCCTTTTAAATCTGCAGGGAATTTCAGTGACAGCATCAATGATTTATTTTTTTTCCCCTTTCTTTTACAGCCAACGCATGCCTGTATCTTTTTAAAAGTAAACATCAAGAAGAGGGGCCAAAGATATTTTGGAGAAAGCACTTGACTGCTTCAGAGCCAGCAGGTGTCCGTCTTGGACGCTTTCCACATATCTCACAGGACAGGATTGCTTAGATGCAGTACTGAAATCCCAGGGGACTCCAGCCTTCCCCCCCCACAGCTCCACAGCAGCTTTGCAGGGACTTTCAGGGCTCCACCAAAGCCATCAGGGATGTCTGGAGCCCAAGGAGGTGCTGGTGGGGTGGGCACAGGGTGCTGTGGGGTGACCCCGGTCACCTGTTGCCATGGACCAGGGCTCAAGCACAGCGAGGACAGCACACACCACTGCTGCTCTAACAAGCAGAAGTTTTGAACCCCACCAGCAAAGCAGCCTGGTACAGGTGTGGACACAGGCGACGGATCACAACTTCACAGTCCACGTGTGCAAGGGCCAGGCAACGTAAGGAGAATATCTCTTTGATCCACCACCAAACCCAACAGCGCAAACACGGTGACTGCTCTTGCTGAAGTACCTGATCCCCAAAAGGGCTGGAACTGGGCAGTGGCAAAATGCCACCGAGAGACAGCAAGCCTAATATTACCTTTAGAAGAGCAATAGCCACACACAAACAGGAGAATGGCACGATTATCAGTATGTAAAAGAGTCATCATTGTATGGGACATAAATATTTTCATGAAAACACCATCTGGCTCAAGGAGATGGCCCCCCATGTGTCTCTTCTTCAAAAAGGAAGGATAAAAATTCTTCGCTTGAGATTCACCTTCCCCATCTTTCAACAACAGTCTCATCGAGTCTTTCAGTATGTGTCCACTCAGCTCACAGTCCCCTTGGGAAGTCCAAAGCCTGTGACAATGGTGAGTTTAGAGTCCTGGACACAATAAATTTGAAAAACTGCAATATTAAAATTAATAACTCTTCATTACTCATCCCTCCTCTTCACATCCACAAAATACAAAAATCTGCACCAGCCAGACTGAAACTCTCTCACCTGATGATACTTCAATGAGGCAGCACCTAATTGGGACATTCCAGAAAAGACCCTCTTTATAAAAAAAAATAAAAATGGTGCATGTTACTTTACATTTATTCAGAGATGCAGCTCCCCATGCAGCTCCCCAATCATTTATGAAACTTATTTCATAAGATTTAGAAGGGGGGAAAAGGAAACAATGAAATGACTTATTTTTAATCTGGGGTTTAAAGGCTTTTTCTCTTTCCAAAAAAAAGTCCCACACACAAAGAAAGAAATTCAATGAAAACCTCTGTTTCTGTATCATGAAAGCCCCTTCGAGCACCAGAGTAATCAATTTCTCAGAGCTTGTGTGGTCTCTAGCAAAAGCCAAAAGAAGGTATTTAAGTTTATACAGCCTTCAGCATTTTGAAGGCTTGCTTTTGAAATACGACATGTTTAAATTTTATATCTTTTTCAAGAGTTAGTTATGTCTTAAGAAAATGATTACTGTCAGTAGAAAAAAACAGAAACAAAGGAGAATAAATGAAATTCAACCTGGTTTTAGCTGCTTGCCCATTCTAAAATCAGAGTAATTCAAAGTTGCACCATGGAAACTGTTACAATTGCAGTTATAGCACCTTACATTATATTATACCCAGTCTTATTTTAGCATCAAACACTTTGGCTCATTCTAACAAAGAAAAAATATTAAATAAGAGCGGCGCTCCAATATCAAGCACCACGAGATAAGAATTCACAGAAATTTACAGGAAGAGTACAGCAAATACTTCATCAGATGCAAGAGAACTCTTTACCTTTTCTTGAGCAGAAAGTCAAAGACAAACCATAAATCACTCAGGATGGGGAAAGAAGTCTTTGTCCTTACGGTAACCCCAACTTCCCACCATGAAAGAAGACCATCTTGACAAGATTTTACAGCTGGGATTTAACTCACAGGGTGGAAGAAGTGTGAGATAGAGCACTCTTGTAGGTAGGAACAAACTTCTCCAACAGACTTCTCAATCTTTCATCAGTACATTTTGGATCCAATTCACTTACCATGTGGGAATAGCAAATGGGGAACAAACTGTGAATTCAAATAACTGTAAACTCAGCAAGATGTGGAAATAAAACACAGATGGTGCACTTCAGATTAAGGGTCAGCATTTCAGCGTCGCTTTCCACTTTTACATTGTGATAGGTGATGTATAACAACCACCTTCTCCTCGAGACAGCGCTCTAATTAAACCATGACTCACTTAGGAAAACAAGGAGCCAAGTGATACCTCCACAGAAGCCTCCCTGCCAGCCGAGAGGAGCTAAGGTTACTTTATTGAACTGTGGCTCGTGGTTTTACTGTTTGAGGATTAACGTTTGGGAGTGGAAGCTGTCTCTGGCTGGTCAGACACAGATGAAAAAAGTTTCTTCAGCTTTTCCAGCTCCCAGGGCTGCTCTGCCTGGCAGGGCTGTGCCAGGTACCCATCACAGCACCTGCCACAACACCCGCTCGGTCCCCTCTTCATCACATCTCCAGCAAGATTTAGCAGAGGCTGCTCTGATACCTGTTTGCAGAAGCCAAGAACCCAACCGCTGCTACCAGCATTACCCTGTACCATCCCTTACAAGGTGCCCCGTAGTAACACACCTCTGAAGGTCTGCATCGTGCTTGCCTGAATGTTGGGTTCATTTTATTCTGTAAAAAACTGACTTTGTCCTAAATCCAAGGAATGGAATTTAGGATGACTTTAATTCTTGCTGTGAAGTACTAATTGCATGCCCAGGGCCCTCTTGGAAAGGGTCTGCTTGTAAGCACAAGTTCAAAGAAAAAATAAAGGAGTAAATACAGATTAGATGACAGCAGAACTATAAATCTATAGGAACTTGAAATGCCAGATAGAGAGGAGCAGGGATGATTGTAAGGTGACTATTACCTTCAAAATATGCCAGAGGTTCTTTATCAGATCAAAGTTAATGAGGGAGAAATCTAATAGTACTATAATATTAAATTTACCATTTTAATGGTATCATCAATGCTCTATAATGTGGGCAATTTACAGAATGTCTGTCAATGCAATTCTCTGGTGAGGTTAGTTACACAGGAGCAAAACTATCACATCTCATCAGTTGTTCCCTTCTAGAAAACACTGGGTGTTTTGCAGAGGATTGCAGAAGGATAAGTGACGTATCAAAATATACATTTAAAACTATTGGAATGCCAAAATGGGAAAGATATTTATGAACATTATGGGATGTTTACATTCCTGAAAGAAATGCTCTGTCCAGCTCTGCCCCACACTATTTAGCATCCTGCTATTTAGCATCCTGCTGGGTTTTATTCAACCCTTGTGCATCTTGCAACAATTGCTCCTCTTCCTTAAACTTTACATACTGGGATTTAGAAAGAGCTGAAAATAACCTCACTATTTGAGTACATTTTCAGCTCTCATGTATTATCCCCTTCCAAACAAATTAAAACACAAAAATACCCCACGCCCTGGGAAAGCATGACAGGAAGAGCTCAGAAACTCTCAGGTAAAGAGTCAAAAAATCTAATTTCAAGTTTTTGATTACTAATTCCAGATCTGTGAACAGTAGGAGATGGTAATGCTGCATTTATAAATATCCACCTCCTCATGTATTCAAGGAAGAGTTTGCTAAAAGCAGCAGCTTCTTAATTTGGAGTTCCTCTTTCCTCCATCACCTGCCCAACCCCTCAGTTCCGAGATAACACCAGTTCAAATTCCTAATGCAGTAAAGATTGCCTGCACATTTTTAGCATATGACAATCTCCCATTAAGTAGATTTAAATTTGGCAGAAAAATCCATACTGTAGTGACAGTGTTTGGGTTGCCATGATGGCCCAAGATAAAAATGAAGTATCATCAATTTATCTAATAAGCAATATTGCTTCTTCCTTCAAGACCTCCTTTTATCAACTTCAACATTTGGTTACTGTTTTTCCCCTGGTAAATGAAGTATTTAACTTGAAGTTTAAAAGAAAAAGCACAGGTAGTGAATGAGTTATGAAGTAGGTAATATAATTCAGTGGCAGATGACACTTACACAGGTCTTTGGTGGTTTTTTTTCATCTCCAGGCTCAAAAAGACCCTGCAAGTAAAACGGCTAGATCACCATCTACCTGATTACTCTGTGCTACACAGAGTATTCTGAAGTATTCTGAAGATACATTAGCCTTTCAAGGAGCCATTTCTTAAACATTGTCATTTAAATAATAATTTTCAAAAAGCTCAGTGATCAGATGTATTCCCTCCTAAATCACTAATTAAGACTGGCCTGGGATTCCTTTAAAAAGAATTCAGGGAACTAGTGTCCCCCTTAAACAAATCTATTTTGGCAATGACCCAGGTAATCTTGACTTCATAACTCAAAGCTCTAATTATTCAAGAGTTCATCATAAAAAAAGGATACATCTAGACTTTTATGACTAATAGGAAAGATTTATTTCTCCTTCAATAAGGGCAGAACTAGGAATATTTGTTCTATTTTTTCTGCCTTCTCATTCACTGGGGGTGGGGGGCAGGAAATCAATGAGGATTAATTTACAGAGTTATTCCTAGTAAAGGTACCGGGTACAACTCTCCCCAAAGACAACCAGCCAGCAGAATCTAAACAGCTTTATAAATGATTACCCGGCTAATCTCCTCTCCGCTGAAATAAAGAGAGAAAGGATTTAGAGGACAAATACAGCACGCTTTATGTGAAGAAGCATGATAATGTTAAAAAAAGGATAATTGAAGACGAAACGTAGCAAGTCTGCAACCCCATCAAACCCCATCTGCCATTGCTGACCTGGGCTCAGAGACTGTCACAGGAGCACCATCTGCATCTGGGGATCACACTGGCATTTCTTCCTCTGCAATGCCACTGGTTTTGCCCACACTCCATTGTGGGTACCACACTGGACCAGCACAATATCATATAAATAGGATTTTCAGGTGTCCACTTTTAAGTACTGAAATCTTAGACAAAAGAAGCACAAGACTTTTCTAACTGTGAAACCACCATTCAGATCAACAAATCCAAGCACAAACATAGCTGTACAGAGTGATAGGTGTTTTCTAGAGAGGGTTAATCATGAAATGTCAAAATGTGAATCCCAAATGCAGCAGAACGGGTTAAAAAATGGCTACGCATTTCATTTTTCCTCATTCTAAACTGTTCCTTTTGCCTGGAACACTCATTTTGTTGGCTGGTAGCATAATCAATAGGCTGTAAACCTTGAACAGATACATGGAGGTTGTTGAAAAGAAATCAAACCGCCTCAATGAAATCAAAAACTGGGACACTGCAGCCACTGCAAAAGATCTAATCAGGTCCCTGGGACATCATATGAAAAATCTGGGTATAAGGACACCTATCACCTTTGACCACACACTCTTCAGCTGATTTTCATTCCATTACTTTGGGGGATATTGTAGTTTGCCTCTTCTATAGATTAAATTGTGATGGTGAATAAAATAACGGCAGGATAGAGCCAGTTCTGAAGAAAACAATGTGGGGCAATTCATCTCCACCCTTCAACCTCCAAACAGCAGTAGCTGCTCGCAGCACTGATTTACTCTCTGCTTTCCAGAAGACTCACAACCTTAGAAACCTTTACATTCTAAAACATATGCACAGACTTTGCACTACCTAAATACCCGCTCGCAGATGCTTTGCCATAGTACAAAGCAACTGCAGTGAAAAAACGCAAGATTACGTACGCTGGGGACTAACAAAGAAAACAAAGAAAACTAGCCATGTAATCTCTTCCCACACTTCTTATCCAAATCTCCTTTGGCAAGTGGCACGGGAGAGCCTATAAGGCTGAGCTCTTCTGCTTTGTACTGTTCTCTGGTGCCTCATGCAATTTCAACTGGGTGTATGGTGAAAGACAAAAAAGCTATTCCTCACAAATGGGTAAGCAGATGGAGCAATATTTGCTATCATAAGTGCTTTTATTTCCAAATGTTTAAAAAAACGCCAACAACCTACCAACCAACCAAATAAAGCCAACTACACCAATAGTTCCAGTGGCACAAAATGCACTATTGATTTGAAAGGACAGACCAGATGGAAAAAAGGTCTGAAGTCTCCCGGATTAAACAGAAATTACTGTGTACAGAAAGGAACTAAACTACAGAAATCTTAGCCCTGTTGCTAAAAGCAGGGCATTTTTCTCTTTCAAAAGTGAAAACACATCTGGGTCACTAATATGTGAAATAATTATATCCTTGAAAACTGCAGGGGACTCTGCTGCAGTTCTGCACTCCCTAGAACACAGCTATAAGGATTTTCTAAACATACTGGTTGTACTCAGGATACAAGCCCTGCTGAAAATACAGGAAAAAGTAAATGTGTGTACATTAGCTGGCATGGAAAATATGCCTCATGTTCTTCAGAGCTAGATTAACTAACAAGAAAATGTTCTTGAGAAAAACTATCTTTACATACTGCCTGTACCCATATACTGCACCCTAGTGATAAGGACACTGTTTTAAAAATATTTAAAACTTTTTCCTAACATAAATGTTGTGAAACAATAATTTTTTTTGTGTGTTAGAAAAAAAGATCCGCTTGCTGTTCATCACATTGTCAGCATGGGCTTTCAAATGAGTATTTCATGGACACTGCAACTTTTTCTCATTACAAAAGCAGAATTACACCTTTAGGAAGGGAGCTGCAACAAAAGGTACTTGGATAATAAATATGGCTGCAGGTCTGGAAAGCTTTTGAGAATTCAAAGAACATTTGTGTACATAAACTGATGATTTATTGCCTGTGAAGAAAAATAATGTGCACTGTCAGTGATTCTGTTTATCCTTAATAAAAATTAGCAACTAAAAATACCTTCGAAGTTGTGCCTCAAATATCCCCACATGTAAAAACACATGCATTTGTAACATAAAGGTCTTTCTGCTTCACTTCAACAATTTTCCCCAGTATACTGATACACTATTATACTCGATATTCTAAAGAAAAGGACCTTCTGTAAGCTGGTTGCTTCTATCAATTCATTTTGAGGTTCAGAAGTACTTATAGGGAACCCGGTGCCACAGGATTTTAAAAGCTATCCTGGGAAATCACCTAAATCTGCGTGTTTGACAGCAGTTTCATCACACCCCAACCCATTTCAGCTCCCCAGTCCTCCAGTAGCTGCAGACGATGGTGGTTACGAATGTAGCAGCTCATCCAATAGTTGCCCCTTGACAGTTCAATTATCTATGAAAACATTTAATACAGATTATAAGGTTCTATGTGCTCCTCTAGATCCACTTGCTAAAGTTTGTCCTATAAATAGTGGGAAGCGTTTCAATACTTTTGGTTTTACTATAGAAAGGAGTCTTTCCTTTACACCAGCAGATTGCTTAGAATAAAGAAACTTATTCTCACTTTTCCCACTGAAATGTGAGAGACCTCGGGCCAGCCAGGTGCCTGGGTGTCGCTGTCTTTTTCTAAGCCTCCTTAGAGATCACTCAACTCTTATGCTATTGATTTTTATCCATTTCTTTCCATTTTGCTCCACGCAAACTGTTGGAGCTACTGTTCTGTAATTGAAGACAGAGGAACAGATCAAACTCTGGGAAGGTGAGGGAAAAGACAGCAGAAATGAAAGTGGTAAATCTCCAACCTTAAAATCTCCAGCCAATTAATCCCAGGGCATGTACTTGTTTTGTGAAAGTGAATCAAGTGTTGAATTATGACCTCCTGAGGTTTTAAAAGCCAATTTTGGGAAGAAGGGGAAAAGAAAAAGATTGCCACGTAGTGTCTAGGCTGCCATCCAAGACTTAACTCTAGGCTAGCCATCACGTTGTCCCCGTTTCATCTACCATCAAAAAGACCTTGCACTTACCAGAGTTTTGCTTCTGAAGAATACAGCCTGGCAAAAAAAAGGAATTGCACAGTATTGAAATAAGATAAATGCAGAATATACGAGGGGCGGGGGGAACGCTGACCACTGATCTGTTATTTCAGTCGTACCTGCACCATGTATGTTGTTTTGGCAAGTAAAGGTACAGATGCCAGACCCACCATAGCTGCCTTTGCTGTCACATGGGGCTGGAACAAGTGAAGAATCAAGTACATGTGGTCAGAGGAAAAAAAAGCAACCAACACGCTGAGATAAGCTTTTATGGAAATAACATCATTCCCTTGATTCGTCTTGATACAATTTGAAAAGAAAACCTCTGTCAGGTTGTTGAGAATAAGCAGCCAGGGCAAATGCCCAGTGCTTGTTGTGCTTGTTTCTTTTAAACAGATGCCCTCTACCATCATTTCACAATGAGGAAGATAATCCTGTCTGTTCAGCCTACCGTGAACAGTGGGTTAGACACGCTGCTGCACTATAAAGTTAAAGTAAGTTGCTATCACATATCTTTCTCAATTAACACCACTGCACAGATATCCCAAGGTAAGGCTACTTGGAAACACCTATTTAATGGATATATTCTTATGTGTACTTGCAACTAATCACATTTTCCACTAAGTGAAATCTTCTCATACACCAGTTTTGGGGGAGTTCTGCTCCTAGAAACACTCAGCCAGGATATCAACACACTCTACACCATGGACTCTCAGCCTCCCCCCAGATCAGGTGTAACACAAGTCACATCAACTGCTGTTAGCACAGGTGGACTCAGAGGTGCCACCAAGTACCCCAGCAAGATGCACTCACACAGTTGGTAAACCTGTCCTGTTCGCTCATAAGCCTTTAATCTGCCAAAATTGAGCTGGAATAAGTAAAATCCACACTAGAAATAAGTTGTGGGCAAAGTCTCTGCATCAGTCAAAGCACTTCTGGTACAGTCATGGCCAATCAGTAATCATGAAATTGTTGCCAATTCACAGTCTACTCCAAGCTCAATGGAGCCATTAACTAGCCCACAAATAGAGCATTATTTCTGGTGATCTTCATTAGGCACATCAGAAAACAGGAAAAATGTGGTACTTCAAAACAAAATGAGGCAAAGGGGATAGTTTGAGACCGGACCAACATCTTGCTAATCTGGATGATGTATTTGAGGTTTTTTTCTGGTTTTGACAATGAAGCCTACGTGCTTGGAATGAGAATAGTTTTTATCTGAACACATAAGGGGAATAACTTTTCTCAAGTTTAAGGTGCTGATTTTTCTAAAGCAGAAGACAAAAATACTCTAAAAAAAGTCTCTTCACATGATCCAGCACGTGAGAGAAATGAGAGCATAGGGAAGGAAGTAAAGAAAATAACACACAGTTGGTTCAGCTGAAATAAAAGACAATTCAGTGTCTGAACTGCACTATCTCTTTCAAAGACTTATACTTGGTAAATGCAGGGCTTCATTAGCACTTATGCACCATTCCAACATATAAATAAGGTGTCCTCCCCCTCTTCCATACTCTGGTTCGGTCCTAGATTAGGATGCTGAAGTTGTAAATTCCAGAGGAGAATGTTTTGGGACTGTAACTAAACCCATGGGTTTGGTGTGATAGTAACAGCAGAGCACTCATGACAACCAAACTTAGAGGCCACCTGGAAACTTGTCACAGACGTTGTTTACCACAGATCTTCGCAGAAAAAAATCAGCTCAATGGTGAGCAGGAGCTGAGGGTATAAAGATGCAAAGGAAGAGTGCTGGAGAGGTAGAGGGCACTGAGGAACAGGAGAACACTTCAGCTTGCAAAAAAACCCCCATATGGTTCATCTACTTATTTCAATAATACGTCACTTTTATGTCCATTTCAAGGTCTCATCTCTTTATGCCAGCTCCTACATTTAGGAGTGAAGTCCTCTGATCCGTCAGAATCCCGGCCCTGTGTCACCCATTTAGCCAATGCTCATATATCCCCTTTGGAAGCTGGCATCATCCCACCCTCTTACCCTCAACTGTTCACCAGAAAATAAAGCAAATTCTTAACCAACTCTCCTGAAGTAAAAATCTAAATGATACTTAAGCAGCATTTCATCATCACATCAAATAATGAGGTCAAGTCAAATCTTTCTGAAACTTTACTCCCTTTCTGCTTGACCTCTATCTTGTACAAAAGCTGTAGCCATATCTTCATCCAGTTCCTGAATTAGCCAAGCACACAACTGGGATGTGGCTGGGTGGGAAAGGGAAGCCCTCTGGGTTTTCTCACCATCTGTACCAAACTAGTCAGAGCTGAACCACATGGGATTCTTACTAGAATTTCTAGGGATGAACTGGTTAACATCATCTTTCTCCATTTTGCGTTTACTAGTTATCACTTCATTTAGCTCTTTTATTAGTGCAACAAAAAGCAGCTGTCAGACCAAGCTCGATCAGTCCAAGTGACCTTGTGCTCTTGTTCGTGTTTACCACATAATCAGCAGGGAATTCCATTTTCAAAATACAAGACTTCATAATCCATTAGCACTAGAGATTGGTCCAGGGCTCTGGATTTACTGGTCACATGTACCAAGGAATAAAAATATGAGTGTTCAGCTAGATTAATCTCCAGAACTGTAAAGCATCCCAACAAACCGTGCATGCAGCAGTCTCATTCAAATTCACATATGAATATTAGCATCTTTCTTAAAAGCTACCACTAATACCATCCCCACAGTACAGGAAGAAAAAATTTAAATGCTTTGCAACTCAGGAAGTACAGAGACACACAGTATATAACTCCACTTTTCAGATTTTTCATTTGTTTCATAAATGGAACATAAGTAGTGACGTTCTTATTAATATATCAACAACCCATATCTCCCCCAGCTATTTCTAAAAGCAAGAATCACTTTCACTGCTCTTAATTTTAAATCAAAAGTCTTTAGCGAGTCCAAGCAGTTTAGCTCACCATCAAGTTCAATAAATCAGAAAAAAAGAATCAATGGGAAGATTTCAAAATGTAGACTTGGTAATGCACAAAATGCTTCCACAGAAATTACGCTCATTTGCTTTATTTGCTGCTTTAGAAATTGGAATATAACACACAGGCAGAAGGACATTAGCATCATGACATTGCAGCTCCTGAGCCTAACATTGCATGTGCTCTCCTAGAAGGCACTTTCCGCAGTATGCTTTAAAAATCTGCAGCCTGGCAAGTGAGATGATTGAACACTAATCATATTTCACGTTGACAAAATGGAAAATGGAAGTGTTCAATAAAAAAATAATAATCTATATTTATTCTTTATGTCCACGCACAGCACTTTAAACGTAGTTTGGTCCATGCTTTTCACTGATAAAATGAGAATAAACTCAGCGGTGATATACGGCATCTGCCATTTGGAGAATCAACATTTGTCAGCGTTACCACACAATTTTAACCATGGTCGTACACAATTCTCCTGCATGAAACACTTAGATTGAAAATGGCTATTACTCTACGTACCATTATGTGGTATTTGTTGGCAAATACTGATTTTGAGTGGTGACATCATTATTCAATATTTATATATGTCTACCAGCATAAACAACCTCTAATTCATGTTGAGATGGAAAACTTCACAATATTTTGCTGCTCCTCTCAGTATGCTATAACTAACATGTTTACTAGCTCAAAGGCACATCATTGTCCCCCCATTTCAGCAAAGTTCAAGCAGAAAAAACTTTACTTTAGAATAGCCTCTCCTGGCAGCTGGGGAAAACCAAACAGAGCTGCAGTGAAATCAGGATCATTCCCCATGCTTTGTACATCTTCCCAAAATTCCAAGGACAGTCTGATTTTGAGTAAAGATTCTAAACTTTTAAAGATCACACTCTCTAAACTTCTCAGTTTTCCTCCTGGTCTTTTTCTGAGTAAAAAAGAGCATTACTTTCTCAGCTTCACTACCTCTTACTGCTTATCTCCTACGTGAATCGAGGATGACCTTCCAAAAGTGGCAGTTGCCTGCTACAATGGCACCCAGCCATAAAACGCTGTTCGATTTCACAAGTTAAATAAGCATCAGACATAAAATTCTGCTAAGGAAATAAAAATACAAGCAGGGGTATTTTTATTCATAGGTTTCAAACCAATAAAGGAACATTCACCATAATGACATCGATGAAGGCTATTTCTAAGGCTAGCACTCAATTCATGGCTGCTTTTCAGGGTTTTTTCCTTCACAGTAAGCACCATAGGCCTGCTTCAAGCCATCAGCTATTCCAAAGCTGAGTTCAAGGATGAACTCGTTTCCTTTTGAACCCTACCTGAACCCTATCTACTGTCACACGTGGAAGTCTACCCAAGTGAAAACTGAGTCTCCCCTGGAGCCGTGCACACCACCATGTGAAAGCTCTCTCCAATAAAATAAAATAAAAAAATTTAAAAAAGAAAAAAAAAGAAAATAAACTCTACTCCATGTAATCCACCAGGTTAATGTTTTGTTACTTACAAGGCACAGCATGGCGGTAAAGGTTATCTCTAATAGTCTGCTGCAGATCGTGATCCGGTGATCCTTTCTGAAACCTCTGGTTGAGATAATGTCTCAGGTCTTTGTTCAGTCTGCTTCCTGCAAAGAAAAAAACCAGCCATTTATTTATTTCTAAACGCACACAATTAACATTTCCAATTCAGGCAAATGTTAGACTTCCATTCAGAGTCCCCTAAATTATGGCATGCTGACTTTACGAGCGGAGGCTCATCTTCCTCTACAAATGGCTAATTACCAAAAATAACTCGCTGTAAACAAGAGGTCTCTCTTGTCTCATAATGCATCTTTCTTCCTGTGGTGTTAAACTGATCATCATTCCCTTTTATCACTTATTTGTCAGAGCAAATGGAGAAAGACAGATGATGTGAAAAAAGAAGAAAAATAATAAAGGTAGAGTATTGCTTTTGCAACTCACTGGAGGGTGAGCTGGGCAGACAGACAGAAGGCAAAGGCTGCTCCCATTAGAGGCACTAATATAGCTGAACATGGCACAAAATCAAAGAAGTGCTATACTTTGCACTGGTATCTACCCTAGCACACAGCAGGAGTTAGAAAAGAATTGATTGAAGGAATTAAGAGCACCCAAAGTCCTTAAAAACAACACAATAATATCTGGCACTTTTCACTTAAATCTCTTTATTTCCCCATTCAGTTTTGAACACTTTCAGAAGTGTGTGAGAACTAAGATAAATGAGTTGAACACAAAACAAACTTAAAAAAAAAAAAGAAAGAAACAGAAAAAGAAAAAAAAGAAAAAGAAACATAGTTCTTAGTGAACATTACTAGTTGCTGAACAGCAAACCTTTTCTTGTAGGGGAACATATGAATTGGAGTAATTTTATGAAGTCTTTTCCCAGAAATTAAATATTTCCAAGCCTGGAATAACATTGACGTTAATTTGACTGAAGAGCAAAAACAATGCCACGAGAACATACAGAGAACAGAAATACAAAGTCTTCTGTTCTAAAAAGAAAAGGGGAGAAAAAAACCCAAAACAAACAAATAAAACAAAACACTGGAAAAGCTTTAGAGAAACATAACCAAAATGATCAAACTCTGGAGCAGTTGCCATAGAAGGCCCAAGAGAGCAGGGGGTGCTCCAGCCTGTTGTGGACATGGCATTTGCAACATGCCCAGAGCGTGGGTGGGCACTGGCTGTTCCCAGCCACTGCCAACACAAGGACTAGGAGACACCAACCAAAGCTAATTGGAGCTTGTTTCAAAACCATGCAATAGCAGCAGTAGCTCCCACAGGCCATGGCAGACCTCCATGCTGGAGAGTACTGTGGGTGCAAGAAGCTTATTGAGGAGCTTCAAGGGGAGACTGGAAAAGCACTTGGAAGATGAACCCATTGGAAGCTGCAAATGAGGGTGTATAGGGAATCCCTTGAGCTGAAAATGAATTGCTGGTGGCTGGAAGGATCTGGGAAAAGAAGTGAGGGAATATCAAATATCTTGCTTTTTGCCTATCTTTTGCTAGGCATCTTATTTATGGCCACAGCTGGAGCCACAATGCTGTGCTACATGGACCTTGGGCTAAACCACTGCAGCCGCTTCTATGGTCCTTTATAATTTACATAATGATTTTTCAGATTGTGACTATGTCACGCAGAGGTCATCTCTCAATACTTGTTAACACCAAACATAACATCACAGTTGCAGACTCCTGGCTGGAGCCTCTCGGAATCACTGCAGAACAAATCAAGAATAATAATACTGCAAAGGATGCAGTTGGACAGTGGGTCTGGGAGGCAACACTGGTACCCGACAAATGAGAAAAAGAGCATGGACTGTTAAATAACCACAGGCTGGAACAGCCTCACACAGTCCTGTTAGTTTAAAAACAAAACTAAACACACAAAAAATCTAGTCTGATATACAAAGTCAAATTCTAAAAAAAATCAAATAGGTGTTCTGTATTTAGGTTTTCCACTGTTGTTTGGGTTTTTTTAAAGATAAAATTTCTTATTGAAGAAAGGAAGGCTTAGGCAGTAGGCCCAGCTATTAAAAGAAGGAAATTTTTTAAAGACCAAGATGCTCATTACAGAAATGGCTCAAACAACAAAATTGAAATTGTGGCAGATAAAACTGGCTCATCAGACTTTCCTGAGTTATCCCAGCAACACCCCTCATTCCCAGAACAGATTATCAACCCTTTTTCTAACAAAAAAGGTTATGACACTGTAAAAATGGTATTTGGAGGACTTGGTAGATCTGTGTGCTACAGGTTTCCTATATTGAAGCTGACCTTCCAAACTCCAGATGTTTTATTTCAGACCACAATGTTTTACTCCAGAGGGAGATGGGGCATTTGCTGAAATAGTAAAGCATTTCTTTATCTTTTAACTAAACAGTCCATATTTTTCTTTGCACAAGAGATTGTAAGACAAGGTGGTTTCTCATAGCAAAAAGAACAAGCGCAACAAACAGTTTGGACATAATGCAAGGGCTTATTCCAGTGAAGAAATTAATGCACTGCATATATCATATAAGGTAAGCTTTCTAGTGAAATACTGTGTGACTCATGATTCAATGATTAATGTCACAATAATGTCTAGAGGTGAAAAAGCTGTGCTGAGCTAGGGCTTGTTTAACCACAGAAAATATGCAATTCACTGATGATATCTGCTTTTAGCTTCCCTCTGTGCCCATTCCATCTAGCATCTCAGTCTGTTACGGCCCCCGCCGGAAAGTTTGGTTATTTGGTTTATGCAGTAGCTGGGATTTCCCAGCTGAGTCACTGATGCACCAGCCAAGATGGCAGTTGCAAAAATAGGGGCTACAGCAATACTTACTCACATGATTGTCCCCTCAGGGAGCTCACAGTGATGCTTATTTCTATTATATTTATTTTAAATGGGGAGGAAAAAAGAAGAAAAGAGAGAAAAAAACCATCAACCAAAGCGATTCCTAAGACACACTTTTGTTGTTAATTCCAGAATATTCTTGATGGAAATAGAGGCTTCTTGCAGCCCTGACGATCTCAGCTCTGCAGCTGCTGAGAGCAGAGCTGTGGACAAGAACAGGCTCACAGAACCCATTCCAGAGCATGGAAGAAGAAAATAAGCTAACACAGAAACTAACACCATATAGAACACTGCCAAAAGGATCCACCTTGGAAAATGATGGATTCTTTACCATTTGAAATGTTTCAATCCACTCTGATTATCTTTTCCAAAAAAAAAAAAAAAGGGCTTCTTCTGATGGCTTCTGTCCACACACCAGCCACCACCAGGTGGGTTGAAGGACAGGTGCCCAAAACCACCTGCTTTTATCCAGAAGTCCTTCCTTTGTAAAGTCTAATTCCATGCATAAGTTGTGCTCAAGAAAATACCTGACTCCAGTTTCCTTAGAGATGAGCTGCATTAACAAGAGCTACACTTCTACCCTTCAAAACATTCTCAAGGAGATTGGATCTAATGTTTACTTTTTGGAAATTCTTTTTTTTTCTTCTCTGCTAAAAGCATGTAAAGAGGTACTACAGTGATAACAGGGGAAAACCAAAAGATGCAAGAAAGAAAAAGAAACAGAAACAGCAGTTTCCAAACAGGAGGATACAGGTCTGATGAGCCAGTTCTTAGCTCGTGAGAATAGGTTGGAAATGCAATTATCTGCACACAGAAAACTCACCTTGTTTTTTCTGTAATCAAATTAGGTTGATCTATTTAACTTTAGAAAATGAGATATAAAAAAATGCAAAGAGAAATTCTTTCCTACTAACCTAACAAAAATTCATATTTTTTAAGCTTTAGAAGTATAGCATGTTCAAAGATTGGTTTTTGTTGTTGCAACAGTTTCCTTCCTTTTTTTTCCTCATCTGAATGAAACCAGTGTCTTTCTTTATATGAAGATACAGGCAGAGAACCAACTTTCTACTGCTTTGGTCCCCATTGTACTCCTCCAAATCTGAGATGTTTCCATTTTATTATCTGAATCCTTCTTCACCTTTGAATGAAACAAATGGCAAACTTGCTAATGGCAAGTTTTCTGAATGATTCTTAATTGTTATACTGCATTTTAGAATGTGTCAATCGTGCTACCAAACCATTACATCTTAACAATCCCCAAGGGGAAACAAAACGTCCCTCATAGAAAAAAAAACCCAAACATTACTGACATACTGTTTTCTGAGAAAAAGTAAACAGTGCTTGTCAATTTTGTGGAGATAAATACGTAACCTAGATTTTGGTGATTAATGAAAAATATTGACTCTTTCTAAATATACTTCTTTCAAACCCTGAAATCTGTCACACATTTGTCCTCCAAGAGTTACCTAACATTAGAGTCACTAGAGAAACGATGCTTTGAATTATGCTCTGATGCTTATTGCTATAATTTCCAGTTTCTGCAGGGGAGGAAGCTGCATACCAGCTCCTGTAATACTGTTGCTGCTGCATAAAAACACCCATCTCTTAAAAAAGCACTACCTCCAGCAAGCATCAGTGCAGACCTGGGGGGCTGAAAGCCTCTTGCCTTATTGACATACAGGCTTCCAATAAGGGAAGCAGACTAACATAAATGACGAGGTAAAAACTGATATTTTTTTCAAGAAAATCTGAGCATGAACATCCCAGGGCTGGCTGAGAGCACCTTCCTGCCAGCTGGTACATAGTCTATGCCAAAACTGTGCAATATGTATATTCTGAAGATGTATTTTGAACTCTTATTTTATGCATTTGGAAACTGTCATTTTATAGTTTATGTTTATACTAATTACTGCAGCTGTTTTATCCCATTTATGTTTTGAGATGGTTATAGATAATCCTGATAAACAGCTATACTCTGACAAAGCCTGTAGATGTTTGTGTGAAGATGGGTCAGGGTCAGGCCCAGGACACAGTGGTCACTGACCTATATTACACTCTTACAAAAAGGTTTACACTCATATATATTTTTGCTTTATTCTTCTTTGGGAAGGCTACCAATTGCTACATTCTGATAGCATCTGAACTGGAAAAATCCATTTTCCATCCCTGAATTGCAGCAAAATCCCCCTGCTCTTCTCAGGATCTCCATTTAAGGCATCTTTAGCAGAGGAATTCTCTGTGGGCAGACAAAGACTATTTCAAAACAACAGGGCCATGAAGCAGTAAGAGGTTAAAGGCCTTGCTAAAGGGATAAAAGTGCAATAGAGTCATCTGGATTAAGACTCTTGTTCGCTGCCCTGATGTCTATATCAAGAGGGAAGGCTTCAATTTTTTAAAGACACAAAGATTGCACATGTTATAAACAATTATAACATACTGTCTTTCATCTGAAGATCTCTATCTGAAGGTATTTAACAAACATTTATAAGTTGTCATGGTTGGTAGGGTTTTATATCTGTGCTAAAAAACACAGAACTGCAGATAAGGGGGAAAAAAAACCCCAACCAACCAACCAAACCAAAACGCCCTCACTCATTTAGAGGCACAAGCACAAAACCTGCAGATCACATTTTGTGAAGCAGTGAATGGACTTGCAACCTCAGCTGATTGGCTTTACAGGCTGGGGTGACTTCAGCTGTGCTCCTTTCTCCAAGGCTGCTGCTCTACCCAACTGACAGGACTCAGCACAAACTCATTTACAATTAGAGTCAAAATTGCTGCCCTTAATTGTAAAGTGTCTTAAACCGATCATCTCCCTTACAAAACTGGCATAGCTTTTTAAAATAAATGTTAGAATATTAATAAAGTAACTAAATACTACCTCTACATCTGTTGTTGAATTCTTACTAAAATGACGGGTGCAGACAGGGCTCCTGGAAGACACTTCTTGGCACTTTTCTGTACAGCACTTGGCACAACACAAGTGCCAGGCCATCACCACTGTGTCTTACTAGTGCTTTCAATGGATTTTCCTCAAGTACTCACATAAAGGTGGCCTTAATACTCACACATATATTTTATTAATGTCTGGAGTGATTAATATACTATTTCTGGATCAATTATTATGATAATTTTCATGGCAAGGTCCAGTAGGCAGCAGCCCATCTTAGAAGACAAAATGAAGGCTGAGTGGATTTTTATCATTTAACAAGACTGCACTGGTAACCACATCATCATCAAATATTCCTAATCCCAGCAGTTGTTACACAAATGATAATAGTTTGTGCTATATCATTTCATTCTGTCCCATCCTTGTCTTCCAGCTGCTGTCCAAAAGTGATTATAAATAATGGGGCTATAAAAGCCATTCAATAATTAGAAGATTCATTGGCCATATGCCAGCAGTGACAAAAGAGAGTGATTTATGTAAGATGAGTTTGTCACATCTGCCAGATCACAGTTTCATTACGCCTGTGGCTTTAAGGTCACGGTTTAACACTGTTCCAACAGCCATTTGTCAAGGGGGTGCTGGGGAGAAGAGATGAAATACATCATGGTTTTGTTTGCTTTCTTGTTTTAACTACTAAGTAAATAAGTAAATAAAGTCCAGTACCTACATTTGTTATTTCATGTCTCCTGTGAGGTCAAAGACACAAGGATAGAAAGAAAGACACAAAGCATTCATCATGGTTGGCCAGAGTTCAAATAATATCACAAAGAAAAGACATCCAATTTAAAAGCCTTAAGTATTCATGTGGCTTCTTAAATTCAATATAATCTAAGCAAGTTCTATCTTCCAGCCACCCATGAAATAGAGGCACCTCGTAAACCCACAACATGTTGGTAAATTAATTGTTACTACATTTTCCTAACACAAGTAAACTTAAAACCACTTTATGGCTCAATGTGCTAAGAAGATATTTAAACATTGCCATGGGAGTTCAGCTTAACAATTAACATGGCTCAGCAGACACCTGATTCAATTCCAATTCTATTTTCTTCTCTTTTTTCCTGTATTAAAAAAACCACCCTGTATTAACAAAAAACTCCAATGAACTTTTACTGCTAAGTACAAACCAGTCCCATAAACTCCAGATGTTTGGATGCCCACATAAATGCTTCAGTAGTCTCATCTATCATTGTCAACAATTATTTCCATACCAATTTGGAGTGTCTCTGTCGACAAAAACTACTGGTCTGAGGGTAGAAACTACAACTTTGTTGGAAATGTTACATCCAGCCCATATCAATGTATTAATTAAATTCATACCATCGTGCTATAGCCTGGCTCCAGATAGATGAACTGCTCAGGTAAGAGCCTAGACGTTTCTGTTATTCTAACAAATCCATACCACCATCAAAGCAAAATGACTGCCCATCCTTTACCTACCTTCCTGAAGTAAAGCATAAAACACTTTCCAGTATTTATGCTTCAAAACCCTCTCAGAACAACAAAGCCACATCCACTGCAAAATTCTTCCAGTGGAAGGAAATTATGATAAGCTGGAGGGATATGCTATAAAGAATTGCACAAAGTTACAGGATGAACTACCTACACAGCAATAAAACTCAACTTTGATGGAGCATGGTTAGGACTTGAGCAGCAGCCTTGCTGCTGAATCAGCAGAGAGCACTTCAGTGCAGCTAGTAATTCCTGTCTAGAGAATGAATAACACTTGTTACTTTATTGCTAACAGAACTTCTTAAAATATTATTTTAGGTGTAGGCTGTGAATCTGAAGGAGATGTATTCACCCAAAACTTTCAGGTCGTGTTCAGAATCAGGAGCAGGCAAGAGTTTTCTTGGCACAGTACCTTTAGGTATTGTTCTCAATCTGCATGGGTGAATGAACCAGCACTGAAGTGGTAGTTCAGCATTTGCTGCTACAGAAATGCACTTAACAGATCATAAATCCACAGTGAAACTATTCTGCAAGCACCTAACTTAATCTACTGTATTTGCAGAGTGCTCCACCTTCTTTTCTGTGTATTAATAGTGATTCATATTTCTAGTATAAATTTAAACTAATAGCCTTTCAGCTGAGAAGTGCCAAAAAAACCCACAGAGCTGAAGTTTGGAGGTTGAAATGCAAAAATATTATAATTTATACACCAAGCCTGAAAATTTTGAACACTTGTGACAAATACACTTCTGTTGCTCCCAGCTGAAATCAGATGAGCAACGTCAGCAAATGCAGCAGAATGACCAGCTGTTCTCCCTCTTTGGCCTTTTAAAGCTTCTGGTGCCCTCAAGTTGGAGCCCTGAATTTCTTGACATTCCTGGAGAATAAATCTTTCTTCACCCTCTGATATCTTCACAGCCCGGGACAACCCTGACCTGGGAGAGAGGGAGGCCACACAGGCACAACTGTGGCTCCAGGAAGGGAAGCGTGGTCTGTCACGGGCAGTGCCTGCAGGAAAGCTATCAATTACTATCGATTTCATCTCTAATGTCCCTTCTACCCTGAACCGTTCTATGATTCTATTATCATGTTCAACAGCAGGATGTCCTATAGGTGTGGTTAACACTGACCATGCTCTCAAAGAGCAAGAGAAACATAGAGAAAGTAAGAGTCTCACAGCATCACTGCAAGAAAATACACCCTGAAGCTCTAAGCCACTACAACATTAAAACACCAATTCAAGCTCTCTTTTTGCAAGGATTCAAAGAAGAGCCTGGATAGCCATAGTTAAGTCATCCAAGAGATAGTACATAAACAATGGTAGAAATACAATCTTTCTACCTCAAGAAGACACTATTTTATTATTTTCTTCTCAAAAATACCAAGGTTTGAGTTTTACTTTTTTAAGAGCGCTATTTAAGTACATCTAGAGTCCTTAATCCCTTCTGTGTCTGAGCAAGTCAAATTGTCCACAGTGTTGGTGAGTGACACAAACTGATGGGGGCTGCTAAAGCTGTGTCCACATGGTGGAATAACCTGATTCTGTTGATCTTTGCCACAGCTTTGCTGCAGACTGCAGCACATTTCCATGCAGAGGGGTTCTACCTTATGAAGTTCAACACCAGGTTTTGCACCTCGGAAAACATAACTCAGGAGTGAGGCTGGGGAGCAGCTCTGTGGAAAAGGACCTCGGAGTTCTGGTGGACAACAAGTTCCATGAGTGAACAGTGTGTTGCTACAGCAATGAAAGACAATGGGATGCTGGGTGGCATCAACAAGGGCATCACCAGCACAGATGAAGTCATTATCCCACTCTACTCAGCACTTGTCAGGCCACACCTGTGTTCAGTTTTGTCCCCCACAATATAAAAAAGAGCCACAAAGATGACCAAAGGACCAGGAAAAGACAAGGGGTAATGGTAAGATGCCAGTGAGACACAAGAAGAAAATTTTCCACAATGAAAACAATCAGACATTGAAATAATCTCCCAAAGGAAGCGGTGGATTCCCCAGCATCAGACACTTCCAAGTTTTGGCTGGGCATGGTACAGGGCTATCTTATCTACACTATGCTTTTGCCAAGAAAGGTTGGGCCAGAGGATCCTTGATGTCCCTTCCAACCTGGTATTCTATAAGTCTTCTTTTTTTTCCTTATGCTATTTTCAAGAAATGCTGCAAGCTCTTGCCTCAGCTTTTTGTTTTCCTTTTAACTTTGAAGAATCTACAATCACAAGACAAGGAGGGAGCACAGACTCTCAGGTGGTCTTTAGGAATGACAGCAGAGAGCAAGGTGAGCCAAGGTGAGAGAAGGGGCCTGCTGGGATTAGAAATGCAGAATACTTTCCTAATAAAATGAAAAATCTCCAAGATAAACCATAATACTAATTAATAGCCACCCACGCTCTAAGGTTTTCACAGGAAAGCTCGGGGAGGTAAGTGTGCAAAGAACAAAGTAATGCAACATCCCCTAGACTTGTTTTTAGTGAAATCTGTAGTAGCATCACACTAAATACTTTAGGTAATTCTGTGGCCAGATGAATGTTAAATTAGAGGTTTAAAAGTTAACTGGCTGACAATCAAGCTGTAACATTAAAGTCGTGTCCATAAATGCTTCCTCTTGGTGGTGACCTTAAACCAAGCGCCTAGAGCAAAGCCTCAGCTCTGCAAAACTTCACAGAAAGCCAGACCCAGAGGTGAACTCAGGAAAGCAGAGACATTCCTTCAAGGAAGGCGTTTTGTCTTGCACACAAAGACACTGCTGTGTAGGGGCTTTTTGCACTTTGTGTTCCAGCAAGGAAAGAGCTATGAGGAGTATGAAGTGGTCATCAGCGGCAAGAATCGTTGATGTTGCCACGTAGGCTTTTAAAAAAAAAAGAAGTAAGAAAGCAAAGAAAAAACCTCTTACACATCCAAAGTGAATGTAGAATGAAATCATTGTAAGAGAGCAGCATGGGATGCAGCCTCTTTCCATGAGCGGCTCTGAAAGAGTCAGGCTGAGTGGCTCATGCCCCGTCACCACTAAGCCTTTCCATCAATGAACACAGACTGGGCTACGTGATCAACCCCATCTTCCGGTAATACTTCATCAGGAAAATACAGCCTCCATGGGAGCCACAGAACAGCATTTGTCACTGACACCTACTCTGTAAAACTGTGTTGCCTGAAGCAACCTGGATAAGGGAGTGTTGTTTCTTTCCCTTTGCTCAGACTCAAAGTTGCCAGCGAGTATTTTTCTGGGATGCAGGGAGGGCTTACAGGAGCACTGTAGAAGAAACAGAGCATGGGGTGAAGAAGGAAGTCTAGATAGAATAGTAAGAACAGGAAAATCAAGACGAAAAGCACTTGCAGTTTTTCACTCAAAGGCAACGACCCGTTTCTGGAAATTACATGCACATCTCTGTATGTCTCCTGAAAGGAGTTACCATATGTTCTAAAAGTAAGATATAATATTTGAGCTATAAAAGCCAAATCAGCTTGAGAAACAGACGGCATTACAATGCTTTAGCAGAACAAGCCTCACATAACAATATGCCAACAAACTCGTTTTCTAGAACGGCAGTAGGAAAATATTTGCAAAATTTGAAACATGGTCCCTAAATACAGCATTGGATTCTTCCAGAAAAATGGGGGGAAATGTGACATACGTTCCTGCATTAGGGAATTTTGAGTAGCTACTCATATTCTTTGGGGGTTTTTTTGCTTGCTCTTTAAATTTAAGCATGGGTAGTGGGCTTTGCTGCCTTTTTTTAAAATTTGACCTCAAACTCCTTTAGCAGTCAAGTTAAATCCTTTCCATCCTTGTTCTTCCTTGACTGCTGGAGGGACAGACTCCCATTGGCCAGCCAGGTCACCTCTGAATACTAATCACAGCGTTACAGTGTTTTGCTCTGCCCTCACTGGCTCCGGGGCATATGTCAATGTTAACAGCCTGATTTCCAGAGGTACTGAATACATAAAATCTAATGTTAAGAACCTGTGATGGTCAGGCTATAAATGCACACTTTATCAGAACACCAGAATTTTGATGCTGCTTTTTTATTATTTTTTTTCCCTCACAAGTATCTCTATCAGACAGAAAATGCTGGCCTTTTTGGAAGAAACCAGCTACAAATCATAATGTGTCCATTTGAATCTCTGCTCAAAGCCTGTGCAGATCAACAGCCCATTCTCCGGCCCGGCTGGATGAGGCACACTCAGGTGCACTAGTGTCTCACCAAAGAAAAATAAATATTATTTTTTTTCTCTTCAAATACATTCGTTTACACAGAAACATGACCTGCCATGAAAGAAAACCAGAAACAAGAATTACAGTGGTCTTGCAGTAGCAACAGTATTTTCAAAGAGCATACAACTAAGCTTACCCTGAGATAAAGCTGCTTTTTTTCTTAG
>BJBW01000382.1:108510-222458 GCA_004320125.1 Scolopax mira | reverse complement strand
TTAGAAAGTCAGGATCTCAAAGCTGAAAATAATTATGAACTAAATCTGTTGGAGAAAAAACATTTAAACAGAAAAATGTGTGTAACAGTTGGGAGCTGTTGAAGCACACTTTACAAGAGGCATAAGAAGCCACAAAAATTGAGTAAGAAGGTCACCCTGGAAAAAAAAATCCAACCTGGCTTACAGGGAAAGTGACTGCAGCTTTTTTTAATTTCATATTGTAGACAATGGGAAAACAAGATCTAAGAAACTGGACTAGCTCTGGTTAATTAGTCGGAATGCAAGTATTTTTGGTTTATTTTTAGTCTACCATTGGAACAGTTTTCTGATGGTTGGAGGATATTCTTCATCCCTGGAAAATGTTACATCAAGACTGAATGTTTTTCTCAAAAAAAAAAAAAAGTTCAAGTTTAAAGTGGAATTGAGTCAAATTGGTTCTATAATGTCCTGAGCTATTACTTGGAAATCTAATTTAGAAAGACAGTGCTGAACAGGCAGGTAAATAATGTGGAAGCCTGGGAGATCTGACAGCAATTCAGAAAAAGTTCAGAGCAAAATGCTGCAATGAGCTCAATCTTTTCAATTGCTCAGTTGACCAAGAACCAACGCAAGTTCAAAAATCTCACTGGTAAAAGGAAAGCATTAACGTGCTGATTCTGTAGTAAAAGCAATTCAATACACAGCATTATGGGTCTCCCTTTTGTGCAGGAAATGGAAGTGAAATTCTAAAATAAGATTTTAAAGCATTGACAGAATAAATGAGCTGGCTAGAGCAAGCAAAAAGCACAGCTGGACAGTTTGCTATGAGTTTTAGTAAAGTATTATCATATCTTATTGGCAAAACTCAAATTGTCAGCTAAAGTGAACAAGGGCAATGTTGCTGTCAGTGGTTCCACATACATAAAACAAAAGACACATAAAACAAAAATGCTCTGATTCTCAGGATTGTCTCTTCCAGGTAGAGCAACCCTTCTCTTCTGTAACTGCCGCATTAAAGGCCAATCAATGACAGTAGCTAAAATATTGAAAAACTCACATTCAAAAACAAAACCCAAATGAACTCGAATAGCTTCGGTCTCCAACATAATTTTAATACCTCATCTAAAGCAAGTTTGGCAATAGGAAAAAAAAAAGTACATGAAAAAGCTTACTAGGCTCTGGAACAAACATCTTTTTTGCCTTGGTCACAAGGTCTTATTTTCTTAACATGTTTAGGAGTGCCTGTATCATGTTTCTGTCACCCTAACTTTTCCCCTCCAAGAAACTAATATGAATATTACAGATGCTAAATCCCACATTTTCTCAAACAGGAAATAAATGTTTATATGTGGCATATAGCAAAATATATTTTTTCTAAAGACAATAGCTACAAGATTTAGATTTATTAGTGCGGTGCAGGAATTTTTAATGGAGAACACATTTTGGGGGATAAGAATTTTAATTACAAAGAAACAGCACACAAATGGCTCCTTTAAATTTAAAGCAGAGCAGTTCTGCAACAGAATTAAAAGGACATAGCCTCTTTTGGTGAAAAATAGAATATTGGAATAAAGAGAGAAAAGCTCAACTTGAGCATACGGTGGGTTAGACATTTTCCATGGAATGCTTTTGATCACAAAATGGCATTTGTCAAAATGAAGACATTCTGCAGGAACGTGACATTTCTGCAGAAATCAGATATAGCTCTGATAAGGCCTTTTCAGATGGTGCCTCAGCTTGCCAGGCTTCCCTGATCCTGGCCACAGGTTTCTAGGTTTCCATGCTCAGCCTAGTCAAACCCTTCTGCCCACATGCCTCATATCTCTCCCTTCTCATAATCCTCAGAAAATTCATAGTCAGGAATAAAAACTAGCACACTAATCTCAAAATGGTGGCTTTTGAAAGGCTATCGATATCCAGGTTAGATCTTCACATCTGCAAACAAAAAAGGAGACAAAGAACCAGTTCAGTTCTGAAAACACCAAAAATTGGCACCTCCAGAATAAAGTTTCACGGATTCTGCTTTGGTAGAAGAGGAAATATAGGCTTTTTTGGGAAGTGAGGCCTCCCTGGTATGAGTACATTTACTTAGCTGCAGGCATCTCACACTAAAAACAATTAACTGGAAAATACAAGACCAGAAGTAGTCAAAATAACAGTTTCCCAGAATTCAAAATGGAAGGAAACACTGGTTTCATTCCCTTTACATTACTGTTGCCAGTGGCAGTCTTGGTAGCTTTTTTGTATATCCACGATGAACGGCTTTTGTGAAAGATTAACAGGAAAAGCAGAAATTAAATGTTTAATCAGGCTTTGGCTTCATGGGATTCTTCCCATTTTGCAAGGAGACCTGAATATGGTTTATTCCCATCTTTGTCTGGTGTCAGCTCTGCAGACTCACATGTTCTAACCAATTTGCAATCCTGCCAGGAAATCTTCATGCTCAAGCATTAGCTTTACTATCATTTCCATTAAAACCACTAGCCACTTTATTTTTAAAATTATTTTGATAAGTGTTCTGATGACCCAGCTGCAGACAACAAGAGATGTAATAAAAAGCAATAAAATTCAGCATGAAGCGTCCAAATACTAATTTTTCCTCAATTTTTTATTTGTACTATTTTTATTATTTTGAAGAGCTCTCCTTGTACTTTCTCAGATGGTTTGCTAACAAACATTTTTCAGTCCCACTTAATCAAATGCATTTGGATGGAGGTCTCTCACAATGATTCTGAAATGGAAAGCTCTAATCAGCTTAGCCTCAAATTCATCTTACGCTTCTCTTGCTGTTGGGAGTGCACAGTCAAAGCTCTCAAAGTCCTGCAAAGCTGAAAGACTTTTTAAGCAACACAGGTACACTGGAGCCTCTTGTGCTCCACCCACTACTAGGGGGTGGAAATATTTTTGAAAGATCTAAAATGATCTAGGAAGAGATGCAAGGAAGCACAGCACTGGCCTCAAATTTCTGCTGAGTGAGTATCGCTGTGGTTCCTACTCTTATGTTACTTCGGGACTTTTGAAAGCTCTACATCCACTTATTAAGTCATTTAGTCAGTTTTTCTGCTGACTTAAAAGGACTTTGGGTCAGGACCTCCCAGCTTGGCAAGAAAAGGTGTCAGACAGACAGCATGCAAAAGGAATAGCTATTTATCAAAGGGGCAATCCAGAATAATGCACTGTTCCTACTTGAACACAGTCCCACTTTCAGAGTCTGAATCAGGTTAGATGAACAAAGGAGGAACTTTGGAAGACTGGGGTTTTTTTGGAATACAATCAATTTTGAGGATAATACACAACAGGCATCCAGGAACCACAGATGAACAGTTCACACAGGGACCCCAGAATCCCCAGGCTACTCCAGACAGGAGCTGCACTATTGTCTGCAGCTCTGTGCCCGTCCTATTCCCCAGCTGACAAGCCCCATGGTGAGGCCCTCAGTTTCCTAGAAATAAACTTCTGCTTCTGTGCAAGTCCAGACAGGCTGGCCTGGTACACCTACCATCCTTGACAGGGTGTGTTTTTGCACATTTCTATCCTGGGAGTTTTAAAATATTACACCTAAATGTTAATTCATTGGTCTAATTTTACATTTCTTTGGATTCAGTCTTTCCTTTAAGACACTGCCTGTTAAGTTAAGCTTTTAAAAGAAGCTCTGGAGACTGGTCCTTTCATGATATGGTGCTCTTCTGTTGCTGCTTTTCCACCCCGGCCTGGACCCAGAAGTTTCATTCGAACAAAGTAGATCTCAAGTTGCTGTACAAACACCATGTACACACAAGCCTTACACCACCAGCGCATAAATGGCAGCTGCATCTACACGGGCTGACAATCGATTTACTCATAATTTGCCACCCCTTCCAAAGGAACTAGATTTCCTACCAATCAATGAGAAAATAACCTTGTTAGCAAATAAGCCAAGGTTCCTTTAAATTAATCAGTTCTTTTTCATCCAAACAGCACAGATAATGAAAGAGAAGATGACATTTTACATGACCTATAAAGAGTAGAGTTTCTATTTTAGGCTCTCCTTCGTAAGGGTGCCAGGATGATTATGTTTTGTTTACTGGACAGAATAATCTCTTATTTGTTAAGGCTTGATCAAAATTTTATCTTCTATTGTCTTAATTAGCATCTGGAGGGTTGAAACATGAGACGATGGCACAGAACAAAATGAATATTAATGTGTTCTATCTGCAATTTAAAGAGAAAGGACTTGGAGCTTTCTTTGGCTCACGTGCTTAACACACCACATCAGATTAGTGAATTTTATCCCATTTAGCTGCTATTGTTTCTCCCAGTAGCGTGAAGACATGAGACATCAACCTGAATTTCCAGTGCTCAAATACGTAACCTTTTCCTCTAATTTCTTTTTACATCACTTGCTAAAAAGTTTTAAAATGCCTTCTGCTTAGAATGGCATGCAAAGCTTATTATCAAAAAAAAATTAGTAGAAGGTTGGTTTCTAATTTTGAACCTATGTAACAGTCAAGCCATGCTAACACACCCACACAACAATATCTGTATTTCAGGAGAGAAATGTAAGTTGCCTGAAAACATAGAAACAAAAATCTTTTTAATTTAGTTTTAAAGCAAAAGGAAAAATTGCTGCATTAAGGCCCATGTGCCTCTATGGCATCCTGCACCCCTTGAGAAAGTGAAGCACAAGTCTCAGGTTTGATGTGGCCCTCGTGGCCCCCAGGAGTAAGTGCAAACACAGCAATGACATTATATAAAAGATCCTTTTCCCTTATGCTGGTCCAGGCCATGACTATTTTAAGGCCAAGCTTGCGCGCATCTAAAAAGCAACCACATCATACATTTTTTTTCTGAGGTTCTGTTTGTTTGGTTTCACTACTCTTCAAAAATCCCCAGAATGCCTACTTCTGCTTTAGCAGCTCCAAATTCAATCACACGGATTAACTTTGCAATGGTCTGTCCTAGAACCAGTCACCTCCATGACACTATCAGTGGACTCAAGGGAAGCAGAGCCCTGAGCCTTTCCTTCCATGGCCAGGAGCTCCCCTGCAAAACTCCACACAGTCCTTCTGCCCCTCTCACACAAGCTTAAAACTCCAGGTCACCATCACCTGTGCAAGAGCTCATACACAAAAGTCTTCCTACTAT
The DNA here is from genome assembly GCA_004320125.1 of Scolopax mira. NCBI lineage: Eukaryota > Metazoa > Chordata > Aves > Charadriiformes > Scolopacidae > Scolopax > Scolopax mira. The sequence goes on along the minus strand of BJBW01000382.1, from coordinate 217,355 downwards.
ATTTCCAAATTGTTCAGACACACAACAGCATATGCAGAAACACAAGTATCTTCTGCTTATTGGAAAACATAGGACATTCATACCTGAGCACCTACAAATAATGATGAATACCCATAATACATCCAATGCCACTTGCTATAATCAAAGAATACCATCACTCAAAAACCTAATGAGGTTCAACAAGGGCAAATGTAAGGTCCTGCACTTGGGGAGGAAGAACCCCAGGCACCAATATAGGTTAGGGAAGGATCTTCTGGAAAGTACTACAGAGGAAAAGGATCTGAGAGTCCTGGTGGATGGCAGGCTCTCCATGAGCCAGCAATGTGCCCTTGTTCCCAAGGGGGCCAATGTAATTCTGGGCTGCATAGGGAGAAGTGTGGCCAGCAGGTCGAGGGAGGTCTTTCTCCCCCTTTGCCCACTGGTGAGGCCACAACTGGAATACTGAATCCAGTTCTGAGCTCCCCAGTTCAAGAGGAACAGGGAATACTGGAGAGAGTCCAGCATAGGGCAACCAAGATGATTAAGGGATTAGAGAACCTCCCTTATGAGGAAAGGCTCAAAGAGCTGTGTCTCTTTAGCCTCAAGAAGAGAAGACTGAGGGAAGACCTCATCTGCGTTTACAAGTTCATAAAGGGTGGGTCAAAGGAAGATGGAGTAGATTCTTTTCAGTGGTTTCCAGTGATAGGACAAGGGGCAACGGGCATAAGCTGGAACATAGGAAGTTCCATTTAAATATGAGATAAAACAGTGAGGGTGACATAGCACTGAAAGAGGCTGCCCAGGGAGGTCGTGGAGTCCCCTTCTCTGGAGATTTTCAAGACCCGCCTGGATGCCATCCTGAGTAATGTGCTCTGGGCAACCCTGCTTTAGCAGGGGAGTTGGACTAGATGATCTCTAGAGATCCCTTCCAACTCTGTCTAATCCATGAATCCGTGAAAACGAAATACATTTGAGAATGTAATTTAAGCTGAGGTAAACAGAGAGCAAAACATATCTGATAAATGATCAAATCATACCATCTAGCAGATTAGTGTCTACTGAACAGAAGGGCTGAAGAACACAAACACTCCAGTGTGATAGTCCTAAATCAGAGTTTAATGAAATGATAAACTATTTTTGCAAAGCATTCATAACTATGACAATTCATTTGCACAAAGTGAAAATAGAGTAGAAATTTGTCAAAATGCAAATACAAGAGTGACCTATTGACACACAGTCAAAATGCGAAGGGGAGAATCAAGTTCAGGACACAAAGGCTACAATTACTGCAGTGTTCTTATAACAACATTTCTCTCTTTACATTGTGATTTTCCATCAAAAGGCAGATCTAAGGAACTCATTAACACGAAGAAAAACGAATCAGACATTACTGAAAAGGAAAAAAGAAATATGTATCTTATAATTTGAATTAAGATTTCCTACCGGAGAATGCCTTTATCTTTCCAGGCAAAGTAGCAAAGTGATTTTGCAGGAGAATTTAATTGAGAAATATGGCACACAAAAGGGCTGCTTATATACGTACCTCAATGGGAGATACAGAGCAGAAAATAAGTCCTCTGGACAAAAATGAGTATTTCACATCAAACAATCTTGCCAAGTGTCATTGCTTTTCTATGAGTTATCGTGTTTAAATCTGTTTCTAAGGAAAGTCACATTGCTTCCCCAATAAAAAAAAAACAGTTACTTTAAGTTACTGCCATTATGATACACTAAACATATAAAAATATAAATATATCCAAGCCAAAGCAAAAGGAAGTACTCTTATTTCGTTTTGAAAGTCACTGATCTGGTTAAGTCATTGGTACTTTGGCCACCAGGTTTAATTTTAAAAGGATTTGAGCAGCTTTACTGTCCAGCAGCCATGGATAATTCTGTGTTTGAATACTTTTTCTAGAAGTACATGAAGCCGAGCACCACTGCAACACACAAAGCACAGGTCATTACTCCCACTAGCTTAATTACATGGCCAAATTAATGCAAGCTAAACAAACTATAGATTTCTCTCGACCCATCCATAACTGACTTTTTTTGTTATGTATATATATACACACACATTTTTTTTCTGAAACATTTCAGTTTCCATCAGCAACACAACAAATTGTTTTGATCTTTTTATGAACAGAAGACAAACAGATTAGGCATTCATTCTATAGGCAAGAGCATGGATGCAACAGAAGCTTTTGAACAGTTCCATATCCCTTCAACAACCTGTTTCAATACGTATTCACATTTTACTTCAATCTGAATGCTGAAAGAGAAGCCTGATCAATCCTGCAAGCAACATAGTTCATACAACAGAAAGAATTGATAATATCAGGAAAAGGTTTATTTGATTTGGATGATAACAAAAAACTAACCTGGGACTGTTAAATGCACACATGCAGACATACACAAAACTATAACTCATTTAAGTAGGATGATGGGTTTTTTTCCCCCCTTATTAAAGAGTCTGAAGTGGGTGAGAGGACTACATGTGTTCAAGGGGAAGCCAGAAAAATACACCTGACAAGTTTAAAACTCTATAAAGCTTGCCAACTCCATCTTGGTTGTTCCTTCCTGGTAAATCATTATAAATGACTGAAATAGTTCTGTGCAAATGAACTTACCACCATCCCTTCGGTTCCCCTTAAATGCCATTCTGAATATTATGTACTCTGAAAATGAAAATTGTACCAAATGCTTTCCGCTTTCAAATCCTTCACCTAATAAAGCAGCAGGCTTAACATTAAAGCAACTTCCTAATTTCACAATGGAATCTCAATTAAATATCACAGGAAACATTTTTGCAGATACACTTCAAATATGGTACGTGTCACAGTGTTGTGGGAGAACTGAAAAGAGAAAAGATGAAAACAGCATGGCTTGTCATCACTTCCATAATTTCATTGAGAAAATATTTCCGAAACAGAAAACTGAATGGATGGGGTTTTAGGAAGACTAGGTTTTTTTTATTCAATATCTACAGTTTAGACAGAGGAGAGTTCAGACAGAATGGATAAACCCTTAATTACACCGAGATCCTCCAGTGGTTCACGTTTGCCCTTTAGCCTGCTGCTCCTTAGAAAGCTCCAGACTACAAAGTGAGTGATTACTATTCTTATGGACCTTTCCAGGACCTCAAAATCTCCTTTTACTGGTATGCTTCAAATGTCATGTTCTCCTTGCTAAGGAATGATAAAGTGGTCTACAATTCAGAAAGAAATAGTTCTTGCTGTTCAAGTACCCCGTGACCACAGAAGTAAATGGCAGAAGGTGTGAGAGATACAAGTACATGATGATGAGAACAGGCAATCTTTAAATGGAAAGGGGCACTCTTTTCTTTTTTTTTTTTATCTTTTTTTTTTGGGGGGGGGGGGGGGGGGGGTGTCTAAAACAGACTGGTTTTTTTTCAAATGCACAAATTAAGTTATCCCACTTTTCAACTTCCTGGTCCTTTCTTATCTTTACCAGACCATCCAGACCATCCTATCTGCTTAGATGAGAGGTTCAATAAACTACCAGCCATCTCCCAGTATCACTCAGGCAGTACCATACACCCTGAGCCTCATATGATACTATAGCAATATGATACTATAGCAATATCCACAATAGAAATACATAGGTACATGTGTGCAACTCGCACACAGTTGCACCCTTTTCTTTTACTCTGTTAGAAACTTATTTTGGGGACAGATTTGTATTTGTTCTAGCTACTCCAAAACATAATCAGCCATTTCAGGAATGACAAGGATATTGAAAAACCCAAATAACACTGCCATGCATCTTCATGTGATTGTTCCATTACAGGCCAGTAATGGACCAAATATAGCCTGTTTGCTTTGCTGTACAGAACCTAAAATAACCACAAAAAACAGCAAATGTCAAGAGTTACCATTATTACCATACATAAAGTGCAGAACAAAATTATTTCCCATCAGTTCTGGTATGAAGAACTATAGCTTTCATGATGAAATTAAAAGCAATTCAAAGTAGAACCATCTAGTAGAACACTGAAGAGAAAGCAAAAAAGTCTTCTGTACCAACACAAAGCAGCAGACCATATAAACTGGCTGAGAAGTACATGTTTTAGTCTTAATGTTGGAGAAGGGGGTTAAAATGAATTAAAAACTTATATCCTCTTCTTTGTAGCTTATGCAAGATTTGAGAACATCTTGAGTTCCTTATTAGCTGCAGTAAAAATGCAGCTAATAAAAGGATGCAGAAAATTACTAACACGAGTTTGAAACTTTTCATATTGTAGGATTCAAGTCCCATCTGTTATTTCATTGATCCAAAAAAACTCCATAACACCACTACGTTAAGCTCCCATTTTTTTAATATATGTGCTTGTATCTCTTAACATATACTGTGGTTATAACCTTTTATGCAGTCATATCTGTAATGTACATTGTGGACATTAATGCAACATATTCTTATATGTAGGTCAGGGAAGCATTCATCATTTTATATATGAAAAATTTTGATTCAGAAGGACATGCCAAATACACACAGACAGAAAACGAAGAGAAGACAGCCCGTGTGAGGCCAATCGATTGCCTGACCCAAGCACTCTTGCAACTCTTGGCCTTGGAAGAGACATTGCAGAAAGCAGTAGGGATACCAGTGGCCACAGAGAGCACTCAGGAACTGTTGGGGGCACATATCAGTTCTGAAATATTTTGTGAACACGTTCTTCCATTCAGATTCCATCCTCTTGGTGTGGTTTTATCACATGGCACTGTAACGATCCATTATGCTATAAATTATTTCAAGACCAAAGACTAGGGCTGTGCATTGAAATGCCCAGGGCAACCATGAAAATCTCAAAATCTGTCAACAAATGAAGCTCATTTAGAAGAAACTGAATACAAAGGGAGCTATGAAACCACACAGTGTAGAGCAGCGGGGAATTGGTGCTATGGCATGAACTTGAAAGTAACTGTCAATTTAGCATTTCTCATGATTGAAAGCCATACAAACCCAGGGGTCTCGAGGCCAAACAGGGGTGTCTGCCTAGGATGGGACTCCAACCCGGCCACCTTGTCAGCAAGTTGAGTCTGCAGCTCACTAGCAAATGTTCAGAGGCACCAGCACGCTACATCTGGTAAGGGAAGGGAATGAATTATGGTACAGATTATGTCATCTCTCTTTTCCACACAACCGCAGGTTTTGTTCGGCTAGATAGCTAACTAATAAAGGAACCCAGTGGCAAAATCAAAAACTAGAAAATTAAATTAAGTGGAACATACTAAAATACTCTCAAAGTAGGCATTAAAATTGTCATTTTCCCCATCTACATGACTGGGAAGAAATCGCTTTCCACCTTCCTCTATGATTCAGAGGGGGATGATGGCATCATGCAGAAAATGTAGCCAGAGACATTCACTGCTATTGTAAAGTCAGTATCTCCGCCCATTTATTTTTCTTACCACACAGACATGAATTTCTAGGTGGTTTGGCTGCCTGCTCTGGTGTCCCAAAAAAAACTTTAAAAAGTTATAATGAAGTCACATTTAATATACTGGCATTTCTATGCTGCTGTTAATCTAATTGATTTTGTAATTCTAGGTTATCTGAATATAAACTAGGAGAAATACATGGCATTTTTAAAGCAAAGCCATCAGTCCCTTCTCCTTTCCTAGAACAAATTCAGCCACTTCTCAAAGAAACAACAAGCCAAGACAGATCCAAACCCTTTGAAGATATTGATTCATTCCCTACTGCCTCAAGGACTTTTTTCCTTGTAACAACCTTCAATAAAACTTGCGCCAATTTTTTTTTTCTGTAATGCAAACTGTCAAGTTCTGGATTGCAAGTGCTCAGTTTCCCACATTTCGTTCACTTTATTGTAGGCAAGGGGCTTTGTCCTGCTGAAGCACAGCTGGGAATGCTTTGGTTGTCATTCTAATTCACTACCAGTTGCCAGAGGAGAACCACTGTTTTTCCAAAACAAAGGGTAAAAAATACTTTATAGTTTCTGGGTAAGTAGGTTAAAGTTAAGACTATAGAAGTTTCAATGCAATGAAATCCATCTACACTAACAAAAGTACCACAGATTTGAATCTAAACCAACATTACACATGCACTGGTATTCTATTTAATATTCTTTTCATGGCATTTCTAAGTACATTTGATCTCTTTGATAGCTTCTTGGCAATACTTTTTCATTAGAGTCCTTACCTAAAAATCTTTTAATTTTTGTTTTAATACACATAAGCTTATTGTAAAGCTGACTTAAATGCTGCTAAAGCCACTTGGAATAAGAAACTCAAATGTACTAATCTCCACAAATTCTACCTTCTGAATACAACTTTTTGAATTGCAGATTGGGTGAAATAAAGAGGACTAGGAGCACATGGGTATTCTTGGTCAGTAATGGAAAGTTACTTTTCCTCTTCCCTAGTAAAGATTTTACCTTAAACAAGTCAAAAGAAATCTTCAGTCTGCACTTATTAATTAGGTTTGTTTAGACGGTCATTTCACAGAAGAATCATAGGCTGTGAAAGAATAATCTTTGAAGATTAGTTCATTGGCAGTGTTTTGTTCAACAGTGAATTTTCTGGATCTCAAATCCAGAATTTTCATCACACACCTGTCACATGATGAAAATCTGTAAAAGCAGCAAATCATAGCATATCCCAGAAAATGCAAAGGCTTAAATGTGACAGATGCTTTATCCAGAAGATCTGCTTCTGAAGAATTTGCTCTTCTGCAACCAGGAAAAAAAAAGCAAAGAAGTTCCTGGAAAAAACCAGATTGCATCCAAGTCATTGGACTATGATATGGCTTATTTTAAATTGCTTCCACTTAGCTTCACCCTTAGGTTTTGCTATGAGACACAACACTTTTTGATATTTGGTACCAATTGTCAATTCAAATTAGATTAAGCCATAACAACAAAGTCTAGGAAACCCTGTCTAGGAAGGCTTAGAAAAACTATTACATGATATACTTGAAAAATAAATAATATTCTGCTGCTTTGGAGAAACCCAGGATGGGAAGAGCAGAGCTGTCATCTGCTAGAACAGAGATAAATTAGCACGGCTCTGTCAGAGAGCCCAGTATAAGACATTGTATTATGTACGGTCTCAGGATGTCTTAATATCTTCTTGCTCTCCTAAAAGCTTATAGCTCAGACCAAATTCCACACATATAATTCTTCATCCTACATAACGAGGCGATTGTTGCATCATTGACAAATGCAGAATAAAAAATTCAGGCTTTGGTTATGAAATATGCTAACCAAGAATCAAAAATGATTAAACCCAAGCAACATGAGAGAACTGATTTACTTTGCATTCATGAAATGTTAAGTCATTTACATAGCAAGTGCAGAAACATCTCCAACAACTATGCTAACATCTTGCATTGAAAACCTGCAAACCTGTCCTTGATCTCCCTACCCAGATGCTCTCTTGTGAAAAGAATTAAGGCTGAAGTCCAAGTACTGGTAGAAAGGAAAAGGTGAAGTATGTGAAGGAGAAAATAAGACCAGACATCGCACAACATCAGTAGTTTAACGGACAAAGAATATTGTTGTTGCATAATGATCTATGACTAATATCTGTTTGCTAAATAAACTCAAGACTTGGAAAAATATCTCTTTGTCGATTTAATGATTTCCACTGTTGTGAAGAACTAGAGCTTAATGTTAGAATATACTTGTATCTGACTATGCTGCTGGTAGGTTTTAAAGTTCCACAGAAAAAAAATAACACTAATATTCTTCAGTGTGACACAAAATCTTCCTTTCAGCAAAAGCAGCAAATGTCTTTCTGGGACACCCTCTGCCACAACGCAACCCTATTTATACACTGCCTTAAAAGCATTAGAAAGTTAATTTAGCTGTTGTACCTGTGACTCCAGCTGTGCCCAGACTTACAGTGCAGCAGTGCCCAGGGATGCTCTTGTGCCCTGGGCCACAAATGTCTATAATATTAAGCTGTTAGAAGGGTCCCTGGCACAATTTTGGCCTGTGCCAACTATCATTTTCCCATGCAATCCCAGGCACAGTTTGAGTGTTGGCACAGTTTCCAGTCCTATGGGAACGTTTTGTAGGTTAAGAGACTTTTAATGGTATGGATGTGGGTCATTCTGTACCAGCTGGCCTCAGTGCCCAAAACATTCACAGGCACATTTACTAGCACAGAGGTTACCTCTAATACAATATTAATAGCAAAGTAAACACTGTTTGTTGGGGTTTCTTTTTTTTCCTTTTTCTTTTTTTCCCTACAAAAGTTCTTGAGACACTTGACAACACTGAAAACTAATACATTTTTAAAAATAATTTCTGAGTTTGTTCAATGACAGCCATTTCCAGTGTTTATCTCTTGGAGTGTCCTAGAAATTCAAGCTAAATAAACAAAAGCTTGTATCATTCAAAGTGCTCTGATAAATAGCTGCTGAAAACTTCAATGTGTCTGATTCAGAGAGCTTACAGAAGCAAAGGCATTTATATTCTGAAACTACATTTGTAAATTGTTCAAGCATCGTACCATGACCACAATCTTATAGGATAAAATAATCTTTAATAACAGGGAGAGTAAGTCTATATCTAAATTCATGCTTCTTGCTTCTAACAAGCGTCAAAGCTGACTGCCCATGTGACTCAATAACAGTCTCTAAGTACTAGATTTAGAGCTGTAACACTGCAAACCCTTACACACGTGAGCCACTTGGCACAGACGAGCTGCCTCACAGAACTACTTACCAGCTTCCTGTGTCCCAGTCCTTCATGATACTCTTTATAGACATATCTTATATCTTAATAGACCCTATTATTCTCAGTAGTGCTCCCTGTAGAAATCTGCCCAGGAGCAATTTGCAGGATCACAGCATATTCTGCCATATTAAACTGAGTAAAATGATTCTAGATGAAAAGAATTTACAAATCCCGAATTCTCTGGATGGAGTGCACACAGAGCTCAAGAGAATAATGAAGGAATACCTCTGAGTATGCATAAGCAACACGGACAATAGGTACGTGGACAAACACCATGAGAATGGTAAAAGTCATTACGTTTGCTTTAGATTGTTAAGCAGTCAGAAAGGAGTGACGTGATGTGTACAAAATCACTTAGTAGCTTCAGTAGAATCATAGAATTGCCTAGGTTGGAAGGGACCTTAAAGATCATCTAGTCCAACCATCAACCTAACCCTGACAAAAATCACTAAACCATATTCCTAAGGACTACGCCAACCCGTCTTTTGGACACCTCCAGGGATGGGGCCTCAACCACTTCCCTGGGCAGCCCATTCCAATGCCTGATAACCCTCTCCATGAAGAAATGTTTCCTAATATCCAATCTAAACCTCCCCTGGCACAACTTGAGGCCATTGCCCATTGTCCTATTTCCTGTGACCTGGGAGAAGAAACTGACCCCCACCTCTCTACACCCCGCTTCTGATAGTTATAAAGCAGTCTCCTCTTTCTCAGACTGAACAACACCAGCTCCCTCAGCCTTTCCTCACAAGACTTACTCTCCAGATCCCTCACCAGCTTCGTTGCCCTTCTCTGGATCTTCTCCAGCACCTCAATGTCTTTTTTGTGGTAAGAGGTCCAAAACTGGACACAGTACTCAAGGTGAGGTCTCACCAATGCCAAGTACAGAGGGACAATGACCTCTCAGGTCCTACTCACCACACTGTTCCTGATACAGGCCAGGATCCTGTTGGCCTTCTTGTCCACCTGGGCACACTGTTGGCTCATGTTCAGCCAACAGTCAACCAACACTCCCAGGTCCTTTTCTGCCAGGCAGCTCCAGCTGTTCTTCCCCAAGCTTGTAGCGCTGCAGGAGGTTGTTATGACCCAAGTGCAGGACCCACTTGGCCTTATTGAAACTCATTCTGTTGGTCTCAGCTCATTGATCCAGCCTGTACAGATCCCCCTGTAAAGCCTCTCTACCCTCCAGCAGGTCGACACTGACACCCAGCTTGGTGTTGTCTGCAAACTTACTGAGGGTGCACTCGATCCCCTCATCCAGATCATTGATAAAGATATTAAAGAGAACTGGCCCCAGAACCAAGCCCTGTGGGACACCACTTGTGACCGACCACCAATTGGATTTAACTCCATTTACCACCACTCTCTGGGCCGGGCCCTCCAGCCAGTTTTTAACCGATTAATCCCTTGTGAGTATCCTGTCCTGGGTCATGCTGCTCTTCAGGGCAGCTGCCTCCCTCCTCAGCACCCTTCCTTTGGGATGCATCATCTCCTCTTGATCAAAGCCCAAATGCAAAACTGGGTTCAACCTTGTCTGAAATGGGATCTACATTTCTCCTCAGCTAAATTTCAGAATCTGGAAACTAGGCTGCTGCAGTGCTTGCAGTAGCACTGTTGTTCCTGAAGAACAGAAACATCTTACAATAGAGGCAGCAACAGAAAAATCAAATGGCTTTTTTGCAGCCTACCCATGAAAAGAATCAAGCCACAGCAACAAAGAGAAGAACTTATTACCATGGTTATTGCTGCTATTTCTAGACAACGTGAATGGGCTTTTTAGGCTTTCATGAGAGAATTTACAGACTCTGGGGCAAGCACACTGTTAGTAATTGCAGTTGCATTCTGCCACTTGAGTATTTTTGGCAATTGAACTGTCAGAAACCATTTGATAGAAAAATGTCTCCACATCATTAATGCCAGCAAGGAGGATGTAATGTGCCAAAGCATGAAGCGCAAAGTACTTCTGCTTTTACAAGCTAATCTGCAGCTCACCGATTTCAAACTCCAACCCTCTCTCTGTCCCTTTGCAGGACTAAACTTTGAGGTTGCCACATGTGCTACCAGGTCCTTCAAATGACTTCTTGTTTTCACACAGGAACTATTTGTGTTCTTTATTCAAATCCGATTGCTGTCTTACTTGCCCCCCACCAAAAAAAGTACAATATTTCTTATATGCCACAGCCTGTCTCAGCAGATTACTGTAGTCTCTTGTCTCTCCTGTTCAGACCTCTTCCTATCTCTAACAAAACATTTTGTTTTTCAAAACTGTGGCTCTCAGAAAAGCCAATTGGAGCTGCAGGATGTTCAACACGTTTGAAAATTAAATTACTAAAAAAAGAGGCTCTGGAAACACTCTGGAAAATTCTGGTCTGCAAAATGAGAAACTAAGTAAAATCAGAGGAATTTTATGGTCCTCCAGGATTCTTTGCAGATTTCAGTGTTTGTTCTTTTTCTTTTTAAAACAAATTATTTACTATTTCTTTTTTGGCTTAAAACACAGTAATTCCAACCTTCTGAAGTTTCTTCAACTTGAACATTCAAGATGTTCCTCAACAGCTCAGAACCAGCTCTTTTCCATTTAAAAGCTTCTAATTGCACTGGAACCATAAGCACATTTATCAAGATTTATGAATCAACAGATCTCCACTCTGAATAACTGGTTCTAATCACAAGGAAACTACCCATCTTCATTTTATATACTGTTCAGTCCTTTCACCTCAGTCTTGCTTAATTTCTTATTTGCCATGTAGCTTGTGGACTAACAACAATTTCCTCTTAATGCATGTGTGCATTCAGCAGTGAATTGTTGGAGTTGTAATCAACAAGAAACACATCCATTTCCATGTTTAGTCTTGTAACATCACAGATGGGGAAAATAGGTGTTGCAGAAGGTTGCTTATGCTACCAGCTACTCATATTTTGCCTAATGAAAGTCAGGCAAGGGAAAATAGCAATTTTGTCCACTTAAAGTGCATATATTATTTAATCAATTTTACATTAAATAAAGTACCACTAAACCTTTGAATAAGATTTGAATAACCTTTGAATAAGGACAAAACAATGGCTGTTTTTGCACCTGTACACCCTAGAAACTTCAGAAAGCAAGTGATAGTAATACAAAATGAAAAGATACGCAAAATTTAAATACTTCCAAGAAAGGGGATCTATCCACTGGTGATTACACCTGCCACTGAATTGCATATTACATTTTCTATCTATTTTCTGCTGACAGTGATTAAACACAAGGTCTCTGGCAGTAAGTTTCTAAGCCAAGGCACTTGAGCAGTTCATTTATGTATGTTTTGAACAAAAGCTTTTGTACTGTGTTTATTGATCACTGAGGATAACCCACAGCTCCTCCAAAGGAAAGATGCTGTCTTATTGGCAGTGGGATGAACAATTTCTACTCTTACCTCATCAGAAGATAATTTTTGCTAGAGGAACTGGATAAATTAAGCAGGACACCTAGATTTGATAGCCAGTTCTGCCTCAGACTTCTTATATGCCATTAATCTCCTTTGGCTTTAGTAAAATGGAGATAATACTACTTCCTCCAGATTCTGCCTGTCTGAGCTGGTGAGCTTTCAGAGGCAGATCTGCTCCCTGCTGATGTACCATGTGTTGGACACAGTTGTGCTCCTGCCCTCCTGGGTGGTGAAGCTTGGCCAGGAGAGGCTGAGTTGCCTCCTCCACCACTAACAGCCAGTTCCCCAGCCCCACTGCTGCCTAAAAATGAAGGTACATTTTCTTTTAACAGACAAAAAACTTCATCTGTAAACTCCAAGGTAAGAAATGCTGCTGATTTTGCCTGGTCATCATTGAAGTGTACGCCTGCACTCATTAGGTTGTGTGGTTGGAGGGGAGCACCACGCTGAAAGTTTAAAGCAGCATAAACTTCAGTGAAATCAAATATATAAATAAGTTTCAAGGATGATTAAGCACTTAAGAGTGTATATAAAAACATGCAACACAGACATACAATTCATGTGTACATGGATACAATTAAGATTGGGTACTGGAAAACTAAAAAGAATTAAAATGCAGAGTGCTAACCGCAAACTCTACTAAGATTATATTTTAAGCAGCAGAGGACTGAATCAAAATATGTAATTCACAGTTTCTTCCTAATCCATTTCAAAGTGAACTATTAATCAACAGAAATACTGCATTCCACCACTTATTTCTATTTCTCAGAAAAAATACACTTTATACTTCTCTCCTTTATTGCTTTGCAGAGCTGTAGGGCTCAAAAGCGCTCGTTGCCAGCTTACGGACTGTGCTTAGGCCTGTGCTAAGCACCATCAAAACCAGACTGTAAATCACCCCGAGTTTGAAACTGGAATAGAAATTAATTTGCCTATAAAAGCAGACTATTTTCTGTATGTTTCAGGCTTTAAACAGCAAATTCGGATGTTGCACTGGTATTTTTCAAACTGAAATGAGATTGTGTCTTTGTTACGAAATTTGATCTTTTCCCAACTTGAATTTGTTAACTCAAAGGCCAACTTATGCAAATCAGTTCCAGCTAAATTTTAGACTTCTTTCTTATTCTTAAAAACCTCTCTTAATTCATTTGTAAACAGCAGAGCCCAGCATCATCCCTACGGTTGTATTTTGAGTTAGTTACCTTGGAAAATGTACAGCCAAGCAGTGCTGGACATACAGAGGGCAGTACGTGACTTAAAATCAGGATTACTGTGCCAGGGTTTTACATTGAAATTCTCTTCTTTAATGTCTCTGTTTCTTATCTGACCATTTCTAAACATTTTTAAAGCAAATTTTTTGAAATCTTTGCAGAAATTCAAACTATCAAATTACAATTAAGCCCCTTTAATATCCACCAAATTCTTTCTCATTGTATGCTCATCATAAGATGCATAGCAATCATAAAGTTACATTTCACACAGTCCTGAGAGAAGAAAAAATTGCCAGATCTTCTAAATGAATTTATTGCGTTCTCCAGACTGATACACAATCAAATTTTTTCTTTTGTCAAAATAAGATATGCTATTTGCTGTTACCAACCTCCAGAAAATGACGGGTGAGACAGAATTGCTACTGTTCTATGCTTGCAGATCACATGCGGGGCTAAAGTTGTGCAACCCTAGACATGCTTGAAAGATAAACTGCAATTTTTAATGTACTGCCATCGGATTTTCACTGAATACCCTCCTCAGACTCTGGAAACAAATGACTCTTTGTTTGGAAGCCTTGTGATCAATTGGGATGACTGTTCTGTGGCTATTTCAGCTACGTTGGCTGTGTGCTTTGCTGAGTATATGGCTTTGAAGAAAAGACATCTGTAACTAAGGAGAAATAGCTGATTAAGTGCCCTCTCCCAAACTAGCATGCCATTATTTATCTTGATAAACAGCCTCTCCAAGGAGGGAGAAACAAGCCAGCCGTGCTTCCAGCACACAGCTCCCACAGAGCTGGGCTCAGCACCGCGCCTGCACCTCTGGACCCTGCTCCCGTCTCATCCTGCTCCTCACCCGCAGCCCCTGACAATGAAGCCAAGAGTTGACACAGCCCATGGTGTCAGACCACTGCTGTGCATCCCGTCACCATAGCTAGGTGTGAGAAGAGGGGCTACAAATTGCCCAAACTACATCAGCTTATTTGCAGGCCAAACACAATTAAGACAAAGTCCAAAACCTGATGAATGCAAACAGCTTCTGTGGAAACATAATTTCTGCATCTCGGCTCTGTCTTTATGGACAGACACCTGGAAACTCTTCTCTAAGGGGCGTACAGCTGCCACCAGTGGGCCTGGCTAACATTTCTGGCAGCACTGGTGGGAGAGAAAACGAACCACACGCAATGGTCCAAGAAACCTCTACCACCATTACCCTCCCTTGCCAGTCTCATGCTGGTGCTTTCCCCAACCTCGGGGCAAGACACAACCAACCACACGTACAGAGGTGCAGACCAGCGGCACCACTCAGGCCTGGGGCATCTCTATCCCTTCACCATCAGATACGCTGCTAAAACAAAAGAAGATTGCCCAAAAAACTTTGGATCTGCCTTTCTTATGCTTTTCAGGTCTCAGTTTCTGCCTCTTTCTGACTCAGACATCTTTTGGAGAAACCATTTGTACCCTGCTGCCCATAGGCATTACAGAGGGTCGCAGCAACGCGGAGGGATGATCTGCACAAGCTTGGCCATGGCACAACACTCCCTGCTGTGGCATGAAGGACAGCAGTCACTGGGAAGGTGTCTTTTATACTCTGTCATGTCTAAACCACAGTAATTAGGCAGAGCTGCAGCCCACAGGAAGCAGACCCTTAAGTATTCCCTATGTGGGGCATAAATGGTATCTTTTGCCATTTTCAGCCATCCATGAAGATGAGCTACACTCTGGGGTCTGCTTAGGGACCACTGTGTCCAGCACAGCAGAAGACTGTGAACGATACTTATTTAATGACATCTTCTTCTTCCTCCCAGTTATTTATCTTGTCAGACTTGAGGCCAATTACTAAGAAAATCTTTGACGTGACAAATGTGCCATAGACTCTGTCACTCCTTCAAGTAGAGCTAAAAGTAGTGAAATAGCATGTGAGGACAGAGCATTCGGCAGGAAAATGCAGCCCCTGCTCTTGGCTCTGCGCTGTCAAGAACAGCAGCCAAACAGTGCAGGCTCGCTCAGTAAAAATCACATTACAGCAGTTGGTTTCCAGACAGCCCACTAAAGCTAACTTGAGCTAATAAAGAAACTAACTCTTTTAACGACTAATGAAATTCAAAGCTGAACTGCTGAGCAAAGAGTCCTGATTTGTTTCATGTGAAACCACCAGAAAAAAACAGTAAGTCCCAATATATTCCAATACCTCGAGCGTAAACTGTGATGTTATGCCTTCAAGAGCAAGGTGTGAGAAGACAAGTGTTAACAGAAGTAACTGGATTTAACTTCCCACGCTGTCCTCTGCAAGTGACGGTAAATGAAGTTACCAAAAGCTGCATATCCAGACAGCTACCACAGCTCGGCTGCTGAGCCACAGTCACAAATTTAAGACTAGTATCAAGTCAGCCAGATGACACCCACCACTAAATGATTACCACCTGGCATAGAAGAAAGCAGGCTATAGTACTTTTTGGAAAATAAGACTAATGTAATGCCCAGCAGAAGGAGCACGGGGACAGAGGCAAGTTCTTTAGAGAAATCCCACACTTCGTCGCTGCTGGAAAATTATTTGCAAAACAATTTAAGCTTTTCCCTGCTTGTGTTCTGCATGAGTGAAGATGGCAGGACAAGGCTTCATATAACACTCAAGTTGAAGTGGCAGTGAGAGGTTTAGGTCTTGCTTTCCATCCCTCCCTCTTGTGTGGAAATGCAGCACTAGATCAGAGTTTTCAGTCCGTATTCCATGTAGCTGCATGGTATGGAACAAAACCAGCTCGCTGCTACTGAGCTCCTCTGCTATACAGGATTTATATTTCCACTCAAAAATTTTTAGGCATCCATAAATCAAGAGAGATTGGAAGAAAAAAAAAAACAACCCTGAATTAGACCAATTGTCCAGTGTTTGTTAATTTAACTTTCAATTTCTCAGCTACTAGGCTAATTCAGAGACTGCCATCAAAAACACTATTTCATTTATCTGTGTATTGCTTCAGA
The DNA here is from genome assembly GCA_004320125.1 of Scolopax mira. NCBI lineage: Eukaryota > Metazoa > Chordata > Aves > Charadriiformes > Scolopacidae > Scolopax > Scolopax mira. Next base: position 201,039 of record BJBW01000382.1, on the reverse strand, counting down.
TTTTCTTAATGTACTTAACTGCAATCTCTCACACACAGTGTGGTTTAGATAAATCCTGTAATCTAATCAATCAGCTAATTCCATTGGAAGCCAAAACAGGGGGAAGGTGGGGGGGTGGGGGAGAAGGGGGGTTAAGGGGTGAGTGAGGGGTGGTGTGTAGAAGGGGAAAGAAAATCCTAAAACTTTTCATTACACATTTCTCTCAAAAATAAATCACCACCAAATGGATTGCTAAATTCATGCACAAGTAAATTACCAGCAGATAATTAAGAATTAATAGCCTTCTGCGATCAGAGGTTGCTATTCATAATGAGCTGACTGAGAGATTATGAAAGAAGGCTTTTTCTATAAAATAAATTGAAATACAAATGCTTCTACACCACGCTGCGTGTGAAAAACTAATAAAGAATATCAGAAATGAAATCGCATTTACTCATTCTCTCCATGGTATATGAGAATTTTAAGTAAACTGTAGCCTTATTTCCATATTTGTTTGCACTGCAACATTACAACCGTGTTGTTGGTGTTAGCCTCAGCCATGAGCACTGAATGAATCTCTAATGCCAAAGAATGGCTTCACTGCTTTCTCATTATAAATCTCTCTTTCTCATTATAAATCTCAGATATCCAAGATGAGTTTGTACATGGAAAGAAGTATAAAGCCTACCTATACACATCATGCAAAATCCCATCTAATAGCTTTAAAGATAAACATGTAGATGCCCACAAAACATACAGTGTAGCCAGTGCCATTTCATATGAAAAAAAAAGATTACAAAGCATCTCAATAATGCACCTCTAAAGTTATTTGTGTCAGAGAACCTCTGCAGGCCAGGATCATAGGTCTGAGACCTTTACATGGCAATGCTGGTTAAGGGCTCTGGTACCCAGGCAGCTGTTCTGCGTCAGCAAATGTTGCTAACGCTGCCAAAACCTCTAGGAACTGCTTTTGCTCATCAAAGTATGTTCAGCCAGGTACCGCATCTCAAGAAGTTATAGCCTCTTGGAAAACGCAAAATAAATCTGCTCATCTTAATGTGTCCTTTACAGCAATTTTGTACTGCTCCACACAGCCAGTTATGGGGTCAGACCCACAGAGCAGTAACTCTGGGTCAGAAGCACCAGTTTCATCTTCTGTTGACATGTGAACACAGCCTAAGGGTGGAAACATCAATCAGCCTAAGCTGATCCGGACAGCACGGCTGCCAAAGGCATCAGTCCCTTTCCTTGCCCCCTTCCAGCTTCCTCTGGTCCTTCCTTGCCCCAGCACTTGGAACTGTGTGGGGACAGCAAATCAGTGGTGCAAGAGGCAACAGCAATAAACCAAAGAGATTAATTCTCAGTATGATCCAGAAGTCAAACCCGTTTTCTCTGTGGACAAAAGAGAGGCAGGACTACTCCTTGTAAAACTACACTCAAACCCAGCAGCACAGTCATGCGTTCTGGTGCCAGCTTTCTCTAGCACAAGACTGATCTAAAACAGCTTCAAAGAAACTTTCAGACACTACATTATTACATCAAATTACGACAAACATCAATGCTCTCAGAAACAGGCTCATTCTTTTCTCCATAAGGCTACAAGAGAACATGAACTTGCATTTACAAAAGACAGAGCACAGATCTATAATGCTGTGTTTTACACTGCTAAAGCCTCAGACTTGTGACCTTTCAAGACTAAGATCAGGAAACAAGAAGAGAAGTTAAAAATATGAGCTTTAAGAAACAGGATTCTTTTTTCCTCCTGATTTTACTGGAAGACCATCAATATTGGATGAACTCCTTCAGATCTACTGTGCCCACAGCCACTGAATACCAAATGCTACAGTAGCTGTGCTTCAAAGAGAATATTCTCTCATAAACTGAGTTTTAACAGGGCCAGCTCCCGATCAGACTGCTGCCAAGCATCTTGCCAAAAAACCATGTCAATGATGGCCATGCTTCGTTATTTCGTGACAAATACTGCTACTCCACAAGCCAGCATTCATAGGGCAGAAGTAGACAATAGTATTAAATGCCACAAGACACAGCAAAAATAAAAGCAGTAACAATCAGAGGGAAAAAAAAAAAAAAAAAACACTGTGTGGCCAGTGGTAAGGGATGGTTTTTATCCATAATTGGGTGTTCCTCTTAGAAGGTACTTGCATGTGGCTGTGGACAGCCCAGCAGCATAGTTACAAAGAAAAAGAAATAAATAACATTTGCTTCAGCTCTGTGCTGGTATCCACTGGACCATAAGCTTGTGAAGAAGTAGGAGACTGCATGCAGCACAGACAACAATGCTCTCTCAATTTGGTAATTAGATCCAGAACCAAAATTAGAAAAGCAACCTTTGTTAATAGGACAGTCCAAAACTGCCTATCCTACAAATTTTTGGGGGGCAGGAGCAGAAGGATTTTCAAAAATTTCCCCTTTTCTGTGTAACCTGAGATTTCTAGTCTCTACCCTTGTAAAAGAGGCTTATGTGTGCATCAATGCACTGTTGCTCTGGTAAATCAGCCTTAAAGGAAACTGTCTTCAAACAAAGAGCAGCAAAGAGAAAACACTACCCAGTCTCTGTAAGCACAAAGCATTCTCAGTCTGCCCAGGCCCACCAAAAGGTTAAGGACAACGGGAAAGAGACGTGTACTGCTCCAGACCTTTTTGCCCACCTCTATTTACCTGCAACAGATTACTTTATTGATCCACTTTAGGACTGGTTTGTTAAATCACTATTTAAACCACAGAAATTAAGATTTCCTTTGTCTCTGCAATTTATCTCCAGTCCAGAGAACAGCTGAGTTATTGCAGCCCATCGCCACCACCTGCCAAGGCCAGCACTGTGCTGTGGCAAATCTTGTAGCTTGCTCTGGAAGTTTTCTCATTTCTTCTATAGCAAACAGCCAGAGATGTTCTTCCACATGAAAATTCTGGGATTATTCTCTAAGCAATTTAGTTGGTCCAAACAGTTTCACTATTCCTCCTGTAAATTCAGACTCCTGCTCTTCCCTAGTTAGATGAAGCAATCGATTCTTTGCATCCTTCTTCCCATCCATCTCCTGTTTCAATACAACAACACTGTCAACTAAGATTTATAGCCATAAAATTATAAGAGCAATTATAACCAATGCTTCTTATGGAAATGTTAAAAGAGCAAGTCCACTTTTACCTTTTCTTTCACTTTCACTTGGTGGTCCAGTGAGCAGCATGTAAGAATGGACCTCTGCAGAAGAGGCATTTGCTCCAAGTTCTGCCCTGGCCACCTGGGTGATGCCCAGAAAGTTACTGTGTTCCTACATCTTTCAACAGCCTTGTCTGAAATAACGATACTCTCTCCTGAGCACACTGAGATTTACTGATTATTTGTTGGGTTTATTTTTCCTTTCATTCAATTATTTTACTGGTGCCCATAATGAACCAAACACGAGGTATGCAGAATGAGTCTGAGAAACCCTTTTCCTTCCACACCTCCTTCATGCCTCTGAATCCCTCAACAAATGCCACCAAGGATTTTTTTCTTTGGGGGTAGGAGGTGGTTTTCAAACAATCTTGACACACCTGTACAAAATTTTTAAAATCAACTATGAACTGGCATTATAGTGGTGTTACTGGCTGCTTCGGTTGCTTCATGTGACCTTGTTGCAACTGAATTGTCTAGAAGACAGTTGTGAATTAATTGCGTATTACACATCCTGTCTGTGCATATACTTCTAACTTGGAACAGCTTCCTAATGTGCCATAAATCTGAACTCCCGTTTTCTAACAGTATTTTAAGTATCTACTAGCACATAAAGATACTCTTAAATGCTCTTTTGAAAAAGGATTAAAAACTAATAACAACATACTAACAGAAATTTAATGTATTAGTATACTAAGGACTTCCACAAAGCTCCCCCAAGAACATATCTCATGCCAGTATCACATCCTCCATCCCAGTGCCTTAAACACATGATCACCTCACTGGGAGGATACACATCATACTGGTGAGTTGGAAGATCAGGACTCACAAGCACGCAGCCAAATGCACAGCAGTGGTTGTGTGGAAACATTGTCTACTAGCACCCAATGAAACTAAAGCATTTAGTCAACTTTACCATTAATGCTTAGTCTCTAAAATGTTAGTCTGAACAGAGGTGCCCCAAAGCCCACCAAACTAAACTGGCATAAGCTCCCCAAGCTGTAGCATCAGTAGAACATCAGGGATGAAACCATAGTATCCAACAAAGACTGTCTTGAGACCCTTAAAAAAAAAAAACCACCACCCACAACCCTGTCATGTCAATTTAACTTCTTGAATATTCCAGAGTCTAAAGTAAATGATCAGTTGTATTTTCAAGCCATGCCATTATGTTTCCCATGAGGTCCCATCACCAAATGAGATAACCAGTAAGGGTAAAACACTTTCATGTCCTGGAGTTCCTCGTAAGCAATTTCTATGAATCCGCCTCCAGAGCAAAAAGTCAATATGCAGTTGGTTTTCTGCCCACTGCACCCCTCATCACTCATTTGATATTTACTTTATTTTTAATTAAAAAGACATATAGTCCCTTCAAGGGCACTAAAACAGAACAACTGTTTAGAAAAATCAATATAGGCAAGGTTGTGGCTCCCTATAGAAAGCTAAAGTGTTGACAGCAGATCTGCAGCAAAACAGACAAGAGTCTGAAGAGATCCCCAGTGCTTCAGCACGACCCATTCCAGGCATCCCAGCAATAACCGTGTTGAGTAGCACCGTTTCCAATGGCCTTTGCTCCAGCCCCATAAGCTCTCCCACTGAGGAGACCAGACTGAGGAAGTTATGAGAATTTGGTGGTCACTGTACAGTAATAAAAGACAAATACCACCGTAAGAAGCTGGAAATGTGAAGAATTGTGTTAATTATAAAGCTGTCTGGCCAGGATCTTCAGATGGAGGTGGAGAGAGCAAGGAGGAGGGAAGTGACATCCTTACTCATCTCACTCTTAGACGACATTTCCCAGGCCTTTTATGTGCGCTCCTCTGAACTCAATAGTGCCTTCTTATTAGGAATGGAAATTTGGCTGGTTGCAGGGAAAAGGAGTAGCTAATAAAGTCCCTGTTATTCATGATACAGATGCAAGATGCTTATTTTGCTGGAATGGACAGGCCGATCCATTTGGCTCAACATAAAGTTTTCACTCTTAAATGAAGATGACTCCTGGGTTTCATTTTTTTTAGTACTTAACATCAAAGAAAACGTGTAGGTAAGTCTCAAAACTCAGTACAAGCATATTCACTTTTTGCTGCTTCAAGTTTAGACTCGGAGCAAGTTCTTCAGATTTGCTAACCTCAAGAGATGGTTGCTACGTCCTCTAATGTATGGTGTGGCCCGATACCTGTTCTGGGTGGAAGGAGCAGTGCAACTGCAACATGCCTGGTGGGACACATAGTCCCCAATTCTTTCTCCTTCGGGTAACTCTCATTATTTTGCAGTGATTAACTATTACAGGGGGCATTAACAGTACCCTCTTCCCTCCAAAATCAAAACACCACGGTTTTGAACGGGTAGAACAAACGAAGAAATTTTAAAATTAACCTGATGGACAGCTATTGGATAATCCAACGTTTCTCTTCCAGAATCCCTACCTTCATATATCCAAAATAATTTTAAGGAGTTTTTGTGATTAACAGAGGTAAAAACACATCCAGAAAGTAGAACTTGGAACACACTGGAAAATAGGCTACATTACAATAGAATACATCTGGCTCCATCAGAATTTGTTCACAGAATTTGTCTAGCTACTCCCATTGTAAAAATTAACACTATATTTAGTGTTTTCCTCATTCACCTATATATTGAAAAAAAGTAAATCTGACGTAATTGCAATGCAAGTATAACACTGAATTTTAAATTCAGACATTTGGCATTGTCCCAAGAAATGAGTGAGACTTGGAGAAAAAACACTTAATTTGAACCCAAATGTCTCCCTTCTGGAAGTAGAAGCGATTCTAAGTATATTTCCCTGGCTTATGCATTACACTGTTAATTATATATGTACAAGTCTTGTCCCACACACTTTTCTTATGTCTGAGCATGTCTTCAAACATCCAAACAGTTTTCTCTATTTTAATTAAATTTGAAAGGTTGGAAGGGATGTTCTGATTTCACGTGTCTGCACTGGATAGAAGTATGGTATTTATGCCTTGAAAAAGTACTGTTTAGAAAGGACATAAATGGTGCATGCCATGAATGTGGTAGATACATCCTTCCAAGTACTGTCTAGAGTTAAGCACCAGCCTAAAGAGGAGTCTCTGAGATTATGCACATATCCAAAAGCACAAAAATATATGCAACAGGGCCGCATCATAATAGGTATTCTGACTCTACTGAAATATTTTAAATGACATAGCAAAATTAAATTTCATAGCAACTCACTTGATCAGTCAAGTGGAAACAGCAATACCTTTAATGTTTGCAAAAGCCATCAGCAGACTGCAAGCAAAATGTCTTAGCATTTGCTTTGCCTACATAAAGAGGTTTTTTTTAAACTGCAAATATAGCAAGCCTTTATATGAAATATCCAAAATATTTATTTCCTAAGACAGGATAAACCTTGTTCCTGGCAATTGCTGACCCCAATAAGAATGGCCTTCAAAGAATGTTAACAACTCAGATGGTCCACTGAAATATTGAAGAAACCAAGTCATTTTCTTCCAGACGTGTAAAATGAAATAAACTGCCTCACTGAGAAATGTTCACTTAGGAAACATTAATGAGATACAGCAGCAAATCCTGCTGCAATCATAATTATATGGCTCACAAGTAAAAAAGGACGACCGTCAGCACACAGCAATGCAGTAGTCTTGGAAGGATTATAAGCAACAGCAAAGGTAAGTTCTTACAGCTCAACTCAACTTTCTCACCTAGCTGACACACAAATCCACTGTGTTGGCCCCTAGAACAGAGCATGAAGGCCACCATGACTGCTGGTACATGGCTGCCATGGGCTGCCACCCCCAGCCCATAAGAAGGGCATCCCTTCTGCATGCAGTATAAGATATTAGGGAGATAATTGCATTGACTGTAAATCTTCAGGAGAGTAAAACTATGAATTTACCCTGTTAATCCTGCACCCTGTGTGGTGAGCATAGAGCTGTCCATGCTGGGTCCCCACCATAAGCTTAGCAGGCCAAGGCGGGGAAAGCCACAAGGACATCACTGTTCTGGTTGGCTGTATAAGAGAAATTAAGGCTCAAAGAACTAAGTCACACTTGTACAGTGCCACATCCATATGCTTTAGATATTAATACATGATGAAAGTAATAAAAATAAGGTATAATTAAAATAGGGGAAAGTCCAGTAAAAGTTTTTAAAGCACAATGAAGTTGCACTGTTCCTTGCCAAGCCAAACTCTTGAGGTTCATCTATTTTTTCTCTCCTTCAAGCTGCCCTTCCTTTCACCTTGCCTTTTATGAGGCCCCATTTAGAGAGGTGATCCCTGAACTCAGAGGCTTCATCTTTCACAAAGCCCAGAGACAGAGCAGTTCACTCAAGTACAGGGCATCAATTCTGGAAAGAGACCTCTATGTCTGGATTTGAAAGGGAAGTTGCTCAAGATCTTTCCAAAAACAACACACTTTAAAATGTGTGTTTAATGTGTGGATTAAAGGGAGCTGGCCTGTGCTGCCAGCTCAAGGGGAAAATAAGAGCTCTGACTTAGCAGTTTAGAGCACATTAATGTAAAAGCCATGAGGAAATCTTTTGCTTGCATGAGTAGCCAGGACATGAACATAAACATGGTTTGTGCTTTTTCATTTGTGGTTAGCAGGCTTCTGGGGCTAAAATAGCCAGCAAAGATGCTGCTTTACACAGCTGGTCTTCAATACTGTCACTGATCCATTGTTTCAGTGGCTTCAGGCTGATGCCACACAGAAAATAAATATAAGACCAATGCTTGGTAAATAATTTAAATGTGCAGCCATCAAAGTGGCAGCATGCCTTCCCGGAGGAAAACTCTTCCTCAGACTACAAGGGGAGAAAATCCTTACTGACCAAGAGTTATCTGAAATTTCTTGCAGTCTTTAATCTGGTCAGCAAACTGCTCTGATGTGCGTTTCATTTACGTTTGCACGTGCTTTTATTGCGGAAAATCAAGCAGATTCAATGTTGACATTTAGAGCTAACACAGAAAATTTGCCCTTTTGAATTTTCTAAAAGTCATGCATAGGTCAGTTTGGCTAAGTAGTCTGTGCCTGGGAGTTCTGCTTAAATTGCAAGTAACTGGGAAGTGTTACATCCAAAACATGGAAGAATCCTGAAGTGACATTCAGAGATCTGAATCTGAGACGATGTGAATTAGCCAAATCCCTTAAACTGGCATCTGCTGCAATATTGGGCTACATATTCCTATCATTTACTTTCCTTCTGAGCCACTGACCTGAGTGCCGCTACACCTAATTAACTCACATTTGAGTGAGAGGCGAACAAGAGTAGTTTTATAAGCTATTCTTAAATTGACTTTCAAGTTTCAGTTCACTCCTAGGATACGGTGCAGTCACTATTTTCTTAAAACCTTTCTATTATAATCACTAGTTTTGCACAGCTCATAAAATAGCCCTAACCACAAATCACAAAGAGAGAAGCTATTCCAAATGTGTTTGACTTATTTTGAATACGCGATTTCAGTCTGCAGACACAGAATATACCCAGGCAATTACAGAACTGATAGAAAATAAGGCTCGTGATCCCAGGCCATCAGACTGCAAGTCAAGATAGTTACATCTCCACATAATCACTTGAGGAACATCGTGCTGAAGGCTATCATCTAAATAAAATTCAGTCTCCTGAAATTGCAGGTAACCATGAAATAAGAACCAAGAAATAACCACCATTTTGCTGCCAAAAGCCCACAAAAATATATCTTCCCTCCACTATTACTCACCACAGCAAAAATTCTAACAAATGTCATGCATTTAGTGGCACAGGGCTGGCCACAAACTGTTTAATGTGCCAGATGAAGAACATAGAAAGGTCAAAGACAGCATTGGGATCAGGTTCCTACAATTTCAGGGAAGCCAAGTTAGTTGAACACCAGCATTTATTTTAAAGCTCCTCGAAAAGGCAATCTCTCACCAACTGCTATAAAAACATGCACAGGACAGTCTCAATTCAGGAAAAAAAATAAAATCAAGATTTGAGGCAAGTTCTCCTTAAATCTTAAAATACGCAAACTTAAGCTTATTCGTAATTCGCTGCAGACTTTTGAAAATGAAATATTTTCTCTCATTTAATGCTTATTCTTTTTCCCATGTGTTACTTACCAAAATCTTACAGAAATCTTTAACACTCCCCTTGCACTGCATGTACATGTTATACAAAGCCCTGGTTTGGCTGCAGGAAGCCAAACCCTACCACAGAGTGCCAGAAGCTGCACTGAACACCAATTGCTGTGCTATATTTTATTACACAAATATACAACAAACAACCGTAATATGATTTTCTTGTCCCCAGTTTGGAAACTTGATCATAAACCTGGACATATGAGCTCTTTTCTTTACTCCACATGCTTGAACTTGTTGGACTCTCTTGGTATTTTTAATTTTAAGTTTTTATTGACTTAAGTGTTCATTGCCAAGACTGAAAAAGAAGACTTCTTCTTGAAGCTGAGCATTTGAGATCAGTATGCATTTCTTAGGTTTATTTGACAGCCTTCAGTCTTCTGGGAAACATGGACCTCTGGAAAGGACAAAGGCTGCAAATCTGAAAGACTTTGTTCAACTATTAATAATGCATTTTAAAAGCCAAGAGAGTAAGAATCACCAACTTGCCAAAACTCTAAATGTATTCTAGTAACCTGGAAATGGGATCACAGCACTAATAAAATGGTGAGAATTATTTTGATCTGCAAACACACGAGGCAACAAAAAAGCAAGCTATGTTTATGTTTCTAAGTGATGATCCCTTTAAAGCAAAAGTCAGTCATTTAAAATTAAGGCTCAAATATAGTTCAGTAACTAGAGTGTCAGGATTTTGATTCTGCAGGGACAACATTGATGGTGTTTTAATTAAGCTCTCTGCTAATCCTCAAGTCTTGAGTCTCAGACTGTCTAATTTGTTTGGAGAAGGGTGATGTATTTCAACAAGGAAAGTCATGTGCCAATTTTAGGCATTGGTAGGGTTACATACATTTAATTTTTGTTGAAAGCAGGTTATATTTTTACTGTCTTATATTTAGTTATTTTAGTAAGGATTGTTACCACATCCTGATAAACATGGAAAAGAGGTATTGCCAAGTTAACAGTATTTTTCTTCCCTTTGTTGCTGAAAAAGCAATGAAATTTTAAAGTTGCTATTAGAAATTTGGCAGCTATGATCCTTGACAGCTTTTCTTGCTTGCAATATATTTAGCATCCCTCAAACAGCCTGCAAGAACCTGTATATAAGTCCAGAAAACAATAACTGTGAGTGAGCTGATTTTCCCCAATGAATATGAAGGTTTGTTTCATGCCCGTGAAGTCAATTTGACCAAGTCACCTCCCTGAAATGTAACTTAACTCTACAGAAGAAATATACTCTGTATTTAACACAGAGGAAAATGATATTTAATCTTGCCTGGTCACTCTTTGATATAAAGATCACTTGTTTAGAAGAGCTGCTTTGAGGACAGGGAAGCATATAGCTAATGCAGCTGATCATCATTAAAGAAATGTGCACACTGAGAATTAGAAAGGGGGGTACATCCAGAGACACAGCAACCCCAGAAAAGGGGTTACTTTCTTTTCTTCTCTTGCTCAAACCTGACATTTACTGAGATTCTAGCCAGAGCTGCAGAAAGGCTGGTTTTCCTCCCGTTTGATCCTTCAGAAAACCACACTGAACACCGAGAAACACTAACACACAGAGCAATTTCTGTGAACAAGGTTTGTCATCCATGTTGCCCCTCTAGCAGTCAAAGAGGTAACTGTCTCTCTTTCCAACAACGGTTTTGCAACTCCTACTACATGCATCTATACCTCCAAACCCAATAATCAACATCAGACATGAAGCTTTAAATCTAACCACCGCACAACTGAGGTACGCTCAAGTCTCCCTGCTGTACCACCTGAGGTTGCATATCAAGCATGATTTGGAGAAAAAGAGACACGTTGCAGATCTGCTGTGGAAGGCAGGAGCCTGAAAGTGAGTTTAGAAATATCAGGGAAGAGTCGCTTCAGGGGCTGGTGAGATCTCAGTAAGACAGGATGAAATTGCATGCAGGGAAACTTCTGCTGGTGTCAACAAGCAGAGGAGGCCTGAGGGCAAGGGTGATGAGAAATAATGGAGGCAGACAGAAAAACTGGAAAACATAGGACATCACCAATGACAGATTTGGGATGTAGTTTCACTAAAAGCCTAAAGGCACTTGGAGAAGGACCATCGTGATCCATATGCATACTCCCAGGAACAGCACTGGTAAAGCATCCCTCTAAACGCTCCCCCTCCCCAAAATCTAATATGCAGTTAAATTTCAAGCAAATAGTGTGATTTCAGAGCTCCAGATGGTACAGTACAGTGTGTGTTGGGACTTTACCTCTTTCCTCTTTGAAGATTTGGCAGACCCCTCTCCATCTGAGAGACTCTGCTCAAGCTAAGTAGGACAAGTTGATCGAACTGAAGCAGCAAGGAAGAGGCAGGTCTGAGAAACAGACCCGTAGCGCTCCTTGATCAGCAGCTTTTACACAAAATAGACCTGGATCAATCTATGCTGATAAGCTGTAGGTTGTGGGCATTAAATTCAGCCACATCTCATAGCAGTCACAAACGATCACGGTGCAAAATCAACAATATCGACAATTACTGCAGTACATGAATTTCAAGACTTCCCCTGGGGAATCTGGAAATTACTGCTGCACAACACCTGCAAAACAGAACTTTAGATATAGTTTTAACAAATCCAAGTTTCAAGTCTGATGATTATTTCTTTTATCAGAAAATAAAATTGATTCAATACAAAACTTGAATGAGTTCTTAAAAACCAATGCTTCTCTGACCTGGCATTTAAAGCCATAATTATTTAGATGTATCACTTCAAACTACTGATAGGAGAAGCCACCTTCACTTTTACTGTGTATTGTTATTATCAGAACTTTACTCATGTAATGCAAAAGTCTTCTTAAAACTCCAGCAGTGAGCCTAGTTCACCAGAAGTAAATACATGACAAAATTACCTTGTTTTTCTCCCTAAATCCTTCAGATTTATTGCTGCTTTTAGACCACTCCATCATAACAGCTTGATAGAAGCTGCTCTTCAGGCATCCATGATTTCTATGTCTATTACTTTCTTATTAGCAGGACTTGCTGTTTTCTGTGACCACTGTGATTTCCATGGGTTACTCAACTCCTACTTTAATGCAATATCGCCCTCTTATTTCTCTTTCCCTCTCCACTTTCGCACAGGCATCAAAGCTGCAGTCATCACCATGGAAACTAGCTGGAGAATTTTAAAAAAAGAGAAACAAAACCCAAACATGTCTCATCCAAAGCTAGTACACTGCCACCCACTGGGTACTTGCATCAGAGAGCCTGGAAGTACAAAGCAATCCCACTAAATGTAAGCAAACAACCAGCCATTGCAGCAGCCTGCATTCAGACACAAATATATGCATTTTTTATGCCAATTATTCTCTCATCACATGACAGCGTTTGCTCTTAGTGCCAAGATCACCCAGGTAAAATTCAAGCTTAATACACCCAGCCTCTCTCTGCTACCTCTACAACATAAGAATCTCTTGGTTTTGTGCAAGTTTAATAAGGAGTGTACTCATGCAGGATACATTGGTTCATCCTCTGCAATTGCTTACTTATACCCAGAGTGCAGACATGGGCACCCTGGGAAAACAGACCCACGCAATTCCAGAGGGAGCTGCAGGGATGGGTTTTATCAGGAATCAGGCCATGAACTTGCACCTTCTTTCTATAAGGTATGAAACACCCAAGAAGGTTTGGGATTTGGGGGAGCTGACTTTTGTTATTCCATAATGCTTCCTTACTGGCCAATAGTAACTAATATCAGATTTTACTTTAGAAAGATCTCCATGGTGATCTGAGCCTGCTGACATCAGCTGGTTTCTTGGTGTGGACATAAGAACAAAAAAGAGAGCCTAATTAAAGGGGAAAAGACCTCAAAAAAAAAAATGGACAAAGGATGAAGACCTCATATACATTCTTTAGCTCAGTTCAGTGCTCCAGACAGAAGCAAAACACTCTGAAGAAATCTCTCTGATGTAGTTTACCATTAAAATTATTAAGGAAAACCTTGACTTTATGGCATGCTCTATCATTTATTGAAAATAAAATTAAGGAAATTAGCTTATAGGGGAAAAAAGCAAAACCAAAATATTAAAAAAAAAAAAGAAAGAAAAAATCCATAAAACCCTAAATCCAAAAGAATCACAGTAATTTTTACAGTGGTTTAAGAGAGATTTTTTCAGACCTGCTGCAGTATTACATATCAGCTCTCTAGCACAAATCTTTAAAATGAGAAAAGGGATTAAAAGGAAAGGTATTCAGACCTGATTTGTTCTCTTTGTTATATGTTCCAACAACTTACAGTTCAATATACCTTTTTAATCAAGTAAACTGCTGAGATTTTCACAAATTCAGAAGGGCAACATCTCATGTTGCTGAAAAAGATTGGATGTGTGTTTCCTGTATGACTTTACCCCCCCCCCCCCCCCCCCCCCCCNNTGACTTTCCCCCCCCCCCCCCCCCCTTTTAATAGGTTTTACAAATACATCCACACACCTATTTCAAACTGACACTAGAGAAATGAATTAGATTTTGTATTTTTATCAGGCATGAGCCAAGCAAGAAAATAATTTAAAGCAGCAGGTAATTACACCAATGAAATATTTATGGAAACTGATTACAGCAAAACACTCATTTTTATCTCAGCATATTTGTCTTTTATGTAACTATGCAAAAAAGCAGGTTTAGGAGTTATACAAAGTTATAGTTCACTCCTTTTACAAATGAGAACACAGGCAATGACTTCCAGAAGGCCAACCAAGTGCAAACCACTGCAGTAATACATATACTGGGGAGGTATAGCTATGAAAGAGCTGTTTTCACCAGTCTTGAGACAGCCCTAGAGAAATAGTAATATCGAAAAGGCCCCCTTCTCCAGTGTCAGCACGGAGTCCATGCTGTGATGGATGATGCAGTAAGGGAGGCTGGGGTGGTACTGAGGCACTCTGGATGATGTGATGGCTCACTTTTTCCTGACGGCCTGAGCATGGCCTTGGATTTGTTTGCCTTCTTACTCTGAAACTAAACCATGTGGGGGACACGTGGCTTTTTCATTGCCTGCTTCTACTATCTACAGGATACTGGACTCAAGAGAGCTCCCCAGCACTACTACAATGCAAAAATTAACACTGAGTTCAGAACCCGGTAAGGTTTAGCCTCACACATAATTGCAAAACCCCAGACCAGCTTGTGGCCAGCCAAAGAGGGGATAGGAGAGAAGGACTGGCATAGATCTCACAGGAACAACACTGGAAAGCCTCCCCACTGACACAGCTTTACTCTCAACACCACCAGATGAAATTTTGTCTGTGCACATTAACTTCAGAGTGAGCAGTACAGACAAATGCTTTTCTATTGACACTTCCATAATGGCTGGCATCTGCCTTCCCATTATTTCTAATCATGAGGCAGTTTTCTGGATTGCTAGGTCATTCTGGACCTCTCCAAAATGTTCAAAAGTATATTGGTAGATTAAAAAATTGGCCTGTGAGAGAATGAGTGCACTTTGTGTCAGAAGGCAGGTCTTCAGGATGCTGAATGTTGGATTTTTGTGTCGTTTTACTTCCCCCACTTCTGCAAATGTGTCAGCAAACCTTGTGGGAAGAAATTTCAGATCTTTATAAAGGCTACATATTTTTATATAGCATGAATTTTTATACAGATGCTAAAAATGGAAAGCAATTCCCATATGGATCAACAAATAGTTCTCTATAAACACGATGCACAGAGGCTGGAGCAGAGTCATATTTAATACATTCTGGACTTAAACCACCATTTATGTGACAAGCTGCAGCGTAGCAAAGCAGTTTTCACGCCAAATATAGTCCCTGTGTTGGTGCCAAGGCCAAAAGAGCAAGAGCAAATGGAGAACTTGCAATTCTTCCCTTGGGGCCGTTTCACAACAGCCTGCAGACAGCAGATGGGAAAACACCACTGCGTCCAGGCACAGCTCCTGTGCCCTCCTGCAACCCTAACATGTGCTCAGGTGCTGCTGGTTGTACTACCAGGCTAATCCTACCCTTCCTGTACACATCCAGGGGAGGAAGCATGTCTGGCTTTGTCCACTGCTGATTGGACTACAGAAATTTGCCCAGCTGTTGCCTCGGGACTCCTGAACTGTCTAAAGGGCCACATATTTGACAGTAACTAGAGGGTTTCTTCTGAAAGCAAGAAGTATGATAAGTCACTGGAGTGGACATGCACAGAATACATTATCTAGAGAGTAGAACAGATTATTAACAAGAAGTGGGAAAGCTTTAAAAACACCAAATGGCCTTGCATGGAACCAGCAAAATGAAGGCTATGTGATTTCTGCCACATTGATTTAGAAAAAAGAAATTGCCTTCTAAAGATCCTTGGAGATAAAACTTCAGACAGAAGGAAAGATTATTAGTTCACATATTTGCCAGCTTTCCACCAAACAACAGTTGATGACAGCATTAGAGATAGGAAGGATCAAGAAATTAAGGTATAAGCAGCACAGCAAAAGTCACAGGATAAACTCTGCATGAAAGAAGACAGAAAACTTGAAGTCAACTTATATAAAGCTGTTTACCTTACAAATACCAGCTCCCATTGTAATGGCTAGCTCTCCAAAGAAACATTGCATCTGCGTGTGCAGTTTTCTGAATATTTCCTTAGCCAATGTGGGGAACAAAGGTAAGGACCCTTCTGAGCATCCTCTTCACTGCTCAGAGTCATTATGGTTTCCTCTAAGTATTGTACAGATGTATCAGGATGAAAATAAATTTAAAAGATATAGTCATTCTACAAAAGTACATGCAGTGAAAATTACACACAAGAATTAGAGCAGTCCCTCAATTCTACAAACTGCAGTGGTTATTGTAGTATTTCCCAGAAATATTGCTGAAACTAGTAACATTGCCAAAAGCTGAAATTAACTTTACATACTATTGCCATAAAGAAGGCAATTTCTAATTCAGATCAAATAAAAGTGAGTTCCCAACTAGGGGAAAATGAATAATGAAGATATGGAAATCAAAGGATCTGAAACAGCATTTATATGTTATAAATTTTGAGGAAGGACAGATGCCAGTACACACATTAAACGTGGTGACACTTCCCTAGAGAATTACAGTAATACTTCACCCTTAAATAACACACTTAAAGTGCTTCACAGACATTAACTAATTAATCTTCAATCCTCATGTGGCTGTAAAAATTATACAGTAGGGAAATAAGGTCAGATCTTCAGAGGAGATCAAGCTGAGATTAAACAGTCTGCCTCAAGGCTACACGCTGACTTGACAGCAGAGACAGGGTTGCAGCTCCCATGTCCAACAGCCACCCCACCACCAGAAAGCCTTTGGAGGGAGACTGACAACCCCAAACAAACATCTCCAACAGCTGCCCAAACAAAGCAAAAGGCTTAGGCAGTGTCAGATGCCTCCCCATGCTCAGAACAACCCATAAACACATGTCTCAATGGACAAGGTATTAACTGTGAACCCAGGGACCTTCTCACCCTGCTGTAGCTCTGCAAACCAGCATGTGCCATGGGGCAGTGGAACAGGACATGTTGGTAGCAGTAAAAACCTCTGTGCTTGTCACCCCCCAGGACTTCCTCCCAGATCCAGATTTGCTGCATGCCAGGTAGCCATCATTAGCTTACAGGAGGCTTCAAATACCCAGGACACATTTTTTCATATATTACACAGAACACAGCGGAATTTACACCCGATCAAGTCCTATCTACCAATGCCTTCACAACCCCAAAGTATTTAAAATGAATGGAGAAAAGGTAACTTCAGGAGTGCTGCAAACACGTAGGCAGGCCACAGGACAGGATGCACACTCAGTCTCCTGGGAATCAAACAATTTATAGCACATGAAGAACATGCCTCCAAAGTGCAGGAGAGATCAACCCATGCACCCTACAGCAAAACTCTCCCTAAGCACAGGAAGACTGAAGCTGTGATGTTGCTCCTGTCACCAAAAATAATGAAGTCAAACCTATCACCTATCTGAAGTGCCACACAAGCCATCAGTTGGACTGAAATTAAGCTTTACACTAAAAAAGGCCACACTTAGAAGGAGCAGGGTAACAGTGACATTCACCTCTGTAAAATGCCCCAAAGGAGGCACCAGGGGCAATCCCAAACAACTGCCCTGCTCAGAGAGGCATTGTGATGGTTTCAAGTACTTTCAGAGTAAGAAAGCTCCACAAATAGAATAGAGTGTGCTGGTGGCCTGGCCAGAGGACACTTTAAAAAAAAAAAAAAAACAAAAAACAAAAAACAAACAAACCAAAAAACCCAACTTTTGCCATTTGTTGTGGTTTTAGAACAGCTAGTAACAGACTAAGAGCTGTCAGTTTTGCCTACAGCCATGATGCCAAGCAATATTGACCGTCAGCTTTTGTAGAAAGTGCTTTAGATTACTTTGAAACTAGTAAGAAACTATTTCAAAGGTTCAGTTCTCTTTGCAGCACTGTCAGAAGATCAATTAAAAGCTTGTCTACTGCAGCAGCAGTACCTCTGTCAATCCCAGGCAGCCTTTGTGTGAAGATCTGGGGTTCAGTTTTGCAAAGTAAACCTGTGTCTAAACTCCTAATTATCTTAAGAAAAGGTAAGTGCTAGAAAACAGCTGGACCTTATAGGTCTAGCAGAAAGTTATTTTAAAAGCCAAGGGTCTAAATAATACTTGTTTTTTCTCCTCCTTTGGATGGGAGGGGAAATAGATTGCATTAGGCTGCACCAGTTTCAACCCTTGTGCAGAGAAGCCATGTAAATGATCCATTAAACATTTACTTAGGAACTGAAAACAATAGCAATAATTCTGCGTTGCCTCAGAAAAACAAAAGCAACCAAAAAGGCTTAAAGAACTAAGGCTAAGAAAAAGAGACATTGGGTAACTGCCATATCACATGTGACAGGATGGCTGACAGAACATGTTTCCACACACTGAATAATCTCAAGAACAAAACACCTTTCAGACCAGAGAGAAGCTGCAACAGTGCCATACCAACCACAGCAAAATAAAATATTGATTTATAAAAGACAACAAAGAATGGGAATCAGAGAAAAAGCATTATTTTGACCAAAAGATACTGTTCCTTTAAATATTTGACTTGGAAATTGTACATTTGTACCAAGGCCCTGAAGTTCAGCAGAACTAGATGAAGATAACTCTTCTTATCCTTCTGCTATGGTCAGTCAAGTTTGGGACTTTCCAACAGTTGCATCTGGTACACACCAGGCAGCAGCTGGTCAGTGTGGAACTGCAGGATTCTTCCTTTCCTCCCTCATCCCCTACAGAAACTGTGCTCCACCCCAAGCACCTGTGAGTCCAGCACAGGCAATTCCACATGTCCACTGCTGGGGACAGGACAGCAGAGAACTCAGCCTGAGGATTAAAGCACCATGTGCCAAAAACCATCCAGAACATTGAGCTGAAATGGAGAGGAGGATGCATGATGGAAGGGGTGAGGGAGGCACAGAGCTGAGAATGAAACTGCCCGATGGGATAGAGAGGTGATGCCTGGGGTTCGATCTGGCTTGGCAAGAAAGGCTGTGCAGGCTGGGAACAGGAGAGGACAGAAGGAAGGGTCCCACCAACAGCAGCAATGGAAGCTTGATATTAACTGAGAAAGGTGACTTAGGTGAAGATAAATATAGTCTACAAGTGAAGCTGAGCAACTTGCTAGGCAAAGATAGCAAGGAGCTGTGAGGAAGGGCATAGAAGCAAGTGGTTTTGGCAAAGAAGAAAAAAAAGCACGCACACAAAGACATAAAAGAAATTTCAGCTTGAAGGAACTGGCAGTTCCTCTGTCACTGGCATTTACATTGCTTTTCCTCCAGCCTTTATAAAACCTGGCTCCTCTAATGCATTCTCTAGTGCTTCTATACAGCTCTTCAGTGCATGCACGGGCAGTCTAGAAAGCAGTAGTTGGACAGCTTTAGCCTGAAAGGAAATGTTTTAGGCACAGCTCGAAACCTGTGGGAGTCAAGACAAAGGGTTGAATTTGGCCTTTAAAGAAAGAGGATGCCAGAAGAGTCACATTAATGCCTAAAACAACTTCTCTCCTTAAACAGAAGATGCAAACGCCCAAGTTCAGTTTTAGCCACGAGCTGGAGCAAGCTGTTTTTAATTAATAGCAGGGGGTGGTTCACTCTTTTGGCAAGAGAGCAGACGTGAGTCAAAGTTTTAAGATATTAAATGTGGTGTTTGCCTTTCTTAGTAAAAACCACAGTGTTCTGCAAACCAATGTCTAGAACCATGTGTTAAGAATGCTGCACAGGGACCTGGGGTCTGGGTGGACAGTCAGCAATGCACAAGCCCTAGAAGCAGTAAAAGCTACCAGGATCCAGGGCTGTAGCAACAAGGGCATAAGCCAGTAGGTCAAGGGAAGCAATTAATCCCCTTTACTCAGCACTCGTTAGGCCACAGCTGGAATGCTGCCTCCAATTTTGGGGCCCCCTAATACAAGAAAGATGTTGATCAGCCTGAGGAAGTCCAGCCGAGGCCACCAAGCTGGTCAGAGGCCGAAGCACACAAGCTGTGAGGAGAGGCTAAGTTAGTTTAACCTGGAAGGAAGGCTCCCAGGGAACTACAGAAGCCAACCAACTACCTAAGCAGGGCTCACAGAGAATACAGCCATGCTCTTCATTGAGACACACAGTGGGAGAATAGGATACAACAGCAGTAGCAAAAGTAATAAACAAAATGTCTATAAAGGCATTCCTAAACCACTAAATTACAATGTAATTGGTTAAAAAGAAGAACAACACAACCCGAAACAGTAACCCACAACAGTACAGACCACAGCCACAAAAACTCAAATCTTCTCTTGCAAGCTTCTGCAAAACAGTAAGCATGGCAAAGACAACAAGCAAGAACTATGTAAACCAGTGCCATCTACTGAGTTTGAGAGACTTTATGGCCAGCAGAGTATTCATCCAAAAGATTTACAGCTGCACAAAAGTGTGACAAATGAACAAAATCAGGTGCCCTGTGTAAGTCACCTCAGATGCCATGACTTG
Source organism: Scolopax mira (assembly GCA_004320125.1). Lineage (NCBI taxonomy): Eukaryota > Metazoa > Chordata > Aves > Charadriiformes > Scolopacidae > Scolopax > Scolopax mira. The sequence goes on along the minus strand of BJBW01000382.1, from coordinate 180,816 downwards.
CTCTGTAGAACACAAAACAATGAAGGAAAAACCACTTTAAAATTTTAAAGACTGCTGTGGAAGAAAATGAGATTAAGTTACTGACTGCAAAGCATCTCACATTTTAAATAGAGATTACAGACTCTGCACTAGTCTTCCACTTGATTTAGATTTCCACTACCATCTGATTTAGGTTTTATCACTGCAAGAATAGTATCACTCTGTCTTCACATTAAGTTCTTTTTTTTTTTATATATACATATAATGTTTCTCAACTAGATATCCTAAAGTTTAATTAAATTAAAATTGAAATAGCATATAAGAATATAGACCATTTAGTACCTGAGACACTAAGCATTCATTCTACTTCATAAAGAAATTAATTACATGAGAGTCATTAACAACAACTGTAATTCCTTACGGATTTAAATTATGTTTTGAATTGGAAGAATAAAATTCCCAGCTGATTTAAATTTGTCAAGATGGTAAAAATGAATTAATGATGTTAATATTCCATATGTCTGAAAATTGGTGCAGGAATTAAATTCTGTGTTAAATCTAAATGCAGCAGCACGAACAGTGAAAGCAGACTAACCTCTTTCCATCCTATTTATTTTGTCATACTGAAGCCTGGAGTATTTTTTGGTTGAGCTACAGTCCAAGAGTTCAAACTGGGTGCTGGTAAAAATCAAGGTCAACCTTGGAACTGACTTCAAGAAGGGCAGGACTAGGCTCTGCCTTCGCCAGATCATGTACCTTCTCTCTTTTCTGCAAGGAAACCTCAGCTGTGTCTGGGAGAAAATTTTCCCAGGCTGACAAAAAGTGAAAATTATAAAAAAAAAGAACTATAAAGAATGACAAATACAGCATTTCAAAATTGGGCACCCTGCTGTTAATTATCATCATTGCCTTCAGAGTTTATACATATTAAAATTATGTTGGCATTTCTCCTTATGGGGAAATAGTTTGAAAGGGGACAGGCGAGAGGAATCTCTACAGAGCAGCATGCAGCCTGAAAATTCACACACTGCATCAACTGGATAGGAGAGCCAATTTTCCAGATACATAAATCTAGGTTTAACTTCTGCAAGAAAAAGACTCATATGCATCCCCTTTATCATACTAAAGGAACATCTTTTTTGGATGACAGCATCACACAAAGAATTAAAATGAGGATGCAGGACAAATCCCAAACCAGCATAACCCCCATATAACCTCCTTCGCTCAGGTCCAGGACTATTTTGGAACTAAATGGTAAAACACGAGCTTTACTGAGGACATTTCTCCCATTGTCAAAGCCAACTGAGCACACAGAGTTCATTATGTTTCCAGGAAAAAGACACTGATTAATTAAAATGCAAAGGCATCTTCCTGCCAAATATTTTCCAGCCTTATGTTCAGCTAAGAATAATTAAGGCTTGCCCGTATCATCCAGAAGACTGGTAGCCATTCTCAACACACCATCATCTATCACCCAACAAAAATCCCCGTTTGCTGAGGAACAGATTGTAACCAAGTAGACAGGCAGCACATTAGTCGTGAGTTTTACTTCTGTCTCTCACAGCTTCTCCAGTATAAAAGGCCAATAGCTGCTCTCTTTACTCCAGCCATGCCTGGTTAGACAACAACCACCACCACTGGTAGCTTTGAATCACTATTACTTCTTGGCATTGGCTGCTGTTCATTGCATCCTCCCCTGTTGCTCTGGTGAGCTGAGGGAAGGGGTGATTTCAGGACAGTGGGTGCAATGTGGCAGTGGGATGGAGACCCGAGTGCTGCCCAAGGGTCTCCACGCTCCCAGGTAACGCTGAGCTTCTAGCTCACTGGAGCTCAATGGGAACTTCTAGTGCACTGGCTGAAATCATATTTGACTTCCACGAGACTAGCCAGGTTTTAAATTATGCATGTGCTTGAAGTGCTTTGCTGATGACGATAATGACAACCAGCGGATTAAAAAGCAGTTTTAAAAGCAGAGTGGAAGGAGGCTACACAAGCAAGCAGAAGCTCCCTTGTAAAAGCCCCCTGGAGCACCAGGGGCCTGCACTGCAATTTCAGGGCAAGCTTCTCCATCTACTTCCAGAATTTAAATGGTGACTTCCTTCAAACAATCTTTTTGGCTCTGAAAGGCCAGGAAACGTAGTCATATTAGGATTAATGACTTGAATTAGATCTCTTACACCTGTGTCTCACTGTATCCATGGCAAAGACAGACAGTGGCTTTGCCCTTATGAAGTAATGCTTGAGGGTTTCTTTGGTTTGTCTAAGCAAAATGTTTTCTCTCCTTGCCTTACCAAATCAACTGCTTAAGGAAGGAAAAATGTCTCCCACTGTAAAAGTCTCTTGATATAAAAAATGCAAATCTCTAGCTGTAATGAAGAAAATCCATTTTAGACTCCTGGTGGCTACCTTCCTGCAAAGCTTTATTATTTTTCATTAAGTATCTACAAGAAACAGATCACGTTTCTAGCTTTCTGTTCCTCTGCCATGTAATGAGGAAGAATCACATATATTGCTTTCATTTAATTTGCCCTAGAAATTCAGAGTTATTGATTGCAGTTAGTAGAGTTCCTAGGTATAAGAGATTGGAAGCAACATTTTTATGCTTTTTGTATTTCTTATCACAGAGTTGGACCAAAAAAATAAAAATAAAAAAGGGGGAGGGGGGAACACAGCACAAAATGAAGCTTTGAAACAGGGGGAGAATCACTGTGGAGATTAAATACTGGGTGGCAATACTTTAATATACAACACAGCTAGAACTGTAGACTCCCTTTTATGACATTTATATAAAGAAATATCTGTGCAACTGCTTTTCTGTTGCAACTGTGCAAGTGGCAGATATCAGAAAGATCTAGAGCAATCGGGCAAAGTTTGTATACAAAATTCACTGAAAAACATGCAGGTTTATGGGAGGACCAGAAACTATTCTTTAACTTGGATAGTATTTAGCAAACAGTTTTGCAAAGACAAGAAGAGGAGGATTTGGAGAAAATGTTGTGGTTGGATATTTTAAAAGCAATAATTTAATTCAGAAAGCTGCCAAAACATCAATGGGAATTAAAAAGGAAAAATAGAATGATGCATTAAGGCAAAATGATTCTTCTTGATTTTCATTGTGCTGAGAAAACCAAGGAGGGACGATCTTCAATTAATAGAGACCAGGAACTATTTATCTTCTTTACTATTTTTCATTTTGGCCACTGAATGAAAAACATTTAATTATCAGCATAGCACTAATCTGAGAGCATTTTTAGACAACCATATTTCAAATGCGGAAATGTGTAATCAGTTCAAGGTCATACCCTGTGTTTCCCCTCAGTAACTGACTCAGTAAATTTTGGAATTTGATAAATCTGACGTCTGGAGTCGTTCTGACATTGAGAAGTCAATCCTTGTAACCATGCAAGTCAACCTGCCTTTTCACTGATGTTTGTGATGGTGTGAGAAAACAACTGATAAGTCAAGAACATTATTCAAAAGTTTTTCCTTTCTTCAGCAGCCCTAATGACAACCCAAAGCAATTGAAATGTATGCAACTAGGTCCAAAAAAAAATAAAGGGAACAGACCTAAAGTACAGGATTCAGGAACAGGAAATTCAAGCTGCTTGATGATTTGAGAAGCTGCTGCCTTCTAAAGGAAACTAACGATGCTCATATAGTTATACAATTTCAGGATCCAAGCCATTACATAGATATGCTAAAGGTTAGCAACCACAAAGACTAACAGCTTGCCTCCAATTCATGAGGTTTAAAAATAGAAGATTTGTATTAGTCTTTTTTCTAAAAAAAAAAAAAAAAAGTTTCACATTTTTAAATCAAACCCTCTCTGTCTAGTCCTGTTTCTCTGCTTTTAAATCATGATAGGGTGAGCATGACTGAGAAAACAGTATTAACCAGCAATGAAACATTGATACAGTGACACAAAGACAGACAGAAACAACTGGCATCTTCATGGCGATTTTCCATGGGAATTTTCAGAATATTTTCAAGGGTGGTCAATGATTAATTGTTTTCAAAATGCTACAGGAAGAAATATTTTGTTTATTCACTTCTTGCTGTTTGTCATCTATCAGAACAGGAATTTAACAAAAAGACACAAACCACTGTTAATGCTTCCGTTATCACAAAGTTTCTCAATGGAAGTCATAAAACTATGTAGTACATTGGCTTTTAACAGCAAATTTATAACCAAATACTTGCTTTGCACTAGAAGAATTGAAGATTCACTGTTGCTTTTGCTTCTAAAACCTGTTCACATTATACCAGTGTAGGACCAACAGGGAAGCCAAGCTCTTACCCCTAAGCAGAGTAACAGCACTTGGAAGAAAGGGAGCAAAGCTAGTCAAGCTGTCCTGGCTAACGTGTGTTCTCACTGCAATGCCTCTATTCGGGCTCTCTCCCCTTTTTCCTTTCTTTAAACAACACTGCTACACTGCCCTATGTAAACCTAGAGAAAATTAGAAAAATATACAATTCTTTCATGTAACATCCCCCTGTCCACTCTGAATTCATATCCTTCATATCACACTGACTGTTTAAAAACAGTGTCTTCCACCTACCAAAATAGATATTGTCCTTTTGTGTTAAATATATGCAAGAATGATATTCATTAACTTAGGAATTAGAATGAAAGTACTGGGCATTTACATTTGGATTACCACTCTTCAAATCTCTAACTGATCATGTATTAGACCAAAACAAGCAAACCAAAACAAGCATGGTTTAACCCTCCTCTGGTTTATTTCACAAAAAGACTGTTGTGTGTTTGGGGTTTTTTTTAATGTATATGCTTTGACAGCCCAACAATCTCAGACAATAGCAATGACTTCACTAATCAGTTCTGCATTTTTTCTACTTCTGCAACTTGTTCAAACTAGAAATTTTAAATGTCCAGTTTGGAACAGTAAGCATGAAACCCACTTGTCCTGCTGCAATAGTGGTTCTCCAAGTGTTTTGACATGCCAGCATGGTGTCTGGTCTCTCACCACCACACTGGGTCTTCTAGCTGTTCAGATATGGCAGGTCTTTAAAAGTTTGGCAAGATAATGTTGCCATATTAAACTTAACACTCAGCTCCTCTTGAGAAGACACCTGATTGCCTGTGCAGTTTGCAAATCAGGCTAAGACACATTCACTGAGATCTTCCTCCTCACCTCTGCCGTCTTTTAAAAATTCTTCACCATGTTAAGAAGGGATAAAATACCTTACTTACAATCAGAGCTCCTAATTTCACAGGCTAGAATACTTTGCATGATTTGGTAGCTTACAAATGAATGCACAGACACAGCATCTGTCAAGTCCCTTAGGCAGCCTTGCTTAACGGAATGCAATTTCTTACCTGAAAAACATAAATAAGAAACACACATTTACATTTTATTCTGCATAACTTAATATCTTATTTAGTATCCTAAATCACACATGAAACCAGTTCTTCTTATTAAGCATGCAAAGATGCTGCATCACTTGTGTAGAATGTTTTTAAAATCAACAGTAGTTTCCAATTAAAGCAGTTCAGATGTAAATATTTATACCAAATACAGAGACGTGATTAACATTCTTACCAGATACAAGCTCACTGGAGTACAACCCTTTCCATAATTACCCCCCACTTACGAACAGGAGTCATTTGATCCCCCCAAGCATCAGGAGAAAGGAGGGCTACCACCTGAATCACAACAGCCACACACCTCCTAAGGGTCCTCCTTCCCACAAGGAAAGCCCTCTGGGACATTAGGCACAGCATGGCACACATTCCCGGGAGCACCCTCCCATGCACTGATCACAATGGCCCTGGCAGGAGGGGAGAGGATGGAGCCATGCACAGGCAAGGCTCAAGCAGCACATGAAGCTTGGCACTGGTCTGAATCACTGACCAGCATTCGGGGCAAACTCTGCATTTTAATTTTCCATCATGTTCTACTCACATCCAACCTACAGCCCCCATACACTCGGATCAATCGGCACTGAATGTGAACTGCATTCCTGAGGCTCTGCTGAGGTATTATATGGTTTTGGTGCAAGTCTCAGCAGTAAATAGGAACAAACTTATAAGCCTAGAATGATCTGAAATCCACATGGATCTAGCAGAATCCATACGGTTGCCATGAAGTCTTTGGCTGCAGTCATAGATTGATTATACTCATTAAAAAAAAAAAAAAAAAATTAAAATATAAAGCTTCCACAAGGGACAAAACCCACAACACTAAAAAGAAAGCATCAATATAACATTAGAGCTTTTCATTGACATCTTCAAGAAGCAATGTAAAGCCAAAGACAAACAGCCAAAGTGCAAATGCCTGGGAAACTACGAGAATAAGGAGCAGCCATGTGGATACGCAACAACCGTATCTTCTTTTTCCCACTCTCTCTTCTTAAAATGCCTTCCAATTCTGATATTGGTGGAAGTGGAAGAAAACTTCAGCGAGTCTCGAGTCTGACTCTTGGTGCACATAACAAGAAATCCTCAAAACATCTGATTTTCTAGTAGCCACAAACAAGCTATTGCAGTTCCCTGGGTTCCTCAGGTAGAACTGTGGAAAATATTTCTAACCCTTCGTCACCCCACATCAACTTTATGCAGTTTCTTCTCCAGAAAGTTTATAATTGCATTTTAATTATGCAAACATGCTGTGGGCTTTCAGGGTAGAACATTGGCTTAAGTTGAAAGGAATACGTAACCATCAATCTAACCAAAGCATCTGTAAAGCACTAGTGTCTGCAGTATTTATGCTCCTTTTCTGTGAGGAAACAATTCTGTATTTATTAATTAAACTGACAAAAGTTCAACTTCACTAGACAGGAAACCTGGGAAAGCTTCCAGTCCCACATAACTTTAAATGTGAATTTTTGGAAGTACCTAAGCAAGCGAGGTACTTCAAACACAAATTTCCCTGTTGCATTTAAGAATACAAGACCCAGCCCATCCTACATGAACAGATTTACTGACAAAGCTGCATTTGCAGGGCTCTCCAAAGTTTCTCCAAGTTCAAGGTACATTATTGAATACTGTTAAGTCAGAGCTGATAAATTTTATTTTACCCACAAGTTTGCAGCATAAGATAATATCCAAAACACAACTGTTTACATACAAATGACCCGGTGGTTTTCACGGCTGCCTGAAACCATGCACCCAGTGAACGAAGAAAGCCTTTTATTTGGTTATTGCATAAATTTGCAGAAGGTATTGATGAAGGATGTGAGAAAACAGCCCTGCAGTTGGGCAGTGAGGGCAGCAGCGGGTAGAGGAGGGAATAACACTGCCAGTTCAGACTTCAATCCAGCCCTGGACAAGGTGGTCAGACTCATAGAGATCTATGCTCCCCACAAGCTGCTGTGATGTGCAGCTTTTCAACACAAAGCACAAGGGGAACATGGATCAGATGGTGGCCTGACCAGTTCCCACAGCTGTCCTTGTATCTAGCAAACCCAGCCGGTCATGAAAGACTGGACAGGCAAGATGCTCCTGAGATGTGTTTCAGGAGCAAGATAACTTCAAGTATTGGTTTAGGCAAGGATGGAGACAGGGGGGATTTTCGTTTAAAGCATCAACCAGAGGGGCCTGACCAGAAGAACCTGCTCATTGTCACTCAGAGCTGTGCATCACGATGGCAGCATGTGGACATCAGGACAGAGACCCGAAGACAGCAACAGGACAGAGACCAACTGCATTAGGGTTTCCTGATTGCACAAGGCTTCTTCCCTCACCCACAAATCTCATAATTCACAATTACTGTATTTAACATACATAAATGATGAGTGCTCCCCAGGAACTATCATGAGCCATAGTGGAAGAGCTGGCCTATGCCAAGGCGATCTTTGCAAGTAATTGCATCAAGAGCTGTTGATGTTCTTAATGTTGCAAAATGCAAAACACAGACGGGCTCCCAAGTGTTTGCTGGCTGCCCCCAAATGCCTGCACACCAGCCACTCTCTCCCAATTAGCAGGACATCATGCAGCCCCACAGCAATGAGCAGAGAGATTATCAGATATAGACCCAGCACTGCCACAGAGCATGAGAAGCAGAGTCTCTCCAGCACATTTTAATATAATGACAGATCATGCTGCTCGCCTGGCTCAGTTAGGCTTAAATATGCTGGTTTCTGTTACAGATGTTTTAAGCAGGAGGGCTCAAAACTGACAGGTTTTAACTGTATTTGATGGAAATTTGACAGAGACGTTGCTGGCTCAGATCAACATTACATGGAAAGAAAAGCAAAATTTATTTCAACTTTACAGGCTCCAATATTGCATTAGGAATGTCCCAAGCCTAGTTGTTAATTCTCAGCATCACTTCATGGTTCCCTCGCAGAGGGGAGATTTTCCCTCAGGTCCCCTCCCTTTAAATATAAGGTATCGTTCCTTCCTGCAGAGCATTGCTAACTGACGTGCTGAGCCACTGCATCTGAGGCCATCACACAGTGAGAGATGGCATTAAAACATGACAGTGACATGTAGCTCTGTTTGCACAGCCCCATTTTAACGTCACAGGAAACCTGGTATAGTCTGGGGGCTTCTATCTAAAATGTGACATTCACATTTAAAATGCAAACATCTGGGACAAGGAATAGGGGGACTTATCTGCTTGATGTTGGGCTGGCAGAATTGCTTATAGCCATAATTATCTAAATGTTTTCCAGAGAAAGCTACAAATAAACCTTGCACCAGCACTTCCTTCGTATTTGCCACTACTTCTGCAAAGTCTTTCAGAAAACGTTTCAAGAGAGGTTGTATTTCTCCCTGACCTTGCTACTGGTGTGGAAGCACACAGAGACCTCCAGGACCCGCGAGGACCTGAGAGGTCCACAGGAGCTCAATGCAGATACAGAATCCTTTTGGTTGGAAGAGACCTTTAAGACCATCAAGTCCTTATCAGCCCCACAAATTGCACTTCCCTGGACACCACGCTGCACCTGACATACAACACACTCACCCTCAGTACATCTGCAGGGAGGGAAATGGGTGAAAACTCCCACCTTTGCCCCAAACTGCCAGATAGCCCTGGGCAACTCCGTTGACACCTCAACCCTCCCTCTCTATCCTCAGTCTGGCCCAGAGAGACCTTTCTCTGTGGGGTCAGGACTTGCAGGACACAGCAGCAGACTCCCCTTATTTCACCTGAATGCACTTCCAGCATATAAAGAAGCTGGTTTTCATAAAACATAAAAAACATATAAAGCTGGTTTTGACTGCTAAATGGTGGGTCATTAAAAGGACTTCCCTCTCCTGCTCATTTCATAGTAAAACAAATGTTTAGACATCAAACACATGCACTCTGCCCTTGGTTATACTGCCAAATATAAACTGTTAAGTAATTCAAAGGGACAGGTCTGAATATTTAGCTGACCTTCCCCAGACAGTTTTAATTTCTTTTTGTGAGTTAATGTATGAGAACATGGTGATGAATGCACTGTTTATACCAGAAATCTAGTAATAAAAACAATGTTCTTAAAACAAAACTGAAATTATTCTGATATGCCTTTATGATTATTACACAGGGACTTGGGGAAACAAACATCAGCAATTGAAATGGGTTGGAAAACTAAAATATCAAACAATTAGGCTTACTTGCACTGAACGGCTTGGAGGAGCACAGCTGCTGCAGGTTCTATGTTGCCGCTATATTATCATAACAATCAGCTAGAAGACTGTGGTCACAGCCAAACAAGTCCAAAGGTCTCTCTGATTTCATGGTATGCAAGCAATAAAGGGTGAAAGAGAATCTTTATGTAATTTCAAAACTTTATAAGAATACCGTATTGTGTATAACAGTATGAAGAACTTGTTTAAAAATTCAGTGTTATTTTAGCAGCAATAGCTATCACTAACAGCTTTCTGAACACAGCTGTGCAAGGAGGAAATTGTTTTCCTAACATTTACTTCTTCCAAAGGCTAAAAAAATGTCATGGCTAAAAAAGTCATGACTGCAACCTTAGGTACAGACTAACACTCATCTAAATACTAAGGCATAGCCAAGGGTGCCAAAAATGTAGGCAAGTTAGGGGTTTATTGGTAGCAAATAAAGAAATGCCAGAGAGAAACGGCAAAAGTTAACATATCTGCAGTCAAATTAATATTCTAGCAGCCTAGAGAGCAAGTAGTTTCTCAGCTGTTTAAGTAAATATTGACAGCAAATGAGGTCAGTTAACCTGAATTTCTGATCATATCTGGAAACATTTGGTACTGTAACATCCCCATATTAAATGGCGTGAAACATTTTGAAACATTTTGTGAAACCGTGACTTTTTTTTCCTCTCTGCTGATTCCAAAATTCCTGAGCTGGGGGAAGAGTATCCATCCCTGCATATTGCCAATGTCCCTGTGGACAGACAGCAAAAGAGCACAGCTACGCACAGCAGGTAGCACTAACAGAGCTACAAATGCTGTTCTTCAGCATTCAAAGTAAAGCAGCGAGATTAGTGAGATGAATTGGATGCAGACCGAAGATTCAGCTCTGTGTTGCTACACTGAAGTGCAAGAGGGGACACAGAGAAATGTACTTAGGGAATTAATTATTACTCAGCTCACTGCAGCGCAGGCGTTGCAGACTCTCCATTACTCATAGGTGGCTGCTAACAGCAATCGCTCTGCTGCAAAAGGGCCCCCCATTCCCAGCCTTACTGCAACCAAATGGGATCTCAGACAAAGGTCATTTAAACCTGAGTAACTTAAAATAAACACACCTGTCCCCAGCAGGGAACACAAGTAACTTGCCATATATCTTTCTACACAGGAGAGGAAGGAGATGGGAAATGCTGCCCTGGAATATATCTGGTTAAGCCACGCAAGGCTGCCATCTCCCTTCTGTGGGGAAAGAGAAGCCCCACTAAGGTGTCAGGCTGGGGTGACTCCCAGACCTGCCACGGTCTAACCTAAGTTTTGGCAGAGTGGGAAAACGCAACTAACCAACTGGAAACCTTTAGCACCAAAAAATCACATCCCTAAAGCTTCAGGCTGACTCATCTCCAGCACAAAGTCATCTCCAGAATGGCTCCAAAACCTCCAGCTGTTGAATTACCAACTGGTGCCACTTGCAGCAAAAAATTCTCAGGTGTGGGCAAAAAAACATTTTGGTTTTTTGTTAACATTTTGTTAACAAAACCTTCAGTCCTTTCTGAGCTCATCTGAATTTTCACTACTGACTCCAAATGTTTCTGTTACCATCACCCTAAACTCCCAGAATTGCCATCCCTACATCCCAGTGCTGTCAATAAATTACCTAAAGTTCGGGGCAACAAAACGAAAACACAGACAAGCCAATACCCAGAGATCCATTGCTAAAGAAATAAATTTTCCTTCACAGCATAAAATCCTAGGAATGTGCTGTTAAAGTGATCAAAAGCTTAGTACTGGTGTCACTAAATCTCTAAGGGTTGCCATTTTGGGTGCCTATTAAGGGTTTATATTTATGTTATAAATCATCTTATTGCATTCCACGGAAAGCGATTTTAACACCAAGATCATACCCCTTAACTAGTTTTTATATGAAATTTAAAGGCTGAAGACAGTAATGGTACTATTAAAGACACTACTTTTTGCTTCCTGAAAATAATAGCATGCTACATAGCCATGAAAAGAGAAAATGATAGCAGTGCTAACCTGTAATAATTACACTAATAAAGAGAAAATAGCACTGAAGAAATTATCGGGAGAAAGACACTAAAATTTCTGTGTCTAGCTAAGGCACTAGCATAACCTTTCAGAGAATATATTTGCAAAGTATATAAAAAGCTCCAGTTATTTCAAAGGTTACGATTATCACCTTCTCTTATTTAAATTGACACCAGTTATTACTATACTTCCTTGGTCCAGAGTCTAAAAAAAATACAAGGAACATAAATTGTATATATAAAATTACAGTGTTATTTGTTATTACACTGTTATTAAAGTGATATTTACCAAGTTCAGACTGTGTTTTCCCCTCCCTAGTGTAAGATTTAGCAAGGAACAGGAAGAGCCTGACTTTATGACAGAACCAGCTAATGGATTTTAAACTGCCCACAATTTCAGTGAGATGGAGCAAACAGAAACAGAACTCCACACTCACAGGCACCCAGCCACTAGGCTTTGGTGCCTTGACTGTGGACATCAGCCTTTCTGCCACCCCAGCAGCTCCTCAGCCACTCTGCTTCTAGCTATGAGCACCTCCCTGGCAGACCCTGGGCTTCTCCTCTGGACACAAGCTCCTCTCTATAATGTGTATCTGCATGGAGGTCCCCATCCCTTTAGGTGGAGACAGATTGTATTAATTGCCCTGAGCCAGTAGTTCTTCCTGGGTTACGTGGAGGGTTGAAGGGCATCTCCAAGACTGTGAAAGGAAGGACCTGCAGGCAGCAAAGAACAAAATGTGACTATGGGCAGAGAAAGTTCTGAATCTTCTTGCCAGACATCTCCCTGATGCAACCATGACTGTTAGGATATTCCATTTCAGCAACATAGAGGAAGATCAGCCAAATAACTCTTTTTCCCCCAATCCTAGACAGCTGTGGGTACAGAAAAGGGATGCTGGGGTAGATTTCCCAGCATACTACCACATGTACATAGTGCCCACAGGGCACTTCAACACCAGGGATATATTTTTGTTTATAACCATAGGAAACATGCATGAAATTACAGTGATGCTATTACTCCTAATCATTGCATCTTGTAATATAATACCAGAAATTTTTCTTTTTACATTGTCAAAAATAACTAAAATCATTGATGGCTCACAGTTGTAATCCACCATTTCGTCTCAACAACAGCACAAGATAGTTTATACAAAACCTGTACCGTTTGGATAATTTGTTAAATTTTGAAAATAAGGGAGGAATAACATGGCATTTATTCATAAATAAACAGGGGAAAAAAAAAAAAGCACTTCTTCCTCTCATTCTATTAATTGTAAAGATATGCAGTGCTTGCATCTTCACTTCCTACTGACATCATCTTTACCAAGAACTGTCAGCAAAATGCAAAAAAATAGATGGAGAATAACAGATAATTTGGTGAGCGCAACCAAATTTAAAGAGTTTGTGCTGTTGCCTTCAGCTATTTATCACACATCATTATTCACCCTGAGAGGCATAAGCAGACACATTAGCAGAAACCAGTTCCCCAAGACACAGCTGAACATGTGACAGATGAAAAGGCAAAGTTTTTCTGCACTTGCTTCAACTTCAACTTATTTTTATAAAGTTAAAAAAAGAAGAATCTGAGCATAGTCATATGACTTGCTGCCCCCTCAAGCAACAGCAAGCATGATTCAGAAGAAACCCAGCACAAAAACATGTAATTAAATGCACAAGAAAGGACCCATAGGTAAAATCCAACATTAGTTCAAACCAAAAGTCTGAACAATATATAAACAGGCACAATAAAAAGGGTATACAGCGTGTATCCTAAATTACGTGGAAGTGCCAGCCCTCCTGTGAATGTATCTAAAGAAGAGCAGCTTAGAGAGGTCAGGGCAGAGGTATCTGAAACACTTTACGGACTGACAAGCACTACCTGTTCCCTCTTGCTAATATCATGGAAAATTTTTTCATTTTTAAAAGGTCTAGCCCACTGAAAGTGTCAGCAAAACGAATCTTAAGCACCAGAGGAAAACCTGCAATCACTTGCTGCCAGCTATCACATCTGGAAGACAGTGTCCATCGCCCATCTCTGCCCCTGAATCTCTGTTGTCAAGAGCAACTGGTAGCATTAGAGGCAAGAGTAATAAAAGCAAGAGGCAAGTGCTTCTTTGCAGCCAGTGGAAGGATCCACAAAGCAGAGAAGATGCTGTTTCAAGAGGACTTCTGTGTCTTCAATGTCTCCAAAACTTACGTCACCTAATCATGAAGGGCTCAAGACTCACTGTGAGAGGCTGTCTTTGCTGAGACACTAATTTTTCATGATCTCTCTGGTGCAAACTGCAGTTCCACCATATTAAGCAAAGGAAATGTTCCTTCAACCAGGCTAGAAAAAATATAATCAACTCATCAGGCAGGGACCGTCCTCAGTAGGTCATTCTCCAGGGACTGAAATTTCTACAGAGCTACATTTTCTTCTGAATGTAATATTCACAAATAAGCAAACCAATTTTCAACCTTATGCTGCAAGTTAAGCTTAGATAAAAGGAAGTACTGTAGGCTGGGTGAGGTTATTGAGCTTTCCCAGACCTCAAAGATCTTGTGCCACACAGAGTCATTCCAAATAAAAAAACCCATTCCTCCACACTAGCTAGCTGCCATGAATAAATTAAAAAAAAAAAATACTAGCAACAGCTAAATCTACAATTTCCTTTTACTTTTCTACTTATTTGGGGAGGCGATGATCTTAATTATGTTCAGAAAGATAATAGTCCAAAAAAAAATAGGCACAAGTACCAACCTCTTGTTTGAACCAGATGTTACAGCACATGGGTAGATCCAGCTCAGGGATCAGGTAGCTGTTCTGTTCCTGCAACCTCTCTAAATTCTTTTATTATTATTAAGTCCTTTCTCTTTGTATTTGAAATTCAAAATAGCTGCTAAAGTCAAAACTATTCATTTGCTCACAAATGACCCCTGTAACACTTACTTCATTCCCTGCTACCTAACCTCACTCATAAATCTCATTAGGACCCAGACAAGAGGAAGGGCTGCACCAAAGATAGGTGAAAATGAGAATTAGGTAGATAAAAGAAAAATGCTGAAAGCCTGGGAAGAAGCTGTCTTTAAAAAAAAAAAATACAAAAGCATTTTAATATCTAAATGTAGGGTAAAAAATTAAACTATTTCAAATGCAACAAGACCTGAAGCATTCAAGCTTTTTTCCTTTGCTCTTAATGTTGTGGAGATATAGTTAATGAGGGATGCATTGTCCCAACAGTAATGCCAAGTCCAACAGCAAACATAGCAGAGGCCTCCTCCAAAACGAGAAATTACTTGACTGAGAGGGAGACATCCATTAGGTACAGGGGCACAGCAAGTCTGACTCCAAAAGGAAATTCATGGCAATATAGTGAATATTGAAGCTGAGTCTGGGGAAAAGGGGGGAAAGGAGTTTAAATTTGTCTTTGTTTCTCACTATCTAAGCTTGTTTTCATTGGCTATAATATTCGTTTTTCACCAAGTTGCGTCTGTTTTGCCTGTGGTGGTAATTGGTAAGCCTTCTCCCTGCCTTTATCTCAACCCACAAGATTTTACATCTAATTTTTTCCCCCAGGTCCTGCTGAGGAGGGGAAATGAGAGAAGCTGGGTGGGCAAACAGCAGCTGAGCAAGGTCAACCCACCACGGGGCTGCAATGCAGATGACTGCTCCAGCATGGTCTCCTCACGGACTGAGGGGAGATGCCTGCTCTAGCGCCTGGAGGTCCTCCTTCCTTCTCTACCCTGGGTTCTCAGAGGGCTTTTTCTCACACTTTTCTCCTCACTGCCATGCAGCGTTTTGCCCCTTCTTACACATATTTCCACATTTTCTTACACACCAGTGGTACAGAGGTGCACCTGCACACGTTAGTATGTTCTTAGCCATGTCTATCTATGGGAGTTTGATGGATTTTCTCTTTCTACTGAGCATAAGCAAGGGGATGAGACCTCCCATTCAGGTATATAGGGCTACTGAATCAAAGGATAGCAGCAGCAAAATAAATAAACAAACATCAATTGCCACTATTTCAAAACATTTCACAGATCCTGGGACTTGTGGGGCTGCCATTTTGGCCCCTACTCTCACTAGGAGAAAGCTGAAATACTCCAATACTTTCTGCACCCTGGAGGGAGCAAATGTAAATGAATGACATCTTCATGGCTTGCACCATTTTGACATCCGATTGCTGAGTGAAGTGTCCAGAGAGCTATAATGCATTATACAGAGACCTTTTGTAAGCTGTTGTGCAGTCACTCGAGTTTTCCTTCTCTTTACGATCACTAGAGCTTGCAACACATTAACCTGCTTTGAATTCCTTCCCTCCTCACCAACCCCACACTCCTTTCAAGCACGTTGTTGCAAAGAGAAACCACTAGTACACCAAAGATGCTCCTTTGAGCCTTATGTTCTGAAGAAGGTTTTCCCACTCCAAGTGACACACAACTTAAACAAAAGCAACGATACACGTGTGTGGAGGCAGAGTGAAGTTGAGCACCAGTTCCCACTCCTGTGGGGAGACACGTGCCCGCTTAACCAGGTGTGCTGCTGAAATATCTGAACAGAAGAGGCAAGATTAAAAGGGGGCACCACAAGCATAGATAATGGCTACGTCCTTGCTCTCACTATTGTGAAGAGGAAGAAAGCACACTCCTCTGCAAAGGCAGCCTTGCTCCTTGCCCAGGTAAAGGATCCTGCCCTTTTTTTCACTCCTATGTGTAGAAGGAACAGGGTAGTGAGCAGATTTAATCATAGCCCAAAGTATGACAAACTAGCATCACATACAAACATGTCATCCTGTTTTGATAGCAGCAGCATTGCCATCCTGAGTTTTAATTCTTTGCTGTGGAAGCAATGGTTTTCACCCAGCACCAGACAATTGGTCCCATGGGGTTCTGCTTTCACAGCTTAAAAAGCAACAGCAGACTAAAGCTCGTGCAGAGAGCTAGAAACCATGACACAGCTGTCCATCAAAGGGTTAAAGCATAGTGGACGAGGAAAAAAAAAATTCAAAACATAGATTCAGATTTCCCACAGCTGCTTTCAAAATCCTGTCTCCTCCCTTTTTTAAGAGTCTATACCACTATTTTTTAATCACAACAAAAGATCAAGCACAACACTGTCTTAGTTTCATGAATTACTTTAATTCAAAGGCCTCTCTAAGCGAGTCCATAATTAAACCAGAGGGAGGGGTGATTTTTATTTTTATCTTTTTAAAAATCAATACAATTACACTAATTCTAACGCCCTAAGGTAAAAGGGGGGATAGTGGTAGAGAGGTGTCTTACACTGCTAATAGCCTATTCCTCTTCCCGCATGAGACTGCTGTAAGGCAGCATTACCACTCTACAGCTATCCCAGCATTAGGGCAATGCAGGGCTATATATTTATAACAACTGTACCATTAACTCAGCCAAAGCCAGGCAACCCTCTAGTTTGCTTTTTACTCCTCATCAAGGCTGCAAGCCCACTGCTGGCCCGATGTTAGGAAAACCTCTGGTGTGACCGCAGCTCCGGGCTGGAGTCCAGGGCAGCAGGGTGATGGCCAGCCAAAAGCCCTTTGCCCGGCCACAGTGGTGGTGGTCCAGCTCCACTCCTCTTCTATTTCACCAGGGCTGAGGCACAAAGGATGAAGGGCCAGAAAAAACCCATGCTGGTAAACAGCTGGTTTGGCAGCAGCAGGAACGCTCTAAGAGCAGAGTACGCAGCGTGGGTCTGTTGGCAAGGGGCTGCTTTTACACACCTGGCTTCTCACATCATGATGGATGCCCAAAATGGAAAACACAGATGGCCCTCACGGCCTCCATGCAGCCACCCTTCCCTGTTCAGCGGGGCATTTCAACATGTATTAACTTTAAGCTTGTTCTTAAATCCAACCGATTTGGATAGAACTTAATTACATGCTTGAATGTTTTTCTCAGGGAGAAGTGTAAATACACACTTAGTATGATTTTATGAACCGGCACCCAAGACAAATAAGACTGATTTTGCTGAGCTAATGTCAGGACTCCATCATGTGAAGAAACACGCCCTAGGGAAAGATTTCTACCGTCATACGTAAAGGCTCTTTTCTTCAGCAGATAAGTGCCTATTTCAAGTTTGCCTTGCAAATTTGTCCACTTTATCCCTTGTGTTGTGTTTGCAACACAAAAAATTGCAAAAAATTAAAAGGACTTTTCCAGATCTCCCAGAAGAGATGAGGCAATATAAGCATAAGACTTGACTGCACAGCCAGAAAAGCTCCATACATTGCACTGTCTTGTGCCTTCAACACCATGATCATCACTAGGCTTCAGCTACGCCCCCGGGATGCAAGAACCAACCAAAGACTTTAGCATCTAATCTGGCTGAGTACCCCACAGGATTATGTTATCCATTAAAATCAGGTGCTCCTTTCATTTGATTGCAAACAGTACTGCCTAAGCAAGAAGTCTGAGAACAAAAATACAGAACAAGCTATTACAGATGAAATTAGATCACTAGGATCAGGAAAGGAAATCTAAACTATTATTTAGGTTTGTCATTTTATTCATGGGAAATCAAAATGAAAAGATAAAAAAAAAAATCCCAATACCATATGACAGAAATACACATTATTGCATTGCTCATATGATATTAATAAAAGTAATAAAGACCACAAAGCTGAGAAATCTGCAGAATAGCTTTAAATATAACTGAGATTACCTATTTTATTGGCCAACATCATCTTCATTTAGAACTAATAAATATACCACACAAGAAACTGCAAATAAAGCAGTTCTACAGAGCTCAAATGTATCCTTTTTTTTAAGAAAAAAAAAAAGTTATAAAATAGAGCTGTTTTTAAAAAATAACCAATAAATAAACGCCCACATCTGTTGCAATGAGATTTAATTTTGTTGGCAGGGACATAAGAACTTTGGGCATGCATGCGATGAAAATAATGAAATCCAGCTTCACCCATCAGACTTTAAAAAAGAAAAAAAAGAAAAGATGATAACAATGAAAGCTGGTGCCCCTCAGTAGAGCCAAAGATTTAATGGAAACCATGTTTCTATGCTGCCTACAGCCAGGAGCAGATGAAAGACACTTGTGCGATTAGTTAACAAGTGGTCATTTAATCTCCCCTGACAAACCCTCCTTTTCAATTTCAGGTTCTCCTGTTACCACTCAATGTTTGAATGCCTTGTTTGGATGTGGACCCAGCTCTACACAGATCTCATAAGTCTGCATTCCTAGGAAGAATGCAGATTCCTTTACTTTTGCCAGTAAAACTATCAAGTACTTCACCGACTTTGAATGGTATTTTCTTCTATTCTTCAGAAATTTCTTACAAGGATGATGTTAGATTCATGATTTACAAAAACATCCTTATTCTTCTATACATGAGGCTTCCAGTACACGAGAGGTACACAACCCACTCCACCCAAATCCACCACCTGAGTGGCTCCAGAATACAGACACTGGAAAATGTTGTTACAAAATAAAAATTCACCACTAATCTGCTACTCCATTTGACTTGCTCCATGCCCTCACTACACAGTAAATGTCAGGCAGCTCATCTTTTCTTTCAAAGACCAAGAAGTTATTTTGATTTATCTCCTATTTACCTGAAAGTAAGAACTTAAACATGGGCAACATCTCAAGAGAGCACGGCACACAGGATGCAAGCACATGCTTAAAACAATTATAAGCTAAGAGAAGCAAAACAAGTCATACAGTATGCAATATTCTCTTCAGTGCTTATGGCTGGTATTAATCCCGAGTTTGTAATAAAGGTTTTCACTTGCAAAGCACCCTTTATGATCACAGCCTCATCAGAATTAAATAAGGCAGCACATGATTTCTAACTTGAGCCTCCAAATTGTTCTGGCTCTCAGTTCTCACCTTATTATTTAACTTCCAAGAGAAGCCCTCACGTTATAGCAATGTATAATCTTTAATACTCGCTTTTTAAACTACATCCTCTTAAGTGGGAACTTCTGGTTGTATTACGCCTTGCAAGTGCAATTCATTAGATAAAGCAGGAAAAAAAAAGTCCTGTCTTGCTTTGCCCCCCCCCTCCATCTAATCACTTCATGAAAAATTACTCAAAAATGCCTTTAAGGCCAAGGAACACACTCTCAGTCATTTGGTTTTCAGCCATTGACTTTTAAATGGATTGCTGGAAGCAGTGTAAATTTCTTAAATTCCACAACACTAGCAAGTTATTGAGCCTCCCTTTCGTCTCAACTGCTCAATTTATGCTCCAGCACACATTACTGCAGATATGACCTCTTCCATCACCAACCAGTGACGTTGCCAGTATTAATGCAAACAGCCTTGCTCTATAGCTACATGTGAACAAATAGATTCAACTCATCTTGAATTGACATCAGAGGGTCCCAATTAGCTTCTAGAAAGGTTTAGAGGAAGTATTTTTAGCTGTTCTAGATTGAAATAATCAACATTTCTCCCATCTAGCATTTGCGTTTCAAGTTTGATGGCTCAAATACTGATTATTCACTGTTTAGTGCTGCTCTGACCATCAGGAATAGTCATATTCCAGATTCATATCTTCTCTGATTAGTCAGAAAAGTTACAGATACAGGGTTTGAGCACAAGTTAATAAGACACTGAGCAGAAGTGTGTGTAGTTCAAACCTCCTTTAGCACAGTTCTTAATGTACTGCACAGGCTTCTCATTTGTTTTACTTAACAAGAGCTCTTAAGAACAAGAATTACTTTATAATTCAGGAGATTTCTTCTTTTGTTTTTCTCATTTGTGTATTACTCAAAAATCACAAATTAAAGTCAAAGCATTGCTCCTTTGCCCCAAGAATTCTTTTGGTATTCACACCTCCGAATGAGTGCTGCTCAGGCAAAGCGATAAAGACTTACGAGATGCAACTTCTCTTTCATAAAGAAAAATGCCCGCATTTCCTAAAAGCTGGGGTCCAAACCATTATGGAGCAATGTGGGTCACAGCTTCAGAAGTGGTAGGGTCACACAGCCTGCAGCACATCAAATCTGACACTGCATGTTTCTCTCTTTTGTTTCCCAATGTAAATTAAAGTTTCTTTGCAATCCAATTAGTAGATCTACAAATTCAGTTTTCACCCCTGACTGTACCTGATGTGAACAATCCGAACAAGCCAAAGATATGGTCTTTGCAGTATTTACATACAGTATATCACACAAGACCAAGGAGAAAGACCAAAGGCCACAACTTTCAAAGCTGCTGCCATGTGTCACCTTGACACCCCAAATCCCTGAGGGTTTCCCACCACCCCTTCAGGACTATGGGGCACATCTTACAGCCTAAGCAAAACCATCACTATAATGAGACAAGCAGCAGAAAAGTAATTATGTGTATGAACATAAGACACTTAGCTACAGGACTAAGAGACACCCATGACATCTGTATTCTGTAGAAGGAATTTTACAAGTAAATTAATAAATAAAGTCACTGTGCAGAAACTGCTCTCTCCACAAGAGGGCACTTTATAAAAACGCAAAGCAGAAAACTCCTACTTAAAAGCAGATGCTGTTCCAGGGAGGAAAGAAAAGAGTCTGGGGATGAAGGATATACGTGCTCAGAAAAGAGCCGGCATAAAGATTAAAAAACCTGAAGTGTCAATAAGCGCACTCAAGCTTGAGACAGGACAAACATTCATGTGACAGACTGATCGTTTCTTCACTGGTACCGGTGCCGCCAGGACACCAAAGGCACTTCACGTATCTGCTGCCGTCTAGAAACGTCAGCTGCAATTTCAAAATGCTCACAAAGTCAAGTCATCTTAGTAAGCAAACAATTTATGCAATTAAACTGCCCTCAAAAGTATCAATATTAAAATATTCTAGGAAAAGAAACATTCACCTTTCCCTTAAACTCCAGAATAACATACGCTACCCTGCCAGCTTTGCTTCTGAGCTGCATTTGTCAAGAACAGGCTGGAAACCTGCTGCAGACAGAGCAGAGGCACGTTTCTATTCCAAATGCTGCACATTAGCTGAGAAAGCAGATCTGCAGAAAGGTCATTATTTCATATTACATGTCTGTAAAGGTATCTTACATAGATTCAGGCCTCTTGTGCTACAATTCTTTTAAGTGTACAAGACAGTCCATCACCTGCTTTAATAAATACTGGACAATAACGTGCAGCCACTGAAAGCTATAAGGATATTTTTTTCCCCTGTATTCACCATACTATATAACACAATAAATATCAGCATTTCCTCAAAACTGTAGGAAAAACATTGCAAATAAAAGGTATTCCTTTACAACACAATATAAAATTACATGTTATTTTAACAAGCGGCTGGGGAATATATCAAGTATACTCAACCTAAAAGGAAAAAGAATGTTTTATTTCAACCATTTTAAAAGCATATGATTCAAACACAGGTTCAGTTATTGTCCTGGTTTGATTAAAGGGAAAACAGTAATTTTTTTTTCTCTGGCAAATACATTTGTTCAAAAAGTGAGCAGCCAATACCAGCTCCAAATAACTTTACTCCATGTCATCCCATTCAGGGTTTTCCATATCAATTTGCCTGCTAATAAACCTTCTGAAAACATTTCAAAGGAATCTTGCTCTCCTCAGTTGCTCTCAGATTTCTACAAGCCTGACTGCTTGTATCAGGACTGCATATAATGAAACAATTAACAATGATTCTCTTCAACTCCTTGCCACCACAAAGCCTGTTGATAATAAAAACCCTGTTGATAATAAAACCTCAGCATTTGTGTCAGACTAGCTTTATATTGAAATATTGCTGTGTACAACACTAAGGAAACCAGCCATTATAATTCCACTCGTAAGGAAATCTGATGAATTCAGCAGGACTTCCCACACCAGAGCAGTCACTCAAACACGTATTGGCAGAACAATGAATGTAAGCCAAACTATATAACACTCCTATTAACGCCAAAATTATCTAGCAGCAAAGGGCTATGAGAAGCAACATCTGTCTGGCAAAGACAGAAGGCTGATGCTCAGTTTTTCCTTAAATTGAGGCTGCCAGAGGATACTTTTTTTTCCACACCAAACACAGGGGCACAACAAAAACTGTCACAAGCAAGCCCAGGAAGCTCAGCCGCTGTGTGCCACAACCTGTACTTCTCTGTGGGTCATTCCTATACCAATAGACACCTACAGAAAGCACTTAGCAGATTAGGAAAGCTCTTCAGGACATGATATGGATCAAAATTAATGGATCGTATGCCCACAAAAAGAAAGATGAGTGTTTTCCTTAGTCTTATGAGGTCAGGAAGTATGTCAATGGAAGCATTAAAGACTTTTATCTCCTAAATGTCAAAACAATTTCAAAACAAAACAATGAAGTAAAAATACCCCATCATGATTACGGAGCTCATTCACCATCTCCAGAAGATGGTACTGTAGTTTGGAGGTTACCACCTACCCCATCTTTCTTCTGGAGCTCACCATCTATTGCACTAGATCTTGTTTAAAATATACGATGTTATGTGATTCTCTATAGGAACTTCTGGGATAGAAGGCAATAGATAAATATAGGTGTGAAAAAAAAAATTATAGAGCATCAAGGCCACATTAAACTTTCATTTAAACTTTGGAGCTAATTACTGTCTTCTCAGTACACCACACACAGGTGGGGCAGGCAACAGACATCCTTAATGCTACAATGAAAAACTGCTTAAGTGGGAATAGCTGAAAACCACCACAGATTCAGCAAGAGACAGTCCCTGGAGTCAGAGTGGTCCTGGCTCCAGAGGGAGCCACTGTCTCGCTTTTGCGGTTCCAGCAAGAGGCCAGCACACAGAAAACAGCACCAGCTTAACCACCAAAAAGGCTTTTCAGTGAAAAAGCAGAGAGCATACAAGGGGGAGCCTCTTCTGCATTAAGTGTTGAATAGTGTAATGACGGCTACTTTCCCAACAATAAGTGCCAGCAATCACATGCGTTGTACTATTGGGATCAAAACCATAAAAGCTAGCTTTATAAATAACACAAATAGCTGAGTGTTGCCAGAGGAGAGTGAGCGTGGGTGCATGCACATACGTGTGTAGTGAAAGAGCAGTTTACATTCAAAATACATGCTATGGGTTTGAAAGCCCCCCCCCCCCCCGCCTTGTAGTAAGAGCCTGCAGAAGAACAAACCGAACACATCCTGCAAAAAGATAACCGAGAAGAAAAACCATCCATTGGAAAGAACTGCAAATGAAGACGTAAGAGCTTCTTCTACTCCATTCCACCCAAACACCTGTAATGTTTTTTCCTTGTTAAACAACAGAACAAGGCATCTTTTTGTAATTGCTCAAACTGTGCTGAATTTGGACCGTGCTCAGCTGGACAGCTTCTGATCATTCTGGGCATACAAAGCAGATGAGAAATTAACAAACTGGGAGGGTAAGACAGGTGAGTCTGCACACCTTGACAACGATGGAGCGTACAGCCAAGAGCAAAGTCCATTATTTCCATGGGAAATAATTCCTGAAGGAGCAAGTATATCCTCACTGCAGTAAGGAACGGGATCGATTCTTGGGAGATAGACCCAAGGCAGCTGCAAACAGCTTCCTTAAGGGCCCACCAAGCTCCCTTGGGGGTGGGGGGGTACTACTGCCTGTACTAAGCTCTACAGCTAGGTGTTAATCAGCACCCAACCAAGCTAAACTTCAAAGACCACCTATTTCATCTCTGTAAGTTACAGCACCAACTTGGCTGCATGTGACATTCAGGGTCACGTTCCATCCCAAAGCTTCCCTAGATTCACTGCCCCTTCCTTATGGAGGGGGATGGTCCATCTCAAAGCTATATGAACTCTAATCCAGAGCAGAGCGTTTGCCTTGATCTCTTCTCAGAAGTCAAAGGGTGGAGGGGTGGGTGAGTTATGGGCAGACATAGTCCAAATACATTTTCTCTTTTACAGTGGTCCAAGTACGACTGCCAACTAAAAACAAAGTTTTGTGGTTTTCTGTCTGCATAGCAGCCGTCAGACTTTGTGAGTGGAAACCAAATCCCAGAGACGCACAAGAGCCGGGCTGGCAAATGCTCCGGCTTCCAGCAAAGCAAAAGAGAGCGCTTTGCAGATAATAAAGCAACGTGACGCAACTTAGAGAGGCTGGTTTAACTCTACCTGCTGCTTACCATTAAATAAGATGTGCATTTCTGCTACAGCTCATTCAATGGAAGCCTCACGGACACGAGTTTAAGGTATCACTAACCAGGACTTAGCAGACAAGCACAGTGATTGCCTCAGAGACGACTGCCAAAGGAGCGTTCCCATTTTAATGTGCTTAATACACTGAGCAGCAGGAGAGAGGCACCCAGGTGCTCACTTCCAGCAAACGTGGTGGGTGCCAAATCTCAGCCTCCTCCACTCCTGTTAACACCATCCTCTCAAACACCTCCTGGGAGCAGGACATCCATCAGGAGCTGGTTATCGTCTGTGCCCAATCAGGTGAGAGTGGCCAAGCAGAGCAGGAATGTAATAAACCACACAGACACTATAAGGCAGAGAACTGGTGGCAGAGCAAGGTCAGAGAGAGCTTTGCTCTCCACAAGCTACTTTATATCCCCCAAAGAGAAGCACAACAGGAGCACATGCTGAGCATGGGGATGCTCACCCCTTCCTGTGGAAAGCCTTGTAGGGCAAGCAAACCTCACTGGCAGCTTCACAAGTTCTATGTCTGTCTCTCACCACTGGCTTAGACAGGCAAATTAGAAGTGGAGCAAAACTGGTAGAGCAAAACTGGACCACTTGATCTCCTGACACAAAGCCAACCAGCACCTGAAAAAAGGCTTTGCTTTAACTTCTTCACCAGCTCTCTTCCCACCACATCAACAGCCCTTCTCATGCAGGAGGGAGGAGAAACATCTCACCAGCAGAACTGCTCTGTGAAGAAAGTGTGGCTGACCTCCAGCACCCCCCCAAGTGCAGCAGCCCCATTTTGTGTTATGCAATGAAAATGCTTCCACTAGGTACTTAATACATGAGTCAGTATTACTAATTGCTTGCTCACAGGTAAGGAGCTATTGCTAAAAGAGAGAGCAGCAAAAAGCCCCCTGTGAGCTACTTCTCCTTTCACTGCAGCCTTCCTAGGTCCCCTCTGCAAGATAATGGGGTGGGGGACTACAGACCCAAGCGTATTCTTTTGCTCTGGAACAAATCAATAGCTTTATTTTTCCTCACGTCAGAATGCTGTTGTGATGTAACACTGTTTTCACTGGGAATCCACTAGCACTCGTTACAAACTATGACCATTTTGGGCAGAAATTCCACAGGAGAAGGATTATGTTACTGGCTGGATGCATTTATTATAATCAAGCAGAATAAAAAAAATCAAAGAAATGCAATACGTGTGTTCAAATGAAAAGCTGCCTTTACTCAAGCAAAGAAGATAAAGGCCATAAAACATATAAACAGGAAAAACTAATTATAAAAATCAAAATCCTTTTGAGCGGCCTGAATGGTCATTTGGAAATAAATCTCTATTCTTAATGCCCCAAAATGCCTGCTATGTCAAGCTTATTGCTAGAAGAAAGGCTGCTTACAAAGATAAGTTTCTTTCATTAATGTACAGTGACGTATTTATACGAAGAAGTACCAGACAGAGAGCAAGACTTTTTTTTCCTCCTTTTGCCACCAACATGCTGTTGAATCAACCTTCCTTAAAAGAGGTGATCTGCAGAATTAAGGGAAAATTGAATAGCTCACGGGGAGGGGGGGGAAGACCACAAATGAAAAGGTTGGCTTGACATGTTAATCTCTTGCTTTAATTATTCTGTTTAATGTCAATTGGAGAGAAAAAGAAATAAAAGACTACAGCAAAGCTGTGTGTCCTGGATGCAGCATGCTCAGCAGGACTTCTGCCAAAAAGCACAATATTTTTATCAAAACAGCTTCTGATTAAGCTTTCCCCCTCCCTCTGACAGTCCTGTGAGTTTTCATTTCTGAATTAGAGCCAAATTAGCCGCCCGTTCCAAGGGCTAACGCTCTTGGAAGTCTTATTATGGTAGCTATCTGCTCAGAGCTGCTACGTGTCAACTTAAACATACAACAAACCCCAGTTCATTACGCCAATACTACATAAGAAAGATAAGATAGTATTTCTTTTGACTCTGCAAAGTCATGGGTAGCACAAAGAGCTGTGACATACGTAACACTTGCTTGTACTCTGGCGAGCTGAGCTTGGAGGTAAGCAGGACAAGCCCTCCACTGCCAGAACTGAGTCTCAAGTCTGCCTCCAGGCATTGCAAACTGACAGGCTGCGCCTTCTACTTCTACCTTCCCCACAGCAATCTGAGAGAGAAATGCTGGCTACAGCTAAACACTATTTTTAGTTGATTGACAACTTTAGGATCAAAAAAAAAGAAAAAAAAAAAAAGAAAAAAACTACCTCTCCCTTTTGTACTATTTGATCCAGTTTCTTGTAAATGACCCCATTACAGCAGTAGGTATCCAAGCAGTACTTCATGCCAGAGGGAATCACATTCATCACTGCCTCATCTGTGTGAATCTTCTAGGCTCTAGGAATCACAGCAGTCCTGAGATTAAATGCTTTAACAAGTAACAAATGTGATACCATCCTTTCCCCTTAAACAAAGGGGAAACCAGTAAGGATAAAATGGAGGGGTCAAGTCAACTGGACTGCTCTTAACCAAAAGGACTACAAGCTTTGGCACTGGGTCTGACATTGCACTAGGACAAGACAGGTCTCCAAGGCCTTCCATCCTTTCCTTTACCCACAACGGCCAAGTGGAGGAGGGCTGACTGCAGCCTGTTCCTGGCACACTCAGATCTGAAATCCAAACGGCTCCGAATCCCAACCTACTGAGATCTGCACCTTGTTCTGACCTTCAGGCTGGCCAGGAGCTCCTAACCAGCATTTCCCTTGCTCATGAGGTTTCCAATACACTTCACTCAAACTTTGGAGAACAAGAAAGCAGGAGAGGACTGTGTGCTTGCAGCACAAAACAAGGCAACTTTATGAGCAGTCATTCAGAGAAGTGGTAGAATGAGTGGTCCTTACCTCTTCCCCAACTAACACCGCATTTTAAGGGAAGGACCCTGCAGTTTCCATAGTGATACCATCCCACCTCTTGGAGGAAGGCAGCAAAGTATTTCACAAAGGGGAGTACAAAGCACTCTTTGCAGCATCCTTCAAACCTGTGCACAAGTTTGGTATACATTGGTATTACAATTAAAGAAATGAGACAGAGAGGCCACATCTCGCTTGCACAAGGTCAGGCTCTTCTTGAACTGTCAGGCCCAGATGCCTGTTGTCATCAGCTTATGCCACCTTTCAGTTGAACTGCACGGATTCATTAGTGCTGTAATAACTTTTGTTATCTAGCTGTTTTTTCTGCAGCACATCTCTGAGGCATAAACCAAGCCTGGAAAAAACTAATTAGCGTAGACATCCCTGCAATGCAATTCACAATGTTAACAGCCTCTAAGTTTTCAGGAGGGAGCGCAGAAAGAGATAAGTGCTGGTACACTGAGAACTAATGAAACCTCTGAAAACGCTTGTGGTAGGAGGATCCTATTGTATAAGGATTTAGATTTGAAAGACCACAAGGAAAAGCTTTTTAATTACAGAAATATATGTAAAGATAACTGTTACTTTGGTACTGTGCTTGTTTAAGGTTTTATTGTTAATTAGTGTACACTAAGAAGCAGAAGAGAGTTGAGAAAAAAAACCACAAAAAAAGTCTGAATATTAGCATTTGTCTGTTAATTTTGATAGAAGCTCATTCATGCACTGTACCACAGTTCAAAACTGAGGATGAGAAAAATTTTTCTCTTTGTTTTGCTCACTATGGAATTTGCAAAAACAGAGATTATGCCACATAGAACAGACACAACTATTGCAACTATTTCCCTAATATTTCCATAAACGTTTCTCATTAAAGCACTGGGATAGGATGGAAAAGCAGCAATACATCACTGAGCTTCAACCAGAGCTCAGCTGAAGGTCAACTGGTCCCATATAACAGCAATGCAATTCCCACTCTGTTCTGCCAGCTTGCCTTCCCAGGAGATGGGAGGCTCCCGATATCCTTGCGTGGTCTTCCAACCCAGCCTCAGCCTCACTAACACAAAGATGTTGGGCTACATCTTTTGGGAAGAGGGAGAGTAGTTTCTAAGAGGGTTCATGGGGCAAGCTGGGTTTGTTCTTGGGCACTAACTGTATTTGAAACAATATGACCTGTGTTCTTAACAGTGAAGACATTCTCTGCATTTGTAAGTACAGCAAGCAGGCTTAGAAGGCAGAGCTACCAGAATTTAGTACCTCATTTGCAGGGGCTAACTTCACCCTAATGAGAAGGCTTCACAATAGCAAATGAAAGGATAATCTAACTCCCCTTTTGAAAAGCTTCCCTGTCTTCTCATTACAGCTTTCTCTCTAAAAGAGCTGCAAATGTCAGCACAGTCTGGGGAATTCAAGAAACAATCTCAAGACCTGAAGTCCAAAAACACAGATATAGCAACTAATCTTACACCAACCAGCACCCGTTCTCCTGTTGACCGCTATTGTCCATTAGGGGCAAGATGCTGCGAGAGAAAAGAAAACTGCATCCACTTGGTAATGCCATTTTATAAACCAGCCCAGCCTTTCCTTTTCTACAGCCTGCTCTAGCTAGTAGGCAAAAAAAAAAAACCCAAAAAAACCCAAACCAAACATCTTTCACAGGCATAAATACTCCCTTTCTGGTATACAAGACTCCCAGGAATTCCATGACAGTTGTAGAAAACAAGGTCAAATATATTCACAAGTTATTTTCCCTTTGTACCATGGTAAGCATAAAAAGTGGCAGCAGGTACTGTCACTAGCAGCTCCCAGCCCAGTGCCAATCCATCACCCTGAAACAAACTGTGATCTTGTAGCAGCTTAAGTACAAAAACATGGAAATTTAGCCCAAAGAAAAAGTGTGTCAGGAGAGCTGGGTCAGGTCTGCTAGTGATCAGCTGTGGGCACCTCACTCTCCATCACCATCCCTTTGTCATTCCTTCTAATTTCCCTGAATGTCTCCCTTTTTTTAATCTAGATTCTGCAGGAGCATAAGCTTCTGCTGTCCTGTGTTCCAAAGAGTGCCCCACCTTCTCCTTGCTAAAAGTACCTACGACAATGAGGGAAAACAATTTACGCACAGTTTAAAAGCAGCTGCTGAGTATAGTTCCCATTCTTCAATTGTCTTACAAACTGAAATAGAAAAAGGCACCTAGTTTTTTTCAAGATACTGAGCTTCTGCTGAAGCATAGCAAGAGACCATTCTCTATGCCTGGGAGCTTAATCTGTCTGCCATGAATTGAAATAGGGTAAAAAGCCTCAGAAATTATATAAACCAAATACCACAGAGTAGTTTTTGCCTTAACATGCATGCTCTTTAAGATAATATTAACACTGAAGATTCTCCCAAATGCTGCTTCTTTTTTCTTTAAGAGTCAGTAATGAAAACTATAAAGCTGAGAATCTATTTGAAGAAAAGATGCTGAGAACAAACTGATAGATATCCAAGGGTTAGAATAGCCAGACCTTCATTTGAATTCTTCCCTCCAGCTATACATATGGCAGTGATAAGCCCCTTTACAACTGTCCTCTCTTCCTGAGCCAGTTTTTGAGGAAACAGTAAGCACAATTCCCATGAAGTTCAGGAACATTACTAAAATTATGTTTACAGCTAGTCCCAGAAGATGTTTTATTATATATAAAAAATACCATCTTATTATCCTATTAAAGATTTTTTCAGAGTCACTGAGAAGACTTTCGTGGTGCCCAGTGCTCTAATGAAAGACTTTGAGTCTTTTTTTTTTGTTTTTTAAAATGTTCATTAAGAACCTACAACAATGACCCTTAAATGACAGTTTAGTACCACACCAGCCTCACTCAGGATTAGCTTCTAAGTGGAACTATAACGATGAAGTAGTAGGGAAAAGAAAAAGGCCCAGAGGACACTGCAGGCAAAAAACCAGCAACACCTGATGAGGTGTTGATGAGGACAACAGGTATTTCTTCACTGCTCTGGAGATTTCACTTGATTACTGAAGAAGCCACAAAAGACCATGATCAGAGACTGGCTGCCAAAGAGCATCTCCTTTAGAAAATTGTTCACCATTAGTCAACTGAAAAACATACGTGGGTGGAAATTCATATTTGTGTTTGCCTGCTTAGGCTGTAAAAACTGAGTCCTGTGGCTCAGACATGTAAGGTTGCTGGCTTGGACTGATTGTAAAATATAGATGTTTCCACTTCAAAGAAAGAAACAGGGTTTGCATCTGCTAGAAGTCAACATCAAATCCAAACAGTTGCCTTGACAGCTCTCCAATGGCATTTGAGTTCTTTGACCTGTATTTGATGCACAAATCAAACATAACAGGATTTATTATTAATTTCTACTAAGATTCATTAGCTATTACTTTAGTTTTAAATGGTGTCTAAGGACCAGTATCATCAATCCCTTCACAGCAATAAGTTGCCTGAATAAAATATAAACATAAATTGCTTATGTAAGATATACTTATGCCTTATTAACACAGGTCAATCTATCAGCTAAGTACATCATGTAATTTGTATCTGCTAGAGAAACCAATAGCTTACCTGCACCTTACTCTCTTCCATCAAAAATATTTTGGGGGAATAAACTAAAGATCTTTATTATATTTTTTTTTCTTGTTAAATGTCTGTTTAAACAATCTGAATTCAGCATACATCATCTCCTACATAGGCACTTTTGTTAACTGCATCCCTTTTTCCCTTTCTTTGCTCAGCTGATAGACCAAAGATCTATAAAACCAAATTTATATTTCTTTCTCAGCATGCCCAAGAGATGTCCAAAACCTGGATTTTGGGTTTAACTATGCATGCAGCAAAGTAGAAAGAAGAGCTAGGAATTACTCACAGAACTCCTCACCCGTACGCTTGGAGATATTAATCTAACAATGAGAGTACACACATGAACAAACCTAACACGCCTGGCTCACCCTCTCTGAAGAGGTAAGAGGTCTTAGTACTGTAAATCATGCCTTTCCTAGGTTTTATGAAACATCTTCATGTTTAACACTGCTCCATTCCTGTCTCTGCAGTAGAGGAGCTCCTTCATTAATTGCTATTTTTCCTCTGATGATAAAAATTAGAACAAGGTCACGCCAAGCACCACCACACAGCCTCCTACCTTCATCCACCTTCTGTCATGACACCTCTTCACTTTTCTCACTGTCACTGCTGTTGAACCTCCTGCAGAACTGACAGATAAAGACCCAAAAGGAATTCCTTTGGACACAAGATAGAAATGAGATTTGGCTGAGCACCAAGGTGCTCAGGTGGAGATAAGTACCTTCATGTGAAAGAAGGGATGCATTTTCATCCCTCTTTCTCCCAATCTCTTTTCTCCTCAATAAAAAAATGCAACAGAAAAACACTATGTAAGAAACAGAGATGGAGAAGGCAGGGAGATAAAACAAAAACAAACAGGTTATTATTTGGCATAAATCTACTCTGGTTCCTAAAGGAATGAATAAAGTAAAATGAGAAGACATTCAATACACCTAATGCTCTCCTTTCAATATTGGGCTGGTGCCCAGAATTGAAGGAGTGATGCAAGTTTGCTCATGTGAGCCACAAGAAATGGTTTTTACTTGATAATAGTATCCTTTACAGGGTAACAATCGTGGTGTTTGCAACAGATCATGTCTAATTCTTGCAGCATCTCACACAGGAAAGAGTTTTTGTATTGATTAGTTTTGGATAAACTCAACTTCACTTTTACTCATTTTCCTTGAAGCTCCTTTTCTACCTGGCCCTAAATCTCTCTTTGGACATTTACTCAATTAATTTACCTTAATTAAATTGAGATTACTCCACTTAGGAAGCGAAGTGAACTGAAATCAAATTAAAGCAACTTTAATTTTGAAAAGTGTGCAAACACAGAGGTGTAATGAGGTTTAAATAATCATTTTTAAAATTCACACCTTTAGTTAATTTAATTCAACTTTCCCAAGGATCCCTGTATGGACATGTTCTATGTCAAGACATATTTGAGAAGAGCAGTGAAGGGAAGAACAACATAGAGAAAAAAAAGATAAAGTAAATTCTGGCTAAAGGTCTTCTCTGCAACAGGATGAGATCACTTATCTTATCACGAAGATAAATCAAACTTTAACTTAAGCCAAGACAGATTATGACCGTGGACATTTATAGGGACTACTAGAAGAAAATGCCCAAAATGTCCACATAAAGGAGCAACATTGTGCAACGCTGCTGAGATGATTGTGCCATTGTGCATAGTCTCATCAGGGTCATAGAGTCACAGAATAGTTTGGGTTGGAAGGGACCTTTAAAGGCCATCTGGTCCAACCCCCTTCCCCCTATGCCCCACAACAAGCAGGGACACCTTCAACTAGATATAGTTGGTGAGACCCTCGTCCAATCTGAAATCATGAACATTTCCAGGGATGGGAGATGTACAACCTCTCTGGATAACCATCAGGAATCCCTCTGCCCTCCTTTGAGTGGACATGAGTTGTCACTGCCTGCAAGGTGAAAACAAGGAGCAAGATGGATGTTTCATTTGACACACACACCCCAAAAACACCCCTACAATGCAAGGCTTGCTAAATAAGACAAGACAAACAAGGTGCAATAAAAGCAGCCCTTTGGTTTTGACCTCCAGTTCTGGTCTCAAACCATCTGTTATTAATAGTTGGTTGTGGCTGCAAATCTTTGGTTGACTGACTTGAATATTGCTCCAAACCCTTACCCATGGTCTGTCTTTTTACTTATCTTGAGCAGCCTCTTGGCATTGGAAGCTGCGCTCTGTGCTTGAGGACATGTTCTCTGAAATCTTTCCTGGCTGATTTCTGAAGTCCTCTGGCTATCATCTCTTCTTCTCTCATGCACTCTCCATCTGCCTTCAGACCATAGATTTTGTTTCCTCTCTCCAGTGTTATCTGCTCTTTCCAAAGGTGTCTGAAGATACCCCCCATGTGAAAACCATGGATACTTGTGAGCACACGCCTGCAGGCTGGTGCGTGCCCGTGCGTGGTTTCCCCACCAGCGTGTCCGTCTGCTATTCATCCTGCCCGGGAAGCACATCTGACAACCTCCAACAACCCACTACACGTCTGCAGAGTGACACATGCAGGGCTTGCCAGTTCAGACATCACTTGCCAGCAACTGACACAGATACCAGGATCTCATGTCACTATTTTCCCACATTTCTGCACTAAAAACAAACAAACAAACAACAAAACCAAAAACAAACACACACAAAAATATTTTTAAAATTAAGGAGATCCAGGCACTCCAAAAAGGTTGTGAGCTCAAGCTCACAAAACGGATGGTACGGAGCCTGACTCTGCAGAGTTGCAGACCCATCATTCTCTGTTGGGATTTTACTGTTTTTCTGAAAACTACCAGGAGCCCTGGCAGAGCCCTGCAGAAGTCACGAGACTGCTTACGCACATGCTTATGTGCTGCTCTGAGTCAAGGCTTAAAAGCAAACGCATGCCTGAGTATGAAATAAATCTATTTATGGCACTGGAAGCTGTGCAAACTACACACACTTGCTACCTCTTCACTAACTCAAACTGCCCTTATATGCAGATTAGACCCTGACAGCAAAATAAAACTCTAGAGTTTTCATATAAAGACTGTCACAGACTAATTCAAAGACAAATTCAAATTAGGCAAATAAATCCCTGTCCAAACTTTCCTTCAAGTATAATGAATTGCTGGTTTAGTTGAGGCATTCACATTTTCAGCTCAAAACTTCAGAGGATTTTTTCCTTCCTTCCCCCAAATGTAACAATACAAGGTTTACCACTGAGTCACTTGCACCTGCACAATCCTGTTCATCGCTAATACGAGCAGTAATTTAAGTTCTAGAAAAAATAAAGACTAGAGTGGGGGAATAAAATAGCATTCAGGACATTACAAACATGCTCAGCCCTTAAATAATCCCAAAGCACCATTTGGGTTCACAGGCACACACAGGAACTGATTTCTAGTAAGCTGAGGGCGCTAGGAATGAATTTCCCCTCTTTTCCCCAACACCAAAGACAGAGACACAATCAATTTCTACCAACAGCAGAACTTACACTGGGAAACCACAGGGAGTAGGTTAATTGTGAGATTGTGAAGAAAAATAACGCTTGCTACAAAGCAATTAAAAGCCACTCCCACGAGTGCTCGGAGTCTTTCGCAATTTACTCAAAACAAACATGTTTCCCTAAAAAGAAAAGGAAAAAAAAAAAATCGAAACCCCTCAACCTTCAATACAAGCTCATTATTCCCTCGAGTTCTTCTAGAACAATCACTTGCAGTGTATTTTGCAGCTCTATAAAACTTGTGCTGTTACATTCCTGCAAAGATCTCTCCTTTACAGCAACTAAGATAAGTAACGCAAAAATATTTTGCTGTCATTTCCATACAGGATCTCAAACCCTTGGCAAGTGTTCAGGATGGCAGGGAAGGGTCAACCTTGTGCCCAGACAGAGAGGGGTGCTTGGAGATGCTCCAAAGTCATCGCTCCCTCCCAGGGAACAGTGGGGTGGAAAAGCACACTCCTGATTTCACACGCTGGAGAACAAAGCCAGGTTTGCTGAGGTTTTTAGAAGAGGCAGATGAGAGCTAGAAAGGGCAAGGAGCAGGGATGCCACAGCAAAGCCCTCTTGGCCAAGGAGCCTGTGTGTTTTGGTGTGAAATGCATCACAGCGGGGAAAGCAGCCAGGCTTCCCTGCCCAGCTGAGAGCTGTCGGGGCTTCCTGCCAACACCAGCCAGTGCCAGCTTGCACCAAGGCAATGCTGGGCCTTTCAAGATGGGAAAGGGCTCCCAGACAGACAGGGGTGGCTTGGTCACAAAAGGAAGCAACACTCATTGCATTGTCCCGGCTCTAACACGTTGGTGCCCTAACACGCTCCATTTCACAAGAAGAAACGCTCCCCCGCAGAAGGGAGGTGAAGGAATAGGGCTGTATCAGATCACACAGAGCTAAAGACCATCCCAGCAAGGGGCTCATCACCAGAAACCAACTCATTCCATAAGGAAATGAAAGTTGGAACTAGGTGATCTTTAAGGTCCATTCCAACACAAATCATTCTATGATTCTATAAATAAAAATCAGCAGCTTCTGCAAATTGCAGAGAGGAAGCTGGTAGAAGCGAAAGGGCTGTTTCATGATCAGCCTTCCACATCTTCCAGCAAACACCTCTTTGCCTTTCAGACAGCCCTGAAGAGCTCTCAGACACCCAGCAGTGACTTCGTGTGTGGAAAAAAAACATGGGGTCTTGTGAATTCAGAGGAGGCTTTTGTAAAGGATATTAAAGCTCATGCTTTGGGGATTAAGCCAGTCTTTATCTGTTAGAGATCAGGATGTGGCTAACAGTAGGGGACAGATTACCTGCATCGGCCGACTGAGAAGGATTTACACCTTCTGAAGCATCTGTGCTGGCTATTGTCGAAACCAGCTTCAGCCCAAGCCAACACGCTCCTACAGGCAAGAAAAGAAAAGCTTTCTAGGTTACATACAAAGGCCTCCGAGTGGCAGCACTTTTCAAAAGACTTCCAGTAATTTGGAAGAACAGAAATGAAATATTGATTTGTACTGGGCCTTGCAGAAGTTAATTTTTCAACAGCAAAAATGTAGGCTGGCCATGCCTTGTGAAACTTGCCCCAGGAGAGACATCTCAAACTCTGTTACTTAATATCAGCCGGGAGATCTATATGGTAAAGAGCCCACAAAAACATCCTGTACTTCTACAGGTTGCCTTTAGGGGGAAAAAGGAGCATACAAGGTCTTGGCTCATGAATAAGGAAGAGTTCAGGTCTTCACTCAATCCATTCTTCCTTTAAGCTGCTATAAATATTGAAAATAGCTGCTCCTTGTTTCAGGGCCATGGTGTAGCCGTATCTGAGGTGCAGCAGGTGAGAGTGCACACTCTGCACAAGGTTACAGGGATCATGCAATAGATTTACAAACTCTTTAAATTAATTTACCCCAAGTTCTTTGACTGTGTCCCCACCAACTGAATGACTTGTATCCATTTATAGTTGCAGCACCAAAAGCAAACAGCATATTAAATCTCCACAAGGCTATTTCAGAGAAATAAATCAGTCCAAATAGTCCCAAAATTCATCTTCTAGAAAAGTTGATAATAGTATCCTCATAAAAAACAAATGTTCAACTGGAGTCAGTTTTGTAATATATTAATTAACATAATTTTCATCTGTGGTGACAACAGGCCATCTGCTGCTCTGGCATCACAAGAGACTCTGAGTTTCAAGGCACTTTAAACTGTTTCTTGTTGTGCACAGCTGATTTTCATCTGAAAACTAAGCAAGAGTTTCTTATCTCTTTTTGGATGAGCCCTCCTGACAGGCAGCAAAGTTTTTTGACTGGTAACCCAATCCCCTGTATCAGCTGCTCTGGTACCCAGCAGCTGGTACAAGGCACAGTACTCTCAACATCCATCCCACCTCACAATAAATATGTAAGAATACAAAGTGGGTAAGATTTTCCCAACTCCTGCTGTCACTCACAGGCTCCCATAACTCAATGTGATCATTTTCTGTACTCCCAAATAGCATCTGAATATGCAGAGCCCCAGGGTGAGCAACTATAATTTTGGAAAAAGACAAGGGTTTAAGTAAAAATCACCCACATACTGGGCAATAAGCCTCTGAACTTCAATAAGAAACAACAACCTCATAGTTAAAAATCAGGTTCATTTACTCTGCTATTTATAGCTTAATTATGTAGATGAGCAAGCTTTTTCCAAGTCAGAGTTGATAATGCTGTGATTTTACAAACAGAAAATCCCTTGGAAGACAAAGTTCAGTCCTCAGCTTTGAATCCAACCTGAGAAGTGATGACCAGCATCCACCTCTGCAGGCCAGGGTGGTTCCTCAACTATCTGCATCACACTGAACATTGACCTTCCCAGCAGTCAGCATCCTATAAGCTTTGAGCTCTGCTGACCTCCCTTCACCTCGGCATTTGCCACCCACTCCCAGTTGGTCCCCAAGTCATCCCAGACCCTAAATTTTGGGGGGAAAGATTGTCCCATCCTTCTTGGGATTGTAAGACACTCCGCAAACTTGGTGATGACTATTAACAAATGTAACTAGACCACCAGCAGCAAACATTTCCAGGCTCTGACACAAAACACTTTCCAAATAAAATCTTACAACACTGATAAAGGTCATTTACCAGAAATCAATATTTGGAAACAGACTCCCAAGTGCAGCAGATTAACACTGGTGACGATGGTATTTACTTTCATTAAAAGTAATGTTTGCAATAATAGAGCATTATTTTAGGCTATCCGTAACACATGCAAGGAAACATGAACTATCTAAATGTAAATGAGAACGTTCGTATTTGACACCAAGACTTTGCCATTCGTTATTTGCCAGAAGTATTAAAGGATTTCTATTTACCAATTTTAGCGCCCGGTGAACCGTGCGTGTGTTTTTCACCAGGCGTTCAAGCGAGCCCTGCGCTTGCTCTCGCCTGACCCTTTCCAGTATCCTCTCCCCATCCCATAGATTACATTAATCCTCTTGTTTGTTCTTTCTTTAATTAAAAGATACAATCTTTCAGGCAGCCTACACATAGATATCAGCAGATAAAACTTACAAAAAATGGAGCGTACTCATAGGAATAATCTTTACTGTGTTAATTAGACCCCCAAAACAACAATAAAATGGATCCCAAGATTATTATGGGAGAAGAACATGGAGAGAAACTGTAAGTATAACAAGCCCAAATTTCCCACGTTTCTGATTCTGGCTGCTGCCTCTCATCACCAATAAGCCCGGAAATAAATAACCTGACAAAGGTGAGAGAATGTCTATTTTAGAAGGATTTTTAACGGGCACATTAAATAAGTATCTGCTCAGACAGGTAACCTCTCTGGCAACAAAAATCTTGCAGAATTCCCGAGATCCCTTCAGAAAATGTATTGTAATGCTTTCTTGTGACATATTAACATAGGGACCAATTCCCTGTCTCAAGCACCAACCTACTGGAGAGAAATTCATCTGGCGAGAGACTTAGGCTCATAACCTGGAGAAGAGTTAACGAGCACCTAGAAGGCCTTCGTGGATTTTGATAAATGATGGAAACAAGTCAAATAAACTCTGATTTCTGCTTCTCTCCTTCTTAAATAACACGATAAATTACACAATAATCTCTAAGAAACTGGTCACTGCAACAACTCATCCACCAGTTTTTAGTTGTTACCACAAGGAAATGCTAAAGTTTTTTTGATCTTACGAACTAGCCTCTCTTCTCCCGCCTCCACGAATGATATTGCGAGGGAGAACAGTTTCATCTTTTAAGAAAAAAAATAAAATTACAGAAATTCTTCAAAGTGCTGCCTCTCTAGCAATTAAAAAGTGGCAGCCCGTTACAAAACAGCCGAATACATGCTATTTTTGTATACTGCTAAATACGTAATGCCATGCCAAGAGAAATCAGGGCTGTGGCCTGACTAGCACATACCCATGAGAAATGCAGGAGCACATGTCAGCCCTGAGACTGCTGCCAGCAGGCGAGGCAGAGTCCCACCAGCTCCACGTCAATCCTCGCCAGCGCAGGGAGGTGAAGGATTTGGGCCAGGGTTAGTTAAAACCACATATGCTGGAAAGCCATCTTAACAAAAGGATCAAAGCATGACATAATCTTTGGCATTTTCCCCAAGCACTCACTATAATGCCACTCTCGGCGAAGGTTCAAGTGAGAGGGAGACAGACCAGCTTGCATTGCTTTTGGATACAGCCACACCTCCATGCCGGTGCTGGCACACGGACCTGCAGAGATTAAGGTTTCTTCTGAAGGCTTTGAACCACCAAGGCAGTGAGGTTTGGAGCGTTTGAGTGAAGAAATGGAAAATTATTTCATTCAACTATGTGACAGTATTATACAGCACATGACCCCTCATGGCTTGTAAGGATCTGAACTAGTGACCATAAGGTCTCTCCCAGTTTCACATCTCAGACAGGCAAAGAGGAAGCTTTCACGTAGCAGCTAACGAAGCACCAACAAGATCTATCTTTATCCTTCACCAAGAGCAACAACTTAGTAGCTCAAGCAGATAACATTTATTCAGCAGTCCAGAGAGCTTTTAAATGAAAGAAAGATTTAAAAATATAACGTTATTGATTGGCAAAATTATGAACTTTAAATGCTTTGCATAAAAGAACAACAGTTTCCATTTAGTTATCTAATGCTGATGGTGTGATACGTTTAGCCTTCTTCATAATTCAACGCACTACATGTTTTTGCTGTTAAAGATGTTGTTAATTTGGAGAGAAGTCGTAAGTGCTTTCAAGTGTTTTCACAGTCACATTTCCATAGTCTTACAAAACATTCAGAAGTCTCTCCTCCAGAAGATCCACACAAACAACAAGAGAATACTAAGAATAGATCAGACCTGAAATTACCACACCATTGTAGCACTTCTTCTATACACAAATGAAGCTGGTAAGAGATATATAATTATTCACTACCTGTAACAATGCCACATATCACTCTTAATAAGTGATCTGAATAGTTGAGTGCACGACATGACCCTACTCGTGGTCATGGAACACCAGAGTCTCCAACAAAGATGTGCAGAGGATTACAGCTTCCCTACACCCCGTTCCTCTTCTCCCCTTAGCCAAACGGGTCTAATCAACAAGTGAGTAATCAGCCACTTACTGATTACTCACCCAGGGTGGCCACCAGCACGTATCCCCCACCCTAAACACTCATGCTCACGGCTAGAGCCGTGGCAGCACATTTTTGCCGCCCTATGACTGTACCACATCACTAAGTGGCTGAAAAAGAAGCAAAAGCTTCACGCTGGGTGATATTTCTGCTGATGACAAGCCTTTAAAAATTTCAAGCATGTGAATAAAAGCTTTTTTGGTCAGATAAATGGCCCATATGCTAGCAATTAAATATATACGGACAATATGGTTGATTGTCAGCTACCAGAATATAAATGGAGTCTTTCTGACTTTCAGAAACTTAGCTGGAGCTCCATGTACTCAGTGGCCACAGCACCCCACCAGGTCCCTGAGAAGAGGGATTCCCTTTGATGGGCCACCACGCAAAGGCAGATCTCTAATTGAACATCTCCCTGAAGGGAAGGCTCAATTGTGCAACGCCTCCTGCATCTCAGATCTTTCCCATCCTGCTTGTTCTCTTCTTGAACAAGTTTTTTAGGCTAGAGTTTCAAAGCACATCATCCCAGCCCAGAGCTTGGTTTTTCCTCTTGTCCAGCTGGCTCCACGCTCTGTTCCCTAGCGTAGGGAGTCAAGACATGAGCCAATTGCAAACACAAATCAAATCCCTTCCAAGCTCCTACTACTTGCTTTTAATCTCTTGCAAATTCACGATCGCTGCAGTAAGCAAATGTTATTTTCACAGAAAAAGGAGTTCAGTTTTTGTTGTTGTTTATGTATATTTCAAATAGCCAAACCCCTGTGTTTTCTACACATAATTAACTGTCATTTCTGTCCCCCATTGAGACCACACTGCTTCATTAAAGCACATCATTAACAAAAGCATCAGTTGACTAAATTGACATGCTCCAAATGCCACTTAATCCTCACAAAACAAATCTGGTAATAAAACCGCATTTACTAACAGGTCAGTAAGACTAAATTAAATTCATGCGCAAGCTTTACCCTGGATACATGCAGACATTAGTGTAACCCAGTCGTTGCTATGTTTGTGGCACTTTAAGACAATAGGTACATCTGAAATACATGTACTGAATCTGCCCATTCATGAAGACAGATATAAAAAACTCCCAGGCACTGACTCGGACTGCATTTTGATTCCCATCATATAGCTCGTACTCATTTTAACTTAACTTTGTGTTCCACATTGCATTTGATAACTAAGACACAGCACAGCGCAACTGAAAGTTTAATTACACCCCTCATAGCCCCCACCATCTCCCTGTGTTTAAGACAGGTCCCATACAAAGTCAGAGAAGAACTTCAGAATAATGGCCAAGAGGGGTTTAACAGGGAAAGACACTATTTTTCACACAAGAGCCTTAAGCCAGAAACACCAAATCCCACCAGAAAGCTTTCACATTACATCACAAAGTTGCCATTTGAAATTCTGTATACAAAAGTGAAATAATTTCCTTTCATTTCCTGAAGATGAAAAAAAAAGTTTCTCTAAAGGAAGTATTCCTCTTACAATTTGATTCATCTGAGTTTTTCAGAAATATACAGCCTTGGTTTGCAGATATGTCATTAGCAGTGATTACTTGGAAGATCCTGTGAAACTGAAAAATGAGATGGTCAAGCTTCTGGATACAGAAATAATGTTGTATTTCTTTGCGTAATTTCAGAGAAAGGTAGACTCTGATAAACTACTCTTTCTCATATATCAAAGTGTGAGAAGTTACAGTTCATTTAGGGTCCCTTTCCTTATCCTCATTAGCACCCAAACTTAAAAACTCATTTCAATTCCCCTTCTTCCACCAAATAGTCATCACTATTGTTGCTGCTGCAGAGAAACTAGAGTCTGTATGGAGGCAAAATATACAAAAAATGCATAAAACCCTGAGTCCGTAACTTGAATTCCCTCAACCCCACTGCACATTTTTGGACTTGAACACTCCCCCAGCAGAACTCTGCATGCATGGAAGTCATCTTGCATCTAAAGTTAAATTGTTCTTCCTCTGTAGATCAGCCAAACCATCCCAGCAGTAAATAGAAGGCATTTTGCTACCAACCACATAGGCAAATAAGTCTGGCAAAAGTTTCATTATTTCAAAGAACAGAGCAATCACCGAACATTTCCTGGGGTAGCGAGGAGACAGAGAAATTAGAGACAGCCCAGATGGTTGACCAACACACTTCAGAGTACCCAATGATTTGCAAAGTCTTTCTGACCAAGCTTTGGTAGTTTTTTATTTTTCCCTAGAAATCAGAGTAATCTGCCTCCTGAAAACACAGAATGAACGCAACACCAAAACAAATAATAAGGGGATAAGAGAGGGAGATATGAAATTGCTGATGGATGTTGCTGGTAAAACTTTTGTGCAAGCCTACCTTCTGTTCTCTTCAAATGTCCTGTACCACATTGGGACCATTTGTTAGACTGCAGCCGCTGCCAAACTGCAAGATGATCCCCCTGACAGTAACACAACTCATTACACACTGATTTATGGAACGAGTCCTGAGAAGGGCCCAACACACAATCTGGAAAAAAAATCCCACCAAATCCATGCACAGAGGTGATATTTGATAGGTTTATGCATTTTATAGTAGCCTTAAGTGTGCTCCTATAAGAGGCAGGGAGGATGTGCTTATTTGGAAGGAAAATTCACTACTTCTGTCTCACAGACTTTATTACAGAGCAGTCCGTAACAAGTGCTCTGTTTAAAGACTGGCAGCACTCTCCAAGAGAGCAGCATTTGGGCACAGATGCCCCCAGGGAGAGACACTAGCACGTTTCAAGAACATCTTTCAGTTAGAGCCAAAACGCTTAGCTTTAAGCTGTGAAGATTTTACACTTGGCAAATATTCAGGTCAGCAGAAAACACATCTTTTAACCTCTCTCTGCAGGTTCCCAGACTTGGCCACCAACCCTTCCTTCTTTGCAGCCGGAGCTCCTCCCCATGGAAGCTCACCTCACCTTTGGGTGCAATCACTGGGGACATGCAGGAGGCCACCAAGAGGAGAGTTCAGCACGTAGGGAACTAAAGGTGCTTCCTAGCCTTTCGCTTTCTCCCACTACCTCCTCATTTCAGGTTGTGGTCTGCCAAGGTGATTTACCCTGCAAGCCTTGTAGAAATGTGGCATCTTGTAATCCCCTGGGACCTGTCAGTCCCAGCCAGGCCCATGGGACACACATGGCAGCAGAGACAAGAACAGCAGCACCCAAGCAATACTCACTGTTGAAACGGACAGTCAGTCTTTTCCCTGTTGAGTTTCCAAAGATGAACTCTAACTGAGATGTCCATAAACATCTCAGTGTCTTTGAGACCACCTCTCTACAGACTCCCCCCTGGGGCTTCCAGGAGCCCCGTGTAAAGGAAATTTTACAACGCTTTATTAAAGCAAGTTGGTGTAGATCAGACAAGAATGCCAAATGAGGTAACACTCAACACACCAATCCATCCTTGGGAAAAAAAATAATAAAATACCCACATGAGTAGTTCCAGGTATTAATTACTAATATAAAATACTGGTTTTTATCTAATACATTGCCCAAGAGTCTAAATTGAACTGCAATCCATAAAAATTATGAACCTGGGAGGTGGTGGTGGGGAAACAAACAAAGCAAGATGACAAGTTCATGTTTTAAAAAGCATGCTACCAACTTGGGAGGAGAAAATACACACTTCATTTTGTCCAAACCGATGGAGTAAGTAGCAGAAAATGCAATTTATTTTCGGTATGTCACCAAGTATATACAACTCTGCCTAAGATCCTTCCCCCTCCCCTGCTCCAACTGGCAAAGAACCTTCTACTAAAATAGTTAAAATGAGAATTAAATCTTTAAACAGCTTGTGTTTGCAGAAAAGAACGGTGTCGGTGAAAACAAGTCCAATTTGTCAATCATACTGAACTGATAATAAAAAACAACATATGAAAGCTCTATTTTAGTGTTGTTTAAAGTGACAATATTTAAACATTTTATTACAGAACAAATAAAATCTTGTCATGTTATTATTGCAACAGTGACAATCAGCAAGTTAATACCCACTAATTAAGACACTGCTACAGCACTTGATTAGGAAGGGAAAAAGAATGATGAGCCAGTAGGAAGAAATGGGCAGGATTTACAGACCCCTAACAGGAGTGTTAGGAACAGCACATCAGATCTCAGACAGATGTTTCCTGATGCAAACAAAGAGCTCAGTGACAAGACCTCTAAGATGTTATTTATTTATTTATTTTTAACACCATGGAGCTGTACCATTGCGGCTCACAGCGTCAGGCATGTGCAAAACCACACGCACACACTTTAAAAAACATGAAACACTTTCTCCTAAGCGATGCCGCAATAATCAGTGTTTGCTCCAAAGCAGCCTGCATTAAAAAAAAAAAAAAGAGTTCAGGCTTTCAAACAACAAAAAGTTAATTTGCTTTTATTTGCACGTAGTAAAAGATGATCAGCCAAACAGTTTCTGGCAAGCAGATCTTTTTTATCTCTCCATGTGGTGACTACGGTCAAAAATTATTAAAATCCTGAGATTTTGAAGCTGACATTTATACTGCCTCCAAACTTCGTATCTGAAATGGGATGAGGGTAGACAGGGAAAAGGACATAAGGAAAACAAGATGTGCAAAGCCTCTACAATAGCTGGAGTGTACTGTCACTGCAGCAGGAGGCTGAGTGATATTAAAATGCTTCAGCTAACCTATTGCAGATTCAGTGCAAATCACGTTTAGCACTGAAATGTATTTTGTCTTCTCTCCAGGTTACCTATTACTGCACATAACACACTTGAGAAAGGCTGACAGAT
Source organism: Scolopax mira (assembly GCA_004320125.1). Lineage (NCBI taxonomy): Eukaryota > Metazoa > Chordata > Aves > Charadriiformes > Scolopacidae > Scolopax > Scolopax mira. The sequence continues at coordinate 135,821 of BJBW01000382.1, read as the reverse complement.
ACCCTTTAATTAAAAGGGATTGAAAATGTACTTAAAGCAGCACAGTTGGCCACAGAAAAAATAAAAAAAAAATAAAAAATGAGTGCTTTTCTTCATAAATCTGGAATACTTCTAAATGAAGCTATGGATAGTCTCTTCTCCCACTTTAATTTAACTAAAGTAAGTTCACTTTTGGTTTGCCAGGTGCTGCTCAGAGGTCAGTCCTACCACACCACAACCCTTCCCACACCAGCTCCTCAGCCAGAAACGATGAAAAAAAAAAATATCATCAGCTTTCTTCTTTTTAGGCCATTGGTCGTGTCTTCTGACACACTTCTGCCTTTTTTGGCATAATGCTTGGAAGTTCCATCATCCCTTCAGCTTCACATTTAAAAGGCACCGCCACACTCAGCACTGATGCTTTGGAAATCTGATCTCATCACTGCTGAGAAATAACTACTGCTTTGGACTGCCTGTCCCTTCCTTCCCCAAGCTGATGATGATGAAGAAATCTTGTGCCTGACACTTCATAAGAACCACTGCAAAGCTGAAGTTCAAATCTATGACAGATGGTATCACAATTTCTACTTCACATAAAGGTTGCCATCAGAGCAGATGAACTCAGATGTGTAAAATCTAATTTCAAGTGGAAATTCTGCTGTCTGACACTGTTTTTTTAATAGTGAAACCTGTTCTTCCACTCCCTGTGTGCAAGTCCTACAAGGTCACCCACAGAGGTCCATCAGTGGCCATCCAGGAGGTGTCCCCCCTCCTCTCCCCGCTGGTATTTTACAGGAGAGCAATACATAATGCTTTGCCTTACTAAATATTCCTACGATTTTCTGGAGCAGATTCAGAAAAAAAACCAAAGCTTTGCAGCCAGATCTCAAAGAAAAAAAGAAAGAAAGGAAAAAAAACCAAAAAGCTGTAAAGCTCAGCTGGGAGAGGAGGACAGCCCCATTCCCAGTGTCCTGTGCTCAGAGCCAGGGGGTCAACGCTGAAGTCTGAACGCCAGGAACTGCTGGGTGGGATCCAAGGGCTTGGTTTACATGGGTCAGGTTTGGTGATCTAACAGTCCCCTTGACCCAAAGTCAATAAACCCCATTAACTAAGTGAGATTTTATAAATTAAACATATGCATATTGCATTAACAGAGGATCTTCTGAACCTTGACTTTAAAGTTCTTTCCTAAAGGGAATAGTAAATATTTTTAGAACTACATTTGCAAAAGACAGATGCTATCCAGAATTGTATTATTAAGCCTTAAGACTTCAAGCGCCTCACTGTAGGAGGGGAGAGGTAAAGAAAACAAGGAAAATAGCCATTTCTGACAGAGAGGGTGTACTTGTACCTCTGACCACCTTTGCATTAACATCTCAAGGTTGAGTTTTGGCTAGCAGACAACAGGCATGGTATATGCACATATATATATACATGATTTCTAGTACCTGCACAGATATAATCTTACCATCTAGTATTTATCTAATATATTTTAAATACATATACACCACACAGATGGATATACTAGATATATACACAGTACATACAATAGTATACATAATTTATACGTAATACAGTTATGTAGTATTTACTTCTAGGTAGTGGCTACAGAGAAAGCACACTATTTCAGCAGTGCTTTGGGTACAAGTGGAATACCCACCCCAGGGAGAATGCAATGAAAACTAAATGCTTCTGGACCATTTGAAAAATCATCCCTTTATCTTGCTGACACCGCGATAGGTGACGCTGTCACTTATAAAGCTGAACAGGCTGATTTGGAGAAGGTGTCATGCTTCATTTCTGCAGCATGAGCCATTTGTTAGGGAGACAATGCATCAACTGTTCTTCAGAAAAAAAAATAAGAAAACTACATTAAGCTAATTTTAAATCCAACAGCTTTGTTACTTCACTTGAATCCTTAATCACTCTCTTTCAAACAAATGGTCTTGGCTCTTCATTTCTCCTCCCTCCTGCTATTTTGATAATGCAACTTTTTAAAACAAATGTTTTTGGCACTGGTGTGATGCTAGTGTGGTACCACAGCCCCAGGATGTCCCACCCTGGTGCTGTTCCCCAAGAGCTTCAACTCCAAAGACAACACACACACACACACACACACTTGCTCTCTGTTCACTGCAGAGGTAGAGACCTTCCACCCCGCAGGAGCACGCATAGATTTCTCAGGACATTGTATGTCTCTGCTGTTTGCCATTACTATTATTTCCCATATAGTAATTCTCCACCCCCCACGTTACATATAATTAGCAGGCCCTGTGCATGAAACATTGATCTCCAAGCACCCACACACACGTGCCATGGGCCCCCGCTGCCCACTGGGTGCTCATGGCTGCCTCTAACAGGGATGCTGAGAGGAGAAAGCAAAAGATGGTCCAAAGTGAGCAAAGTAAAAACAAACAAGCACTGCTCAGGATGAAACACTCCTATGGAACCTGCCATTCTTCCACCATCACAAGGCTTTTTCCTAAAAACTCAGATTCACATATCTGAAGCTGCTGAGGGTTTCTCACCAACCAGGTGTTTCTGTAGATGGGCTAAGGACCCTTGGGTGCTGGGCACACTGAACCTGTGTGTAGGTGTCTGAGAGGGGCACCTCTGAACTCAAACAGTTCCCTCCCTGCCACATTTTCATAAACAATGAATAACCCCTGAAGGGCCCAGCTTTTGACATAAGGAGAAACTGAGGCAATATTGAAATGAGCATTGCTTCTATGGCATCTTTATCCATCACATACTATTAAGAAAAACAAAATTAAACCCCTCACAAAATCAACATAGATGGCAATAGCTGCTTTCCTCTCTGTAGGATGGTGGGGTGTTTGCACGAGGGAAGTCAAACCCTCTCGTACACACACAGAGTGCACAGCAGCCCTGGAAGTAAATGACAGCCAGTTCTCACATGGGAGTTCATACACAGGAAAAAAAAAAAAAAGCTGGTACAAACCCCATATATGAAATCCTCACCGCCTGAAGTGGGATGGAAATATGTATTCTTAAAAAATACCACAATCTCAATTTTCATAATCCAGACTACACCCTCTCATTCTCCAGCAGCTGACAGCAATTTAGGAAGCTAGCTTTCCCCAGGTCTCAGGCATGACATGCTTCTCCCTCCCTCGTGCTTTCAGGCCTTTTATTTTTTCACATACCACCATCCGGCAAGCTGAGCACATATCAAAACTGCCCTTTTGAAATAAAGGAAGGAGAAACCAAAGTCAAGCCGTGCATTTCCAGCCTGAGGGAGAAAAGGGACAGCCTTGGCAGCTCCATCCTCCCTTCCAAACCCCTCGCTGAACTCCCATCCCCTTGCTGGAGCCCGGCCCGTGTATCCCTGCCCCAGAGCAGGCAGGAGGCGAAATTCCCAGCTCAGCAGCTCGCAGGGACAGCCCTTCTTCCCAGGTGACACTCACACAAACCAGGCTGGCTCCGGGTCACACTCCCCTTCCCTGCCTGGCAGGCTGCTGCCTGTCACTATCTGCTCTCCAGGTGCCTCAGCAGAAAATTAGTGACTTGTTTAACTTTGTGACTAGTGGCTTGGCTTATTTATTTATTTTTTATTGTTTACATGTAGGATATCTGCCCAAAACTGGAGGCCCCCAAGCCAGCTCCCTTTTGCTTCCTCTAGGACACCCTTGGGGTCAGGCGACAAGGCTTCCCTCCACAGCCCTGTGCCACCTTGCTCTGCCCCATTTACTACCATTTTGTAAAAAAGAACCAAGCTTGCCGTTTCCACAGCTTGTGCCCTTCATTCTTCATTAAATACACCTCTCCTTGGAAAAACCATTTATCCTAGCAGAAACACCACGCATTTATTATTGGCACAGACAGCAGCCCATAATGTTGACAAATGCTATAATGATTGGTAAAACACTTACTGGTATAGCAGGCTTAATTTCTAACATGCTGTCAGCACACGGTGATAAATATTATATTTATTTGCACTTGAGCAGTAACAGCGCAGGCAAGTGGCCTCTGCGTGCCCAGGTAATATCAGCTGTAGCTTGAGGATACTCCAGATCACACACCACCTTCTAATTTCTTACATTTTTTGTCTGGCCCGAGCATCAAAGGAGACAGTGGAAATTCACAGCATCGCTTTCCCACGCACTCGGTGTGGCGAACCCCAGGAGCGCAGACGGTGGGGAATTCAAGCGAGTCACAACACATTTTATTATTTTTTTTTTCCTCTACAAACAGAATGATTCACCCAAGCCAGCACTGCTCAGGGGAGCACGCTGCTTTGAGGGGGAAAGTTCCTTTATTTAAGGGAAGAACTACTTGCAAACTGCAGGATGGAGGACATGAGGAGAAAGGATCCAACTCTTCATCTCCTGGCTGAAATTGGGAACTGGAGCCTGGGAGTCAGGCCGTGCAGGTGAACACCCTGCCCTGTAACAAACTGCTAGCATGCCCTTTCCCCTCTTCATGCAAACATTTCTGACTTGGTATAATCCATAACAGGGGCTTTCCTGAGGTCTGGAAAAGACCCCTCTAGATTAAACATTAAAAGAAAAAAGTTCTTTTTTGCTGTTGCCTGTAATCTAATCACCTCAGCACTACATTCAGACTCCTACTTCTGGGTTTATCAAGGCCACAGCCTACATGTGCCTGGTGAAATTATCCCTCCTCAGAGGAAAACACATGCTCTCCCCTCGCAGTGGGGCGTGGGAAGGGGAGGAGAGCCATGCTGAAGGAGATCCATCCCTGTGGCCACCTCGGCTACTCAGTCTTCTGATGGGACAGGAGAGTTACTCATGCTCAGCAGGGCATGGGGAAAAAACCCACCTGGATCAATATTTTATGGATGCCCACATAGGGTATCCGTACACAAAAAGCTATTTCAGATGAAGGTCCACGACTGGGTAAACCCCTAACATTGCTGTACAATAAAGAAAAACAGATTTCCTCATGCAATGCTGGCTCACAAGGGAGAGCTATCTTTGCACGGGTAATTCATAACAGGTCTGCATTTCAACAGCAAGCAGCAAACAAATGATTCTGCCATTTTTCCCACAACATTTTAGTAGTATGATAAATAAGTTCAAAGCCTTTTTCTAGGCTTTCTCAGGCTGTTTTCCACTATCTCTGAATGTGCACCCCGGGAAGCTCGCAACCATATATAGCTAGCACTTGTGAATGTCTGCATTCATATTCACAGCTACCTCAGATAGAACAGCATCCATTGCCAGTCATGGCAAGATGGAAAACCCAGGCCCTGGGAGCCTGGGAATTCAGCTACAGCCTTGAGCATCTCTGCCAAAAAAGGACCAAGATACTGTTATGGATGATGGAAAGAACGGGGTGCACAGGGAAGGGGGAGGCAGGCAGCCACTTCCTCTCCTCTCTGCTTTTTGCTGGGTCGGTCTTGGAGTTCGGAAGAGCAGAAAATAACAGCAGTAACCAAATACTCTGAAAAGCCAGAGCCCAAGAGAAGCAGAGCTATGTTTCCCCGAAAAGAGTGGATATTAGTTTTCTGACAGTTTAAATATTGTATTCTGCTTACTGACTGTCAGTAAATTTACAAATAGTTGGCAGCTTGGCTTATGACCAGAACCCAAAGGAATGTCGACTGTAGCAATTTAATGGCCTGTTCCTATCAGCAACAGCAGCAACGTTTAAAATACTTCTCATTGCTAGTGAATTTATCTTAAAAAAACCCAACAGCAGAGGAGATGCTAGTTTTACATTTTTCACCCTGCTGAGGCCTCATATTAGATCATTATTCATTCCACACACCCCCAGTCACTTCTCCAAAGCTTTGAATTTTGCTTCAATCCAACTGCTAGGATTGCAAACTCAGTGATGGAAATAGACATCTTCTGGCTTTTTAACAGTAAAAAAAAAAATTAAAAAAATCCCTCACTCCCCAACAAAGACTTTATCCAGTATTTAAGTGAGGATGAGTCAGTGATGCTGCTACACCAGAGACACTAAGACTGGACATTCTTCCAAAAGTTTCCAAATCTCTTAGGGCCATAACAGAAAATACAAGGGCAGATAAAAGCCTTAAGAGACCCCTATGGTTTGTGCACTTACAGGGCTTGCAACTCTCCAGACTCTCCATTTACCAGCCTTGTATCACCCAGCATGTTTTTCCCACAAAAAAGCTCCCATCTAAGATGTGGTGGGTTTGTGCCTCGTGCGTTCACACCGTCCCCCTCTCCCATCCCCTCACACAGGGAGCAGCACAAGGACAAGCCCCAGCACACAGAGCTGTGCTGATACCTCTCTGCTGCCTGCGGCCAGAGAGATGTGCTGGCACAGTCGGGCTGCCCAGGGCCATGTTTTTCCATCAGCAGCCACGCAGGTGAGTCGTGAGCTCAGGTTCTCTCTCTGGATGATCTCCACCCTGAAAATTTTCACCAGTAACACTGATGAAGTGGGTCATTTCTATATGAATTTTCCATCCTGTCCAAGTATGGTCAGTTGACCAACACCAAAGAGCTTCTGCCAGCACTTGGCTTTGCTCCAGCTCCATGATGAAACTCCATCAGCAAAGCTCTACAATCACCAGTTGCACCTGGTGCACAAGGAGCACATCCTAGCAAAACTGCACACTCCAGCAAGACCTGGTGAATTATTTCTTTTACCGTAACTTCCTCCATCTTAACCTGCTTCCCCTGAATTTCTGAAACTTAGCTCCAAAGACTGCACTAGACAGGCTAAGACATGCATTTCACTGCAAAGAAATAAATCCACAGAAAGAGCTCTAGTCAGTTAAACTAATCAAGAGATTGTACAGGGTGAACTGAGTGTGGGAAATGCATCAAGAAGGAAACAATATCAAAATAAATTCAGGATGCCCATCTAGGAATGTGAACTGTTGCTTTCTGTGCAATTATATAGGAGACAAATCATAGCTCTGGCTAAAAATGTAAACATCTCTATAAGCAATAGGGGAGGAAAAGCAGGGTATTCAAACTAAAAGGCTCTCACGCCATTAAATGTAATCACTACGCAACTATTAGCCAGTCTGAAAAGAAGATGAAAGGATAATGGAGGGAGACATGGGCTGACAATTATAGTGAAAGTGAAGCAAGTGAAGTAAATGAAATAGTCCATATTTATTTTTACTAAACTTCCACATATATTAATAGCCAGATTGTACTGAGGAAGAGGGAGGGAGACAAAAAAAAACTCATATTACCCTTTGGTATTGGTCTTGAGTTCCCCAGCGAGTCCTTCCCTGCAGTCCCAGAGACAGGGACAGACTCACGGCCACCCCAGCTCTGGACCACTGGACATCAGGGCATGTAAATCACACACCCGAGTGGGATACTTTTGCTTATACTAACATGGTCCTTTTGGACCAGCTTATAAATGGAGCAACAGCATCAGAAGAATTTCATAGCAAGAGCAACAATGAAAACAAAACTTGCTTTTCATAGGGACGGATTTTAAGGACATAGCCTCAACAAAGGCTTCCCTGAACAAAGCTCAAAGAAGTTGGCTACTATCATTATCTTCATTTCATAGAGCTGAAGTACAGAGAAGTAGAACAGCTTGCTGAGACCATCCTGGAGGCCAATGCCTTGAGCCCCCCTCCCACCAGACCACCCAGCTTCCCCCAGCTCCTCCCCACAACTGAAGGATTCTTCAGGACTTTATAACAACTGCTTCTCAGCCTCTGACACTAACAAATGTGATGTCAGCAGCCCCCTGGCTTAAAGAAAAACATGCAAGATACTTTATCTATCTCACTGCCTCCACAAAACTGAAGCAATGCTTGCACTTAAAGAACAATCTCGTTATATTTAGGAATTAGGATTACACAGCTGCATCCATGAAGAGATTTGCAGGACAGTTCTCTGCTCCAAAGCAGTATTAGACAGCTACTCGCAGCAGAAAGTGGAGCATCTGGTGACGCTACAGTACTCCTTTTAAATAGGTCTTCTAGAAAACCCAGCAGTGTATCTGAGTCAACACCAATACTCTTCCCAACAACATAATCTCCAGAATTCACGGATAATGTGCCAACTGACACCATTCCAGATGTAAAGCACAGCAGGGTTGATTTTTAAAATGCTATAAGAGAACCTGCTCTGGGAGTATGGCGATACATAAGAAGTATGCACTGCAGAACATCTACCTTTCCTTACAAAAATAACCTATATTACCTTTAAAAAAAAAAACAAAACCCAAACCTCCCTGTTTGAAACATTTGGCAAAGGACCCAGAAGAAATGTTTCCAGGAGCACCTCCTTAAGACTATATTGGAGGACTGCTTCAACTGATGCCTTAAAATATTAGTCCAGTTTCTGCCCACACCTCTGGACCAATTGAAGGTGGCTCAGCAGAGGTTCCTCTCTGTCCCTGCCAAACTAGAAATCTCAGTACTAAGTGGGATTAGTACTAGGATAAAAATACTTATCAAAAGACCAAGATGATGGAGCTCTCTAGGACAAGGCTTGTCATCTTTGCTCCATGCTGGTTACTGCCTAGGGCAAAACCAGAAATCCTTAGCCACCCTCAAAAAATCACGCCACTGCTCTACATTTCTCCTTTCAAATAGCTAGACAGAGGAACCATCAAATAAATAAACCCAAGAAAATGCTCGTGCTACTTGCAACTCTTTTCTGACATTTCCTATTCTGAACTGAATAGCAAGTGACAGCTATAAATAAAAAGAAACAACACACAACACCACAGTAATATTTGGATAAGCAACTGATACTAGATAAAATGCTAGGAAGACAGGACTTGCATTGCCAGCGTGGCATATGCTCTGACACACGCTGTCAGCCCAGGACATGGGACTTGTGTGAATCTTTTCTGCAGCAGCATTAGCAAAAACACACAGTCAATTGACTACATTACCCTGTAAAGAATATTGCTTTCCCATGAAAACCTCTGTTGCTTTTCCAGGGCACAACAAGCCAACGTTAATGAATACATCTGCAGACGATGTTTGAAAGACACGGCTAAAACTTGGGGGAAGAGTAAAATTGGATTTTTATCACTCAGCGATCTGAACTCTGTTACAGAGCTTTTATTAATGGCACAGAAATGGATTTTATTTGGATGCATCATATTCTAAGACAGAACATGTTAAAGCTTTAAGTGGAAGCAAAAAGACCAGGTAATGCCCTAAGTGCATTGCTTCCTAAAGCAGTGGTAACTGGGCAATCTGGCATCCAAGCCACTGCATGTCACAGCGACCCAGCACCCTCCATGTACTCACAGAGTGACACGCATCAGTTTGGACACTGCAAACTCATATCCTGAGATTTTTTTCTCTCTCTGCCCTCCCAGCATGACTCTTCTTCATTAATACCTACTGGCCCTTCTTAGGAGGCCTGACTAGTACCTACAAGATATATTTACATTTTCCTGCTGGAGTACGTATCATGCCAGTTGAAAAAAGATTTTTTTTGGTCAGGTTAAGGTGAAAGAAAAAGAAAAGAAATATTAGAAAGACAAAAAAGCAGATCCCCAGTGAAGTGCTGCAAAAAATAAAATGAGTTACTGTGTTATGTTTGGCAGTTGTTTGAATTTACAACAGCACATACGGTAATAAACACATTTACTTTGAAACCAGCCAGAAATGGGTTTAGGTAATAAGTCCTGACTCAGAATTCACAAGTCATTTGCAAGCAAAAGGACCAACTCTTAATTCTTGTACAGTGCAATCTTCCAATTCCACTGAAAGTCACAATTTTAGAAGTAACCTCAGAAGTAAGGGAACTTGCTACTGTTTTGTCCAGACAGGAAACAGAGTAGAATCTTAGCTGCTAAATAAATGATTTTTTTGCAACAATTAGAAATGAAATTAAGTGTTTCTGGAATCCCACTGCAGCCCTGGCAACATGCCCCAGACTCTGCTGCCAGCTGAACTGCTCATAGCAAGCCAGACTTACCAGAATAAAACTTGGTCAGATACTGAATTAGGAGTATACTCCAAATAACCGAGAGCTTTTTTCAGCCTTCCTATGAACATTGCAGTCATATGCATTTTGCAGTCATCAGTTTTGGCACGACTAATTCCATTTTCTTTGAATGATTTATTGGGGGGGGCGGGGGGGGTGTTCTCAGAGCAGCCGTCTGGAGAAATAAAGAATGACCTCCTTTCACAAGATCAGAGACGTATTTGCACATAAGAAGCTGAAGAGAACTGGACTCAACAGTCTGCAGATGCCCATGATATAATAAGAACAAATAAAAAGCTTATGACACTGTAACTGTGCACCAGCAAAAACATAAATCCTGCTGGAAGCTCTGGAGTCAGATGGCATTTGAAATCCCTCACAGGTTCTAAATTTCCTGGCAATGGACTGCAGGGCTGGTATTAAAACACAAAAACCTTCTGCCAAACGAATACCAAGGCAATAAATAGCGACAGCAAAGCAGAGACTGATAGACCTTCGAATCCATTGGTCAAGAAAATTGCTCTCCCGAAGGCAGGGCACAGATCTGCTCACTGGACCTGATCGAGGGGCTGCAGCAGATACCAAATGCTGGAGACACCCATCTCCCTCCATCCCCGCTTCCTCCGCTGGGAAGCATCGCTCCCACCAGGAACGGGGAGTGGGAGGAGGCAGAAACCTCAGGAAGAGGGCTCTGATTCAGTGCAGAGTGACATTGCCATTAAAAAAAAAAAAAAAAGCCAAAAACCTGGGAGGATGTTTAATGACTGGCAACACTCCAGTTATGGACAACTCTGCTGACCTGGGCTTATGAGAAGGGAGCTGGGCTCCCCAGGCCTTTGGCAGCTCAGGTGCCAAAGGGACAGCCCCAGGGAGCAAAGAGGACAGGCAGGGACAGGTAAACACCAGCCCCACCAGCAGCCCCTGCGCAAAAAAACACCTCGCTGAAGGTCCCATATTAGAGCCTCTACATTCAATGGAGAAGATTGAGACATATCAAGATTCACCAACACTGAGCTGGAGGGGGAAAGGGAAAGAAAAGAAAAATAAAGGGGAAAAAAATATAAAAAAATCAAGTCATTGCTGAAAAGACAAAATACAATAAATCCCCATGTCAACAACCAACTCCAGGCATTTTTTTTTTCTGTCTAAACATCTCATCTCTAAAAAACATGACTAAATTCTCACTCCTTCATCCAACTATATGCACCCTCAACATTTTTAATAGCAAAGTGATATAGATTGGATCAAACGCAGCACTTCCATTAAGCCATAATGTACCAGGTATCACTCCACGAGCCTTTAGTATCCACGGGCAGGAGCTTCCCACATGAACCAAAGCTACACCATCATTTAGCCAGCAATTACTTTCAATACAGGCTGAAATTATATAAATGCTAATCCAAAGAAACGATAACTTTTAGTGTGAATCCAACAACTAACACAGAAGCACAACTAGAAAAATATTTTCCTAAGCACATCCTCATAACCCTACAAAACGTGCACAGCATCCCTACCATTGAAGGATGACTCAGGCCACAGGTTCCTAACACTTCCCAGCATTACTCAGCTGTAAAATACAGGATTCGATTTACAATCAGAACTGGATGGAATTCAAAGCAAGGGGTTATTGAAACCCAAAAGCCTCTAAGTTTTTCTACTCTTAAGGAAGATGAGCCAGTATGTGCTTTCTTTTTGTTGAATGCATTTAACTACAACAACAAAAAAATATCCATTTAGTCTTTATTTTTTTTAAATGCACATAATTTTCCGCACCAATGACATTTTTCCTTAGGAAAAATGCATAAAATACATTCTTTCAGTCTGGGGGTATTATTCCACAAGCGGAGGAAGGCGGTTCTTACTGTGAGGTCTTTTCTGTGGAGACATCGTAGTCTCTGAGCATCGGATCTTCTCACCTCCCACCAGGCAAGCCACGTTAGTTTTGGTTAAACACAGGGAGGTAGCAACCCAGAAGTGCTCATTAAATCACCCTGTTAATCCACAAGGTGACACCTAGCTGGGACCAGAAAAATGACTCGATATGGCACCACCGTCACTGAGAGAAATTAAAGACATTTTACACATCCAGGCCTAATCTTCTATCAGTATTTATAGGTAATGGATTCACATGGATTTATAGCCTCGAGGGATCCCAAGATGATCTATTCCCATCTCCCCATGTAACACAGGTCACATCGAATCAATCAATTCCTCCCTGGCTTCTGCTTTAACTAGAGCATTTCCCTATACATCAATCCTTGATTTAACGCTTCCATGACAGGGAATCCACTGGGTAACACTTGATAAATTGCTTCAGTGGTTAATTATACACCCTGTTAAAAAAAGTGTATTCTATTTCCTGACAATGTATTACTTGTAAAATTACAACAGAGCTTTAATAAAATGGCCTCTTTTAATCTGTAGCTATTGAAGAATGGATTAATATGAACATAATCTCACAATTTTATACACTTGAACTAAAAGGATATAAAAGAAGGTACTACAGCATAGAAAGATGAGAAATATAGGTTTTAAAAGACCTCCTAGAAAAACAGATAGCGACACAGCCCAGGTCACTCACTCAAACGTACCAGTTGGCTGAGAAAGAAGGTTATTAAAATAAGTGACATTAGCTCAGTGAACAATTAACATAGATAGTAACTCCATGGACAACGCAACCCTAAACATGAGAATTAAGACCCCTGCAACACTCTTGGCCTTTAAAAACAGCCTCCCAGTCAGGGTAATAACAGAGAAGCATGAATAACATGCTTCTATTCATAAGGAACAGGTCCTTTCTGCCAGAGCAACAAGACCACTCTGGATGCAGATCTATATTTGCTCAGAGAACTTCCACATCACTCTTCGTGTCTCAGCAAACCTCTGAAGAAGCAGGTGCTTTCAGCCCCATGTACTTGTCCACATTGCTCAACATGAGCAGGTCCATGGTGCAAAACCACCATGGGGTGCAAAAACCACTCAGACCACTGAAAAAGCTCCACTTTAGCATAAAAGGCCGCCCAGGTGAAGTGGGGATGAATTTTGCCAAGCTTACAGACTAATGATTCATATCAAAACAAGTTCAATTAATAAGGCAACATTTAATGTGGTGAAGGCAAGGGAAGAACCTCTCCGTTTTGGCTTCTCATATAAGGCATCTCAGTAGGCAAAGAGTTACAAGTTCATTTTCCTGCATATGTCAAATATTTGAAGACATAAAACAAGCCATGCGTGTATAAGATTCTTCTGATGCATATAAAATACACATCATGCTTAACCTCAGCAAATAAAAATGATTGGGCCTGAGCCAGCATTTTTAAGAGTTTCAGGATCAAACTCTATTGCACTACCTTGGTTATTTATAACAATAACCCCCAAAAATGGAGGAGGAGGAGAGAAAAAAAAAAAAGAAGGAAAAAAAAAAGACTTTACTACTATTTTAAACAATTCTCTACTCATCACTCTAGCAATGTTCAACAGCCCACATCCTTGCTGTGACCATTACTTCTCAATAATGATAATGCAACCTTCAATCTAGGCTTATTTTTAAAAAGGGTGAGGTCTCAGACATCACCCCTGTCACTAGGCAAGGCCAAATTCCTCAGGAGGTTGAGATGTCTGACCTCCAGAGGCCACCTCACAGCACTTCAGTTCTAGTTTGCACCTGGAGTTTATCCACTCCCTGCTGTAGGCCAGAAGACAACATAAGTCCTGGCCAAGAAGCATCAACATCCAAGACACAGCAGCACCACAGTGTTCCCACACCATGGGGGAACATACCAGCTTAGGACTTGGAGACCATGCCACAAATGAAGCATTTCCTGATCTCCAGGTGCAGTTTGGGAGCTACCAGCATTGATTTGGGCCATACGGTGTAAAAGCCCTCAGCTGTTTGGAGATGACTTGGAAAATTGAGCTATTCTGAACCAAAAGCCCACAGCCATACTTTTTGCAAACGGAAGACTTAAGCAGCACAGACAGTTAAACATCTCCTTGGTGCAAGCTGACAGACAGGATTAACAAATAAATAAAGGAAGGTAAGGGAGGGGAGCATAAGTGCTCCAGGGCCAGTAAATCTGAAAAGCAGCAGTTGCTGAAATTAAGCAAAGAATCCCCTTTGAAGCCCAAAGACTGGCTTTGCAAAACAGCTCCTGTTTGCAGAGTCTGCCCTACCTGACTGTGAGGTACCCCACCTTTCAGCACCGCTCCCCACTGATGCCACACTCCTAATTACACAATATTTGGCCAAAGACAGGCTGTGCAGCCCAATTCCCTGTCACTCTGAACATCAGCCAGAAAAAGCACTGCTGAAAGCAGAGAGTTCCACCCAAAGCCAGCTTTCCCCCCCAGCTTCACAGCACTTGACAAAGTGGACAATAATCTCTCTTTGGAAGGAGAGAAAATAAAAATTTATAATTTTTTTTTAGGAATAATTTACACATAGCAAAAATTCCTAATGGAGCAAAAGAAGCTACAGTTCAGAGGTGGCTCAGAGTTTCCCAACAGTTTAAAAGATAGAAGCAACCTGTTAGCTATTAAAAGTCCCTCTGAGAAACAAGCTGGCCTCTTTAAAAACCTTTGTCTTCAAAACTTGGTATTATTTTTAAGCCCTAAGAATCCAGGCACAATGAGTGCTCGCTCAACCCAGAATCCCTCTGATTATTATCAAAGAAATTGCTTAATCTGAAGTCATTGCAATTGTAAAATGCCAAGTGTGCAGTTAATATGCTGATACCAAAAACTGAGTAATACTGCTGGTGAGCATCCCAGACCTTCTGCCAACTTACTCATGGTGTGAATGTGAGGGAGAAAAGAAAAAAAAAGTTTGCTACACAGCTCTAAGCTGTCAACAGATTTTATCCTGAGGAGTTTTCAAGCCAAACCAAATGCATGGCCAGCTGCGCTCAACTCCAGGTTTACTGGCAGCCAATTAATGTTTTACTAATTCCAGAAAGAACGAACTCCTTCCTGATTGCTGTTAGGTTACAAGGCTGTAAAACACTCTGCATTGCTTTAAAGCAGGCATGTGTCCCTCCCTGGCCCCAGGCAGGGATGCTGCAGCCAGCGAGGAGGAAGAGGATGCAGGGGAGAGACACTACCACCAGCACCAGGAGCATCCATTGGAAAAGTTGAGTCTATTGATGGTGTGTACAGGGGTGGGGAGGAGACCAGAAATGCCAAGCTCATTCCTGTGGCTGTTGGAAAATAGTCCACAGAAAGCAAGGCGAGTAAAAGGTTAATGATATACAAGCTGAGGAAATAAAACAAGGACACAGATGACTGTGCCACAAGGCCCTAGGGCTGGCTGGAGCCCTTTCTCCAGATAAAGGGCTGCAGAGATGTTACTGGAGTTAGGAAAGCAGAGTGACATAAGGCTGTTTCTACTTCCCATGGTGGGGGTTAAGGTGCCCTCAAAGGCACCACCACTTAATTCCCACTCGAGAACAGAACCCCCACTGTGCTCCCTTCTGTCCTCCAGCTGGGATTGGGATGGAGCTGGAGCTGGAGCTGCACCTGCCCCTACGAGCCTGAAACTCAGTCCTCCAAACTTTAATCCAGTTTCATCTCCAAAACAGTCTTCTCACAGCAGCACAAAAACAAACTTTAACCGATGGGATGCTCCAAGTTAGGACCTTCATTAGGTACTCCGTGTTTGGGCATCTTTACTGTCTGATCCACCACCATACTTTATTTTCTGGAGGGTGATACATTCTCCAGGTGTGAAATCAAAATTAACAGAGTGAGGTTTTGCAGGTGGTGTGGTTGTTTGGTGTTGGTGTTTTCTTTTTTCCTTAAAAGTACAACTGATTTTGTTTGTGCACAAACTTTCCTGTGCTGCGTTTATACCATGATTATGGATTTCTGCAAAGTAACAATATTTATAAGAAAGGGATCAATGCCCTCTGGGTTTCAGATATAACGATTAGAACTGTATAATGAGTTTTTCTAAACCAGGGGCCTGAATAAGCTTCTAGCTTGATTTCATTGAATACAGGCTCCAGACCTAAAACCAAATCTTTCTAGTGCTACCCTATCAGAGTATCCTAAAATACACAAAGAAATAAAAGGAGGGAAAAAAAAAAAGAAAAGCACTAAATAAAACAAAACCCAAGCAACAAACCAAATACCAAAAACATAGATTGCAAGTAAACCAGTGAAATTCTCTAAAGTGCTAGAAATGCATAAACAATCAAGGATCTTCTCATTGTACTGCGAGAAACATTTAAGGACACAAATTCAAGACTATCCATGTATTGCATAAGCTGCTGTTGGACCAGTCACAGGGTGGGTAGACAAACCATCTGATGCTTGGAATCACTTTTACAAACGGCTCTCTAAGGCCACAGACTTAGGAAAATATGAATGCAATGCAAGACTAAACCAAACAAAAAACCTGACATAATTCACAGGAATCACTCTGCCAGCACTTCATCAGGTGAATGAAATTAGCAACCTGACAATTAGCAAAAGGAATAAATCCCCATTAAAAAAAAAAAAAAAAAGACAAGCCGAAAGGAATTTTCAAGAGCATGAACACAAATGCTTGGCTTCACACTTGCTGTTGTTACCAATACAATATGTTTACCCATTTCTCTATGGCATATGAAACTCAACTGGGTATGAAAACAAATCACTGAAAGTCTTGGCAGATTAGTAAACGTAAGATCAAATTAGACCTTCTCCTAGACTATGCAGGGGCTGTACAAATTTATCAGAGTCTCACAGATTCTTTGCTCTCTTGACATGAATAGGTCAGAACAGCCCAGAGACAAAAGGCAGCGAGATCAGATAAGTAAAACTGCTCAATTTTGGAAGGCCATTTATTGTTGGGCTTTGTTTTACCATTAGCCCAGAGAAATAGTTTTGGATTTGGATAGCACTACAGGAGATAGCAAGCAGTGGGAGAAAGCAGCTTTCTCTTCTCAAAGGCTCTCCCTGGAAATCAGCACAGGGCTGATGCTAAGAGGAGGCAGGCAGAGGATCCCGGGTGTGAAACCCCATGCTGAACTGTGCAAACACATCAGGGAGGTTTCAGATTGCTTGGAGAAACTAGAGAGATTATCAAGTGTTATACATCAGGGATGGATCCCTGGAGCTTTGCAGTCAGAAAACTGAGGGGAGGGAGGGTAAACTTCAAGGAAGGAAGAAAGGAAGGAGAGGATCTGTGTTATAAAGGACATAACAAGGATGGATGAATGAGAAAACCCAAAGTTTTCTGATCTGTGCCTGTTCTCCCACCATCGGTCAAGTGCAGAGACAAATTCAGGAGAGCCACAGACACTGCAGCAGCAGAGGAACAGCCGAGCACCCTGACTCCAGCCCAGAGAACCTCACAGGGAAACCAGTCCATGCCCAGCTCAGGTACTTTTGCCACCCATGGATTATCACAGAGATGCTGCTGGGAAAGCACGCTGGGTACAGGCAGCAAACAACAGCAGCCGGTGTTTCTAGGAGCAGGTAACACCTTTGAAACTCAGCAGCACACCTGGCAGTAAGGTTTGGACATGAAAATACATCAGCCCCTTCTTTCTGATGGAGAAAAGCAACTTTCCTGCCACGTTCCTGCCCAAGGCGAGGGGCAGGCAGGGCAGCAGCAGCAGCATTAACACCAGCAGAGCATCCATCGCCCACCCCTCTCCCCGGCGCCCCACGCTGCTGCAGCCCAAGCGCCTACGGCAAACTTTCCAGCACCTGCAACTCTTTCCGAAGGATTTACAGCTCTGGCTGTCTTGCTCATCTCACAGCACCCTCTAGGCATACCCCCTCCTCTCCCCAAAACTGGGTGCTTTCATTCATGTTGCTCCCACATGCTCATCTTGCAAATATTTCCTATGCATTTAGGAGCACTCTCCGGAGGCTCTGGTCAGAGCTGTAAGTGCTGACCTTCTCCTTTCCCATCAGTCACCAGGGAATTGTTTGCATCGCCCAACAAGATGACTGGGAGGGTGAAGGGGAGACTCTAACATTTATCACAAAAGCAAAGTAAAGAACAAAATCTACCCAACCACCTCCATCACAGCCCCTTGGTCACCTCCAGTGCACGCAGATGTAGGCAATAAGGGAGAACAAGTTAAGGCTGAGTTCAATAAGGTATTAAAGCCTATTCTTATTACTGGGAACCACAGGTCCTCCCAATTTCATGAGCCCTACCCAGTGCCCACAGGTGGGCTGGTACATACCTCTGCTCCTTCACCAAGCCACAGGCAACAGGAGGCTTAGAATTTAGGAATTGATCAAACACATGTCCAGAGCGGTCCTTGCTGAGACAATCTGTGCCCTGAGAGCCCTTTGAATACAGACTTCCCCCATTTACATCACATTTGTATCAGAAGTTAATGACTCTCAGTTACATAAAGCACTTTTAAAAATCATGGTACAACTAGTTCCAAAACACACGGAAGTATCCAACAACTTGAATTCTCATTAAGAAGATACAATTATAAACAAGAATCTAGTTATTTGCAACAGATACAAGAGCATGCACTGTTTACAAAAACAATTGTTAGGTTTCTGTAAGGCAGGATCATCTTGTGCTTTTTATTTAAGGAACACAATGGTAAAGAGCACGGAACCATTACAGCATGGAAAGCAACTGCCTTGGAGGGTTACTTTGCCTTTTCAAAGGGAAATCAGGAGCACAATAATGTTTTATTGTTATACTTTCAAAATACACAAGTGAACAATATATTGCTTAAAAACAGTTTCTTGTAAACAACTTTAATAGAAAAAGCAAACAATACCTTAAGAAATAAAATTAATTTATATAACTCGAAAGATCGAGTTAGTATTTTGGCTTCTTGATGTGAAATAAACTATTTATTAGAGCGCAAACCATTTAGGAACTATAACCACAATGATCTATAAGTAGAGACCATGGCAAGGAAACAGGACTCTAACAAACATTTAGGGTTTCAATGCAGCAAAGAACATAACAACTTCTCAGCCACACAGAGAGGGGGTGATAGCACCGTCCTTTCCATCAGCCACCTAACAACAACCAGGGGAAGAATTTTACTATCTGCAGAGAATAAGTTGAAGAGGACTTTAAATAAAAAATAAAAAAAAAAAAAAAAAGAAAAAGATTACCCAATAGCTTTTTTTGCTAAAACTTGCCGCTTGTAAACCTAATTTCCAAAAATACAAGCTGGAGCCAAAGCTGACACTGGCACCGAGAGCGCACAGACATGCGCCGCAAGCCAGGCTGACTGATGGGCAACCCTGCCCTGACAGCCAGCAGACCAGGAACTTAATTAGAAAGAAACCAAATGAACCCGAGCTCTCAAGATGGCTCCGAAGGATGGGCTCGGGAGCGAACAAAGAGCCGCCGCAGCGAGCAGCTGCCTGAGGGGTGCTCCTTGAGAAACTCCTCTCAGACTCATTCAACTCTTACTCAAGCCTCTTCCTTGCATCTGAGGGAGAAGATAAAACCTGCCCCGGGATTCAGCTACACCATGGAAACCCGTGCTCAGCACCCCTTACCTGCCTCCTTCTCTCACTCTCAGCTCACACCAGTTTGGGATCCCCGGCCAAGCACAACCAGTGGGTGTGATCCCAGGAGCTCCTCTGTTTCATACCTGGGCGCGGGACACTGAGCATGCTCCCAGCCCTCCCCGGCCAGGTTTCAGGGGAAAAAAGAAAAAAAAGAAAAAAAAAATCTTCCCTGAAAAGCAGATTAGAGATGTCCCAGCAGTGGACGAGCTTCATCCTGGATCCATTTCAAAGCATTTCAACTCAAAAGGGGATAAAGCAGCGAGCAAATTGCACACAGCTGTAACCCGTTTTAGCAACTGACTCTAACTCAACCCACCCAGACAAAAAGTCCTTTGGAGGAAAACATGGAAAGCTTGGGTCCCCTTTCAGGTGCTGGCAAAACACACCTGCATGTTTGTGTGTGCCTCAGTTTCCCACCTATAAGGAACACCTGCAGAGGCCTGGCTTATTCCTTCTTTTGCTCACCTCGCCTGTAGCACATTTGGGTAATGTACAACCTTTTACAAGGCATTTTTACAATACCTAAGACAACGGGGCCTTGACCTCTATTACAGCTGCTAAATACCATCACGTTGCTTTCATCACTATAAACCCAGAATTTAGGCAAATAAGGAACAGCTCCCAAGAGGCTGCCAAAAAAAAAAAAACCCACAACCAAGTCTCCTCCAATATCCAAACAGTGCCAGCAATATAATCAAAGCTGCTGGAGCCGAGACATGAAATCTTACAGATCGGAAAGGGGAATGGGCAGGAGGATGAAAACAGGCTGCGTTCCCGCAGCTGCAAGCACACATTTGGTCCAGGGACCACCACTTCCCTGGAGCTGAAGGTTGCCAGAAATCTTGCACCAGAATCGGATCCAATTTCCATATAATTTCCTTATGTCGCCCGCACTGCGGCATGAAACCCCGCGCTTGGCTGGATGGCCACCGCTCTCCCAGTCGCAGGGCTCACTCTGCCCCATTTCACAGCACGATCCCCACGAGATGTCCATGTCACACCTCAGGTGAAAATCCTAAATCAGCCCACTTCTTAATAAATGTACTATTTATGCCAGACACTGGTGTCAGTCTGGCCAGACAGCTGGGACTGGGACCAAGGCTCTGGTGGGTGCCCACATGGCGGCTGGCATCCCTGTTGGCCGGCAGGGGCAGAGCTGGCACAACAACTTGCACGTCCAGCTACAGAAATATCCACTTTTAGCCTACCTACCTTATAAATTATGCCATTTCCCCAGGTCTTCTCAATCTGCCAATCTGCCATTTTAATAGAGTTGGGACTTGGTGGGGTGTAGAAACAGTCCAGTCACACTGAAGGTAGACAACTGAAGACCAGTGTTACCAGTAGTCTGACCTCAAGAGCCCAGGCAGAAGCCCTCAACACAAGCACAGATAACACAGGTGCCAGCTCTCCTTTCTTCAGATCTCTTCTGGTCCTATCTGCCCCATTATGCCTGTCCCCAGGTACCCCCAAGTCTACCTCATCCCCTATGTTTCTTACTGAAAAAAGGCATAAATCACCACCAACGTGCCCCCACCATCCTCGATGTGGCCGCGTCTGCATCGTTTGTCACCACCCCATCTGTTACTTCAGTTCCCAACCTGGTGCTGCCCCAAGGCAGCCCCACAAAGTTGGGACCGCAGCACAGCTCAGAGCCACCCAAGAGGAGAGTCCAAGCTGTGATGACGATGAGGTCACCCAGAGCTGGGCACGTCACCTCAGACAGGGAAATGAGGAACCTCCAGGTATCCTGAACTACCTGTATTTACAGCGGTGACATCAACAACCTGGCAAAGAGCAACATCCATGTTGCCCCAAAGCAGCTAATATCGTTTTCCAGGATTTTGCCTTTAAAAGCTCAATCATTGCAGTGAATAAAGTTTTATCAAGTGCAGCAGAAGATAAACTTCAAAATATAATGGTACGCACTTGTACTAGGAGCTTTAAAAAAGCCATACGGCTCAGCCAGACTGCTGCAACCAACCTACCCAGTCCCGAGACGTTCGGTTCTGAGCAAATACAGCAGTGAACTTCTCCTTAACGACTTCATTGCTGCCAAGACTGATGGTTTTCACACATATCTGATGGTTTTCTAAAAAAACTCAGCTCCTGGAGTCATACGATAAAGTAGAAATATCCACTTTTATTAAGCAAAAAGCTTTTCAATTGTCGGTTTTGCCCAGGGAACACAAAAAAAAAAAAAAAAGTGCACCTTTATGAAACTGGAAAAATCCTAGAACTAAAAGACCCTTCAAGAGTTAACATTCTTTTAAACCTTGAGGGGGGCAGGGGCACTAAATAAGCTGAAGGGGTGGGGTTTTTTGCGCTCCTCTCACAACTTACATGAACATCTAAGTTGTTGGGCTGGCTCTTATTCCCTGAGAAATTTATGCTGTGAGTAATTCTGAGCAGTGAATAAATTCAAGGAAATGATGAGCTCTTTGCCATTACTTCAACAATAGGAAACAAGGTGACAAGCACAGAATAAATTCCTAATTATTCCTTCAGTTCTTCCTGTCACTACAGAGTGCTCCGTCTTTAAAATAATAAAGTAAAAAATTAAACACAATCTGGAGAGCTGTAAATGCTCAGACAAAAGAACCCATGTTCCACTGTAAGATTTTCCCCAATATTTCCATTAGGCTTCTAAGCTCAATCCCTCAATTTTCAAGGTGAAACTCCCACTGAAAGCCAGTGCAGCATTGCCTGCCAACTCTGAACCACCTCAGGAACTGAAACTTCTGAAATTAAGGAATAATAATAATAATAATAAATGAACCCCTGCACCATTTAGCCATGAGACCTGCTGGCAGGTCCCTCCAGACTGACTCACAATGGGGCAGAGCAACCCCAACCCACCAGCCTGGATGCTGAGGATGTGGTGAAGGACAACCCCAGGCCAGCTCGCAGAGTATTTGCTCCCACCTTGGTCTGTCTTGCAGGAGAGCAGCTAAGTCCTTCCCACATCTCAGGCTGAACTTGCCACCCTCACACCCTTCTTGACCTAGGTTCCCCCCCAGGGAAACAAGGCCAACGGGAGCTCTTCTTTCCTCTGTGTCTGATCCACTTGGTGACTGTGAGCAAGTAAGGACCAAACCTCCTCCGTCATCTCCTGATCCACATTTGAGCCACCTCCAATGCTGCAGGAAAGTCTCAGAGAGGAGGTTTGGAAACCTCCACCTCCTCCTCCTCCTCCTCACGGGGATGGGACCATCGAGCTGCCCAAGTCTGCTGCTCCTCCAGCGACAGCCAGATTCTTCCCACAGCAGAAGGTGGCTCCAAGCGCTCCATGTCCTCGCGTCAACTCTTCACCCTGTCTCATTAAGTCCTTTCTTCCTCTTGCCCCCTCCTTGCTCTTAACCTCCACGAGCACTAATGGGCTCCTTTGCAAATCCAGGGCACATTCAGTAGAGCTCAGCAGGCTTGAAACGCTAATATTCTCATGCATATACAGAAAAGCAAGTTTCATTCTAAATGGAAGTGGCAGCTTCTAATTTAAGACTATATAATTTGACTGCTAGGCACAACAAAAACTACCTATTTGCCATGGAGGCACACAGTCTGTTATAATGCTGCCTCAATGTGCAATTTCAAATAAAAGGCAACCAACCGACTCCTGTGTTGGGAACCCTGTATGGGTTCCCTGTGCTGCTGACCCCCTTCTGCCGGGGTTCACTCCCCAGCAGCCCAGTTGTATTTTTTTTTTATGGGTGAAATTCCACTCCCTTCACTAACGCCATCAACTCATTGCTGAGAGCAAGAAGTGCATTAAATTATTTCACCCACAGTCAGACTGCCCAGGGGGACAGAAGGGAAGGAGCGGGTGAGGGGAGGCAGCCAGGGTCCGCAGTCCCATGGGATCCTAAACACAGACAGGGCTTCTCATCTGTTTTTTAAAATGAGTTAGTCTTCTTTACTGTGAGGGTGGTGAGGCACTGGAACAGGTTGCCCAGGGAACTTGTGGGAATTCTTTTCTTCTTCCAGAGCATAAATTCCATCCACCCATCCATCAAAGCCAGGTTGGACGGGGCTTTGAGCAACCTGCTCTAGTGGGTGGTGTCCCTGCCCAGGGCAGTGGGGTTGGAACTCGATGATCTTTAAGGTCCTTTCCAACTCTAACCATTCTATGATTCTTTATACATATGTCCATGTATTTATATATGCACATACATATACATGCACTCCTATAAAATGCAACTTAAAACATGTACACTGCCACTGTGTGCCTGTCACCAAGAGACCCAGCAGAGTTCCCACAGCCCCACACGCTTAGTTGAAGCCTGGGGGCTGCCTCTAGGGCACAACTGCTCAGCTCCCCAGGCAGGATTGGGGCTTGCTCACCCCACATTGCCCCTTGTCCTTGCTGAAATGCAGGAAATCCCAAGGTTTCCACTTCCAGGCACTGGACCCCAGTCTGACCCAGGCACAGCCTCACTCCAGCGGGAAACATCCCCACCACAGGGATCCGGAGCAGGATGCACGCAGCTTTATCCGCTTGTATTTTTCAACCTGCTGAATTGATAGAATATGTTTAGCTGATATACATGAACCTCAGATCCATAATCCCACCCTCAGCAGCTGTTACAGCCGCTGGGGTACTTACAGCAGATGTTACAGCTCCGTAAGAAGGTAAAACAACTGAGAATTCGGAAATTGGGGCTGCAGGGAGGCGAAGCAAAGCGCATCCCCCTGCGCAGGGCTCGGACACTCAGCTGTGGATGCAGCACCAATGCCCATGGTAAAGAGCCACATGGCAGCATACAGCAGCTTAAAGAAATTTCATGTGTTACCACACTGGCATTAAAAAGCTGTCAGCTTCCTGCGAGTCAAGCAGCAGAGGCTGAAATTCAGTGTTTAAAGGATGATTAAATATAAGTGACTTAAATTATACATTCCAGTTGTTGGAACTGACACCATTTAAAACACGCCATCTCTTCCCCATTTCCTCTGACGCTGATTACTAGCCACTAAAAGATGAGCATTTTCTTACAGGCACTCAAGTCCCAAACCAGGGATTTATAACTTGGAGAGAATTAAAAGGTTTTGCATTACAAATAGAGTAAAAAAATTTACATTCCGTGGGCTACCCAAGAACACTTAAAGAGTCAAAATGGACATCTTATACCTGAAAACCTGCCTGCTCTCTCTCAAGGCTGCTAATTCAGGCACAAGAAGCTTGGAGCTATTTTACAGAGGATTCACAAACATTTGCTGAAGTGGTGGATGTCCCCACGCAGATTCAGGACCCACCATTAATTCTCCCACATGGAGCTCTGTAAGCTGAAGCTCTGTTAAGCTGACACAAAAAAATTGTCTGTTTCTCCTTGATAAATATACAGAGTGACTTGCAAGGTGCTACCTTTCAGATTTCAAAGGCAAAGAGCTGCACAATTTTCTTAGCTAGCAATGACTGCACTTTGCCGGGAGCAAAGAAAAGAGGTATGAAGGATCACCCAAGGCCACAAGAACTGGGAGAACTCCTTCCCCATCCACCCAGAGCACCCACAGGCCTGTTTGGTCAGCCCCAAATCCTGATAGACCAGCAGCTCCTTGCAACTGAGGCCACGCTATGGCCTTGGGGTCAGATACCCCAACCCAGAGCATCTGGGTATTTGCTTTGCCTGGGAGAAAAATTACACTGGTGGTGTGAGCAGTAGAGATCAAGCTTGTGAGCTTCAAAGCAAACCCTCTGAGAACATTTAGCCTCCTGAAGTGGCTTGGGAAGAAAGAGCTTTGTTCTTAATTTAGCCTAGATAACCAGGAGAAACCCAGGAAGGGTCAGTGGGATTTTCCAGCCGAGAACAAGCTCTTACCCAGCATTTCTAACCCACAGAGCTCTGCAAGAATCACCAGTTCCTTCCCTTTGGCAGGGAAATTGAGGCATAAGTCAATCTTTCTTGAGGCAAAAGTCAGTCTTGCCCTGGGGCAAGCCCTTTGTGATGGCCACCCCTTGCACCAGCCCACCAGCCACCAAGGCCATGGTCCTTTCCATACACCTTGCCGTGTGCCATTTGGCAAGATGTGTCACATTTGAACAACTTCACTGACACAAAAAGGTATTAGGACTGGTTGCTTTACCAATCTCCACAAGCAAATTCTCGATGCATCACAAAACACTATCCTGAACCAAAAAAAAAAAAACACCTTGTGAGCAATGGTGGAAGCACTCCAACACCCAGGGGTGGTGGCTGGAGCTGTGACAGAGGGAGCTAGCCCTGGGTGTTACCACTTTATCCCCATTTTACATACCAGGAAAAACTGAGACATGGCAAAGAAAAGCAACCTGCTGCTGTGCTGAAACGGTGAGAGAAAAGCCCCTCAAAATCCTTCCTGCGCCATGGTCTTGTGCAGGATGCTCAACTCTCCATCCCAGTGGCAACGCACGTGAAGGGATTAACAGCTGTCAGTGTGAGTGCAGATGATGGAATTGTGCACAGGCATCTCAGTGACTTCAAACAAGGTCCTTTTAACATGCTTTGCTTCCCTTCCCTGAAATTTGCAAGCCTGAAAAAGCAGCATCGATCCCACTGCCTGGCAAGAATAAGATAGAGACTAATTAAGCACAGAGATCTCAGGGAAGGAGTCTCCAAGGAATCTTTTCATTCTAACAAGGACCTTTACAAAATATCAGGAGAAAGAAGGGGGGGAGGACAGGAAAGGGGAAAAAAAATAAAAAAAGAAAACCTAGCTCTGGGTCTTTCTGGATCTTTCCTGCCAGCTCACTTTTCCTGCACTCACAGGAGCCCAGAGCATCATAGACTCAAAACAGGAGAAGGGGCTACAAGGTACTGGGAGGAGTGGGAGAAGAGCTGTGGCTGGAAGCATAAGACAGAGGAAAGGAGAGGCAACGCAAACAGCAGCAAATACAAACAGTGACTCATGACATATAGCAAATAAACAGCGCTGTAACAGTTTTTGCAATTATAATTCAAACCAAAATAAACAAGAATGACAGTCCAGCAGAATGAAAGGGAGTATGACAGTGATGGGACGGGGGTGTGTGGGGACTCCATCACATACACATCACGTAACATCCCAAATGAGCAGCTCCAGAAACAGAGAGAGGGAAGGAAAAATGTATGGGACAGCAGCAATTTCTTGTGATCTACATCCGTGCTTGAAGTTTTCATGACTGCACTGAGAGTAGAATTTATATCCCAAAGCCATGTAACAGCCTACAACACTGCTACTGGTTTTGACCCCCGGCCCCTGAAAGCACCTCTAGCAACGGAAATAGAAAGTCCAGCTTGGTGGGTTAATGGGTAAAATAGATCTTGTGTGGTGGGTGGATGGAGAGAAAGCAACAGAGCTGGGGGAGAAATCACACCATCGGCAAGAGGCATCGGTTTAACTGCTCTGCAAATCCTCCAGTGAAGCAGATTCACAATTTCTTTTGCTGTTGCTTCATTGCCCTCCTAGTGAGAAACTCTCCCCCAGTATGCACATTGAATTTTTTTTTTTCAGGCAAATCAAGGTATTTTCCCCCAGTGGGTACTAAAAGCTGATCACCATCCTTTTTACAGAAATCTTTTATGCGTCAGAAGAATGTATTGCCTGCACTCAGGCTTCCATTTCCAAATACAATTCCTTCAAGCTTTCCCTCTCTGGCCTCATTTGCCGAGTCTCCCATCTGTGTGGTTCATCTCCAGACTTGCAATCCGTGACCGTTTCCCTCCGGCTGCCCCCAGCACCCCTCCCTGCAGCGGGAAGCAATTACCAGCCTTGTCTTACACACAGCAGTTCTCTAATGGGAGACTTGACTCCTTTCCTCAAACCTCAGGACGCTGTTTGACTTGCTTCATAGAATCATATGGGGTGGGAAGGGACTTCTGGAGATCATCTAGTCCAACCCCCCCACTGGAGCGGGTCTACCCAGAGCACGTTGCACAGGAACTTGTCCAGGCGGGTTTTGAATGCCTCTAGAGAAGGAGACTCCACCACCTCTCTGGGCAGCCT
>BJBW01000382.1:66327-108504 GCA_004320125.1 Scolopax mira | reverse complement strand
AAGTTCTTCCTCATGTTTAGGTGGAACTTCTTATACTCAACTTTGTGCCCATTTCCTCTTGTCCTGTCCCTGGGCACCACTGAGAAAAAAAACCAGCCCTATCTTCTTGACACCTTCCCTTAAGGTATTTGTAAGTATTGATCAGATCCTCCCTAAGTCTTCTCAAGACTAAAAAGACCCAAGTCCCTCAGCCCTTCCTCATAGGAGAGCTGCTCCAGGCCCTTAATTGACTTTGTGGCCCTTGGTCATACCTTCTCCAGCAGTTCCCTGTCCTTCTTGAACTGAGGAGCCCAGAACTGGACACAGTACTCCAGATGGAGCTTCACCAAGGCAGAGTAGAGGGGCAGCAGCCCCTCTCATGCACTAACAGGTTATGTCATTAAAGAGGGAAGTTGGACAGATTCACCTTTTTTTTTTCTTTCTAAATTAGCTTTTTTTTTTTTTTTTTTAAGATCCCATCTTCCTCCTTTCTGCTGTTCACAAATTGCTCTGGGAATTTTTTGAGGAATCAGAGTCAAATTCTCTGATCCTTTATTTCTTTTCAGTGGTTTCCAGTGATAGGACGAGGGGCAACAGGCACAAGCTGGAACTTGGGACGCTCCATTCAAATACAAGGAAAAACTTCTTTACGGTGAGGGTAACAGGGCCCTGGAAGAGGCTGCCCAGGGAAGTTGTGGAGTCTCCCTATCTAGAGATTTTCAAGACCCACCCAGATGCAGTCCTGAGTGATGTTCCCAGGAGAGTTGGACTAGATGATCTCTAGAGGTCCCTTCCAACTCTGACAATTCTGTGATTCCAGGTTTCCCCTTTGCCTCCTATTGAAGGTCTGGAGTAGGCTTTGCTCTGCTCCTGGTCCCTCACTACCACATGCCTGGGGAACATCAACGGTGATCACCAATGGTCCAGAGCTTGCTAAGACCAGGTTTTCCCCAGGTCATCTAGAATAATTTCACCAAGCCCAGCTGACAGGAGCAGTGGATAATCTCTTGTTTCTCTATTCACACTCCCTCACCTCCCCTATTAGAAAAAGCTACACGTCTGTGTATGTAATTAGCACTATGGTTTTGTAAGGACCGAATCAGAGGAAGCACAGTGCACGTCCGCCTCTTGCAGGCCCTCACCTCTCTGTCCCTGTTCTCCTCCTCTATGGCCTTTCTCACACATTCCACTGTTTTTGCAAGAACTTCCCCCAATTTGGAAGCCTTTAAATAAATAGTTTTTCCACTAGAGGGCACAAAGACAATTTCTCCTAAATGGAGACTGATGTTAGAAGGATTAATAAAATCATTACTAGCATCTCACCAAAGGTATTTCAAACTCCAAGAAGTGAACACTTAGTAAAGTGAGGTGTAGTTCCAACTCACCGACACCACCAAATGCCTCTAACATGTAGAGATTGCAAACCCAGAAATCCAGAAGTGACACTATAACAAGATCTCAAATACAACACTAAGCACTTTATCCAGCGAATTTTACACTGCCCACAGCTTCTCATTAGGCACAGACCACAGCAGTAACACAGCACTGCAGGCAGAAAATCCATCCTAGTATTTTCTAAGTTGAATTTATCCAAATTCAGCTTCAAGTCACTGAACATTTTTACGCATTTGTTTACTAGATCAAACAAGTTCTCTACCAGCAAAGATCTGTTTCCAGATACTTTTAGATCATAATAAATCATCTCCTGACCCATCTTGGGTAAACTAAAGAGATTTTAGCCTTTAAGGCTCTTCTATAAAGCCAGCTTTTCCAGCTTTAAAACTTGTATTGTAAACTTCTTACAGGTTGAATCTATAACCACGATGCCTTAACCAGTTCCTCACCAAGGAACAGTGCTGGTCCTTAAGGAATGTGTAAGCTCAACAGGAAAGCAATTGAGCTGAGCATCTGGTTACATGACCACCAGGAGTGGGACAAGAGCACCAAGTTCAGAGCATGATGTACCTTGAGAGCAGCGCAGCCCTCGGTGCTCATCAGCCTCCCCAGCCCCACCTACAGCCTCAGGTGCAGCAAGCCTTGGGTGAACCTACCTTGCTGACTTCTGTAATCCTGACAACCCGCTCTTTGGTGGTGGCCCAAGCCGAGGAGATGCGCAAGCGTTTGGTAGCCCACTCGTGTGCGGGTGCCTACACGCACACCCAGGCTCCCCTCCATGCCGGGCTGTCCTTCGACTCCTCCAACCTGCAGGCAGCGAGGTTTGCTTTCTGCCTCCCACTGCCTGTGGATTTCCACTGACTGGGAGGTTTGGCTTGAGCGGGGCCAACCCAGAGACTTTTGCTAATGGAAGAAGGGAGACAATAGCCACACGCAGGTGCTTCCTCCCATTTAAAGTGTTTACTTGTGCAGCTTAACACAGTGACGCTATTGTGAATTAGATCTGCATGCTGGTTTACAGAGTTCAAAAGGTAGCACGTAACAAAAGGAACCCCAAAATACTGCTTATTAAATGAAATGCTGCAGATAAAGTGGGTTTTTTTAATTTCCTTTTAAGTCCTGCTTCCTTTGCCAATGCCAAGTAAGAGGGTTTTTCCAACCATACAATAAAAGCAGTTTCAAGTAGGAAATGATACATACTATATTAAAACGAAACAAAACAAAACAAAACCAACACAAAAGCAACAATTTATCAGTATATCTCCACGGCATATCCAGCAGCTCTTTGTGGCATGGAGAGGACAACTCTCACAGCTACTAGTGAAGGCTGAACTGGAGACTGTTATAAACACACCCACTCTCAGAAAAATAAAAAAAAACAAGAGAGAAGGTGAAGCACAGCAAAGCCACAATACAGAATGAAGGAAAACTTCAGTCTGAAAGAGGAACAAAGGCGTATTTGTTTTATGTAATATTTTTATGTAAAGCAGGTAATTCAGCTGTGTTCCACAGTAAACCATTTGGCTTAGGACTGAAACAGGGAAGGAAAAAAAAAAAAAAAGAGAGCATCTGATTCTAATTTTGTTGTCCTAAGCTTACATTACATGAATCAAGATGTTTACTAGAGGTGCCAGGCACTCAAATCCATGGTTGGATCTTGTACATAGGAAGTATCAGATGTACTGAACATCTTGCAGTTCCCTCTACAGCCAAAGAAGGCTCAAAGATACTCAGCACTTAACAGTAGAATAATTAATAGTAATAAAAATAAGAATAAGAATAAAAATATAACAGCAAATGTCAAGACACTTTTTCTTGCATTTAATAAACTTGGAACTGCAACTTCATAGATGCTGATTTGTGAAAATCTCGGCCCTTCCATAGCACCACCTTTTTACTGTTCAAGGAGTTTCAAATAAATTATCCTCATATTCAAGATCCTGCAACTTAAGACCGCACCTCACCTTCACAAAGAACTATGCCACAAAACACTGGCTGTGTTGAAACCAATAGCACACACATTCTCATTCAATCCCACTCACTTCACGTCAAAACAAATAGAATTGAATCCTTTCATCCAAGTGCTGTGTTATTTTGCCCCCTCTCCCCAGTCACTGCTATTTTAGATGTGCTTCCATTGATTTTCCTTCTTGGTGGGAACTGACTGAATGGGATTCGGCACTTAGCTCTCTGCTATCATTTTCTGTGAGACCTGGTGGGATGATTGCTCTGAGAATGTCAGATCCAGACTCCTTGAATTCTCTATCATCAGTAAAACTTGAAGTGGCAATTAAAATCTCTTCTCCCCATTGCTCCTGTCACAGACGTGCTAGAAAGTAAGTGGCAAGTGCTGCTTTCATTGATCCAAGTGACAGAGAGATGCACTGGCTAAAAATTAGCAGGATGATAATTTCAGAGTTGCTTTTAGGCAGTTCAGCAAACCTTTGTCCAGCTTACTGGACTTCTACTTGAAGTAACATAAGAATGTGAGCTAAAAACAGCTGTGGCAACTCACAAACTCAAGTACTGACTAACAATTTGAACCAAACCCGGTTTACCTGTGCTGAAACAGTGTGCCAGCACTCTCACCCCCCCAACACACACACACTCTCCTCATTCAAAACAGCCCTGGCAAACAGCAGATGGGCTTCATAACCTCTTAAACCACCATGTCTCTTCTGCAAATAAATCTTTGGCACGTAAAGGCTATGTGAGCATAGAATCATAGAACTGAACGTGGCCATCCAGCCAATTCTTTATCCACTGAGTGTTCCACCTGTCAAGTCCATGTGTCTCCAATTTAGAGACAAGGATTCAAGCATCTGCAGTCTTTAAGTTACCCACAAAGAACACAGATAAGGCATTGTATGCACTATGATCTCAGGTGCACGCGGAGGGTGTACTGCTCCAGGGTAACTGCTAGGCTGTCTCTGCTCCAACTCACTCAGCATCACCACAAGCAACCCATCCTGAATTACTCCAGCATCCCTTCCAGCAAACCTGCAGAGGGAGACCAGGGACCTTGCAAGGTGACACACGGGAGGACAGCACTCCTGAGTCTGTTTTATTGTTCATTTTAGTCTTTAGTCTTGCAACCTGGGTGTTTTATTTTTATGGCTTTCATTCTACTGCTCCATACAGTTCCTGAAGGGACATAAGATGCTTTGCTTTAGAGAAAATCCAACTGAAAAGCAATTTAATGCACATTCACTGAAAGAGAGCACCAGAAAGTAAACAGGTAAAAGTAACTTCATTTCGCAGAGGTGGCTTATGGATGCTCAGAGACGCTGAGATTTATTACATACTGTCTTGGGCAGGTGGGAGGATAGCGAGTGAAGAATCTCTAGCTGTAAAGTGTCTCAAATACCAAAACCCAAATGCCTCTTTACAAGATTTGTTACTTGTACTCACTCTGAGACTGCAAGAAGGGGGGCAGCCAGGGGCCCAAGCCATTGCTGAGAACCCCCAATATGCTCTGGGACAGCAATGCAAGCCCGGGGCTTGGTCCTTCCCAGCCAGGAGGGCTGCAGGAAAGTTGCCCCCTTCCCTGTGCCGTTGCTGGGCACCATGTGCTGGTGCACTAAGCCCTGCATGATTCATTGGGACCATGGGATTGGGTGGAAAAAATTGTGAAGAACATTAGGAAAGGTTTTTCCAAAGCTCTTAGTATGACAGCAGAGGACAAGTCCCGCTTTTACAAATAACAGCTGTAAGAAAGCACCTCTGGGGGGAAAACACACTTCTGCAAAATCCTGAGCTCTTTTTTTTTTGTTTTATATGACTGAGAATAGAAGAAGCAATTCATCCCTGAGGATTGCAGCCTGAAAGACATGGATTCTGCAAGCAGCAACGCACAGACACTGGAATCGAACACGACTAGAGGTGGCAAGAAGAACAAATTCAAGGTTTTCATTGTGGCAAACGAGGCTTTAAAACAGAGAGGCAGCAACACAATGTTCAAAACTTTGTTGCATTACTTTTATGATTCCTCCCAGCAGCATGCAACAAAACATATCCGAGCTGTAACCAATTTCTTACAGCCTTATATAAACATTATAGGAATTTTGTCTTCTGTAATACTTCTTGCTCTCAAGGATGCAATAAATAAGTCAGTTACAACTCTGCTGCTTCTTTGTCTCCTACCCTGCTGTCTCAAGTCACTGCTTTTATTTCTTTGAAGCTACCAGTGTAACCACTTTCAGCTTCGACAAACACTTTAAATGTAACCTGTAGCTAAACTTGGGGCAGAATGAAGCACTTTTCATACACAGAGGAGGAGTGGAAAGGAAAAGCTATTTTCCACCTTTAATACTACCTTTCTTTCATCTCCAATCTCTCTCCAGTATCAAGGAAGGATATTTTGATAGCAAGTCTCTCAACCAACAACTCAGAGAATTGGTCCTGGAAAGTCCAGGATACACTAGTCACATTTTCACGTTTCATGCACATTTCATGCTCCTGGAGTCAGCCCTCATCAAGCAATGAGGATGCTTCCACTGGCCTTTGCATTTGTTGGCAAGTCACCTTCTCCAGCATCACCTCACTGCTCAAAGACAATGTTGTGGTGGTAACTTAGGGAGAGAGGAGAGGACCAGGATGCTCAGCTCCAGGAGGGGCACGTGCCATTGAATATCTGCCTTTTGAAGGCAGAGACCTTCTGGGGAGAATAATCGCTCTCCTCCAGGACCACACTTCAGCCTGTCCTCAGACCCTGCCCAAAGCACCTCACACAGCAGATCCAGGCTTATCATGCTGGGTCCCGAGTTGCAGGGACATCTGAGAGGGGAACTGCCAGGGCATGCTTCAGGGTCAGGACTTGAGGCAAAACCTGAACTGGGCCCATAGCCACTCAGAGAGCTCTGACAGAGCTGTGTGTCCCTTAGGCACCAACCTGTATTGCTTCAAGGGACTGGCTTCGTTTTGTCTATGAAGAAAGGCTTGTCAGACCACAGGTCCACCTACTCCATCATCCCATTTTGAAGAGCAGCAGCAGTGACTCCTGTGGGCTAGAAGAGGACCAGTGTCCAGTGGTGCTTCCCCAGAAGAGCAGCCCACCTGGCAGAGGCTGTGGCTTGAGGACCACCTGAGCCAGAAGTATTGTCTTGGCATAGCCCTGGTTGGGTTTCTCCCTGTCATTCTCCCTCCATTTGACCCAGGGAATGGCAAGTTCACCCCTCCACTAAAAGCACCAGGGAGGGTAGGGAGCAGAGGGGGAAGAAGAGACACCTGAACCGACTTCTAAGGATTTTCATACTTTGATCACTTCACTCGTGCATAACTGAAAGGGACTGTCCAGACTACAAAGAAGTGGAATTTTTTAATTTTATTTTGCCCACTACCAGACCCATCACGTGAGGGATGCTGTCATACAATGGCTTTGGGGGAGGTTTGCAAACTTGGAGAATTTACTGAGAAGCAAAGTAAACTACTACTGACAGCAAGTGGACCAGAGCCCAGATCTCCAAAAGGTTCTGACATTGGGAGGACCCAGAAAAAATAAGCCAACCTTGACCCAGCATCAGGGGAGGCTGAGAGGAGCACACGCATGTATTTAGTTTCACTTCACACTAACCTCCATTTGACCGGTTACACAAATAAATCTCTGCTTGTCCTAAACACACTTCTAGAGACCAAGGGAAAATTTGGAAGAGTTCACAACACAGCCAGACTTTGCTGGTCACCACATTGCCACTGAGCTCAATGGTTTCAAGAAACGAAGTACTAAGTGGGGAAGAATGGCACATACAGCCCATAAAACAAGGGAAACAGCATCCAAAAAAAAAAAAAGTAAATCAAGCTTAGAAAAGAAAAAAAGAAAAAAATACTTAGGGATCTGACATTCAGTTATCACTAACCCTGCAGCGCCAGGTCAGCATATGTGACAACATTAAAGTGAACTCGATGTAAAACCTATCATTTTCTAATCAACTTAGTTAAACAGCTTTTTTCTTCCAATAAAGGCAAAACATCAGGAACAACAGCATGAAGAATCCCTAGAAGAACACAATAACTGCAATATGGGCTTGTGAAGGGATGTAATTCAGCCAAGGGCAGGAATGGAAGTCAAAGCCCTAAACCCTTACATACACGAAGTTAAACAAACCAACTTCTGCATCTGGGAACAGTGTTCCTCCCACGTCCTCTGCAACGCCAGGATAGAGCAACACTTTTATACAGCTGACCCTGAGCAGCAGAGATGATCCAGCCAACAGCACACTTCCTGGGGCAGGCGAGAAGAAACACAGCATAAGTCAAGTGAAAAATAAAGAAAACTTTCAGACTGCTTAAGACATTCTCCCCCTTGGAGGACCACCTGGCCCTATCACCTCTCCCACATCTCCTGCCTGAGGCAGAAGATGCTGCCCACTGAGATGGCCAAGCCACCTGAGCTTCCCATCAAGAAGGTTCGGCTCAGGCCTCCACAGCATGGGAAGCTGCAAGCACGCAAGGCAGAGGAGATGGAGTCACTGCTTCAGTGCACTGATCCATACAGACAGCGAGAAGCAGGGGAAGGGAAAAAAAAAAAATGCACTAAAAATTCTTTTGACAGGGTGAAAAATGAAAGCAAAGTGAAACACAGCTCAATCTGTCAAAACAAAATCACAGCAAGCCCACTTGAAAGAAAAAAACCACACAGCTCAACTTGCATTTTCTAGTATGCAATAACTGGTACATTTATTTTCTTGAAGATAAGCAGGTGGGTTAAGTTCGCCAGACAACGCTGAACAGATCTGAAAGGTAATCACATCAGAACTGCAAATGATCAAATTTTTCAGTGGCTCTAGACACAAGCAGGGACATTAAGAACTTCCTTGCTTCCACCTTGCAATTCAAAAGACTCTCAAAGCAGTTCTCAACTACTACAAAGAAGCACAAAGCAGTTGTGCTGCTGGGCTGATGGATGGAATCCAAACTGCCTGATCCAGACAAGCTTTGTCCTTTCCCTCTGAGCTCACCATTCAAAGAAGAGGAAAGATGATGCTCTTAATAGCAAACAAGTCAGAGATTGGCATGACAAAAGGTCCGGTACAGTGCATTTTTGGTCAGGATGGTAAAGGTCAACCTAATATTCGGAATATAGAGAACCCATTAACCTGGTAAGAGAGTCCTAACAACATTACGGAGAGGGTATTTTGAACGGTGAGACAGCTTGTAATTAGCTTAGGTGGGCCAACCTAATTATTCATGGCCTGGGGAAGCATCTCCCAAAGAAAGAGGGGTACAAGATATGTATTTATAGTTCTTTCCTGATAAGCTCATTATAAGCTTTCAGAGATGAATGACCACAGCACTTGACTGTTTTCTTGCAACCTGGAGACGCTGATAGTAATGAGCCAGTCAGCCAGGAGAACAAAGGCGGGGGCTGTGTGGGACTCTAAGTGAAGAAGAAGAACAACAACAACAAAAAAAAAACACCACCAAAAAAAAACCCCAACAAAAAACAACCAAACTTCTGTTACACTACAACATGAAATTGCAATTTGCTAGCTTCAGTTTGAAACGGACAATTGTATGCATGTTCATTTTATATAAATGTGTGAACAAGCATTTCCATAAAACCCATTTTAACAGGGCCTTGAGCATTAAAAATAGGAAATAATATGGTGGTAACATTTAATACAGATGTGTAACTCCTCGTATATATTCAGAGTTGCATTCACACATTAAAATCTTAAAATTATTCTTTCAAATAAATCAGCATTAAAACAAAAAAAATCTAATTTCCCAGTGTTTCCATTCCAGCAGACCTTTGCCTGCTCAGACCTTTATTAGCCATAACAGGGTTGCAGATCTACACAGAAATCAATCTACGTCAAACTGGGACCTGGCACAAGATAGATGTGGGAAGGAAAAAGACTTTTTTAAAATATCTTCCCCCCTCCCCATCTCTTTTTTTTTTTTTTTTTTTTCAG
Organism: Scolopax mira; assembly: GCA_004320125.1. Classification (NCBI taxonomy): domain Eukaryota; kingdom Metazoa; phylum Chordata; class Aves; order Charadriiformes; family Scolopacidae; genus Scolopax; species Scolopax mira. The sequence continues at coordinate 99,217 of BJBW01000382.1, read as the reverse complement.
AAAATCTTCCAACCTAAGTCTCCCCAGTAAACACAGCTTTTCCAATGGCATCTGCAATGTTTTAACCTCTCCACTTTATCACATCTATTGGTTGCCTATTTTTGCAGCGGCTGAAATTCTACCATTTCTGTATTACAAATTCTCTCTCTCCTGCCTCAAGGTTTCTCCTTCCATTAGAAATTAACTTTTCCTTATTACAGATCATCCTTCTCGTAGCCAAGTGCCTGGTGTCAGGTACCCTTACTCCCATGATACCCTTGCACAAAGCTGAGCAAGCGACCCTTGGCAACAGCAAGTTCAGGCCACTTCATTTAGGCAATTATTTACCTATTTTCACAATCAACTATTTAGAAGTGTGGGGTAAATCTTGAGGAACTCTTTATCCCATTGACTCTGGTTTCACCACTCTTTTTAAGAGGTCTGTGACCCTGCTTCTCAGCTGTAGTGCACCAAAGAAGATTCCCAGCAGCATCCATAGCATCTGAGATAACCCTGGAGGTTGGAGAGAAAATGAAGATTGACCCATGGCTACAATTCCAACCTACTGGTTCAAACTCTAAGTCTCATTCAAGTTCCAAGTTCAGTATTTTCATCTACTAGAATGAAGGGGAAGAGGAAAGGAACAGGTCTGCAGATCTCCAGCAGTGCAATTCAAATCTCAAGATCGCCTTGGTTAATTTTTACAAGGCCTAATAAAGTAGCGGCCAGAAGTACCAAGCAGCTCTAATGAGTGTCCCACTGCTGACCTTCAGTCGCTTGTGTACCCATACACAGTAACCCTATCTCCTCCTTGGCCAGGACCATGGATGTCCATTGGCAGCTGTGGATCCCAGCCCCAGGTTTGGGAGCAGATGGCAGTGTTGGTGCCAACAGACAGCTCGGCCGGCCAAGGGGAATCCATCCTGCCAGACGGACCACGCAGGGGCACCTTTGTCTGCACTTGGACTTTTCTGACATATCTTGGCCTCTACGGAACAGAATCTAGAGGGAATTTATAGACTCCCTTTACTCATAGCCTTCTCTATTTTGGTATATGAAAAGTAGTTTGAAGGTGCAAAACTACAAGCAGAATTAGTATTAGCAGCAAATTCTGTCATAGCTCCATCACCTGATGGGACACGATTTCCAAAGAAACACATCCAAGCTCTTTCTACCTACCAGCTTCTCTGAAGATAAAGTGGGAGTAACACCACAATTATATACCATACAACACAACAGTTCATGCCATACCTCATGAGTGGAAGTCCACGGTTTGTGGGACTCAAAGCACAGCTCTAATTCTCAATCAAACCTGGTCCTACACCACAGTTTTGGTGTCACATTATTTGTACTTTTTAATCTATTAAAAATACAACACTTTTTTTCACACAAACTTAGTCCTGCAAAATAGTTCTCAAAACCGAGAAAGCGACTGGAAAATAAAACTCTTTGATAAATACACAGAAATTCCCTCATCCTTTTGTAGAGCACAACTGGAAATGACATGCCCTTTCACAGGGCAAAATCTGGGAACTGTTGTGCAAGCCCTGCTTCCTTCCTTATCTCTCACCAATAAAAGACGAAATGCTCCAGAAATTAGTCACCTCCAATTTCCACCATCAGCAAGAACCTTAACAATGAGCGTATTTTCAATTATATCAACACCCCCTAAAAAGCAAAAAGCATTTACAGAAACATTTTTGTTTGGTTGGTTTTTTTTAACTTAAACCAGAGCAACTCACTCCCTGGGGGCTCAGCGGCCAGTTCTGGAGAAGAACAGTGATTACTCGAACCTCTCTTCTCCTCAGCCCACAGAAGACCATTTCCACACCTGGCTGCCTGCTCTTCGAGGACTGCAGCCCCCACTCGCATCCTGGTGCAGTGTCAGACCCCTGGCCCAGAAGCCCCACACACCTCTTCTTGGTCCCCTCTGAGCCCAACACATCCCTCCTCAGTCCCCTCCAAGCCCTCCAGCCCGGTATGTTGTTCCCCAGGAGGAGGACCAGGAACTCTACATCTTCTCCCAAATGCACAGCCCTGCTGTGGCAAGCAAGCTCCTCTCTTTATTCCATACCCTGGCTTCAAAATACTTTTGTTTCCTCTGCAGATCACCTTCATCCCACCAATATGCTTATTTCTGGACTCCACTCTATTTCTCCATTAACTTGCTGTGTTTAACACATTCAGGTGTCCCATGAGTCCTGTTTGCTGCCACATCTGTGTCCAGAATTGCAGGCAGCCCCTTTTTTCCACCCCTCCAGCACTGCCCTCATGCTGTCACAGAGCTGGCTGTTACGTAGGGTTGGGGAGGAAAAATAAAATTTTAAGAAAATGTATCTAGGAAGAGCAGATTACTGAAAGAAATGGGAAGAGCAGGAGAGATGAAAGCAGGTTTGTGCTGGCAAAGAGCATGCAGCAACGGCCAAGTGCCCAGATGCCAAATTGAGGAGGTCACCCTTGCTTGACCAAGGGCTGTCTGGTTTTTGTTGGATGGTTTGAAACCATCCCTCACAAACTGTGTTTCAGATGGAGAGATCTCCCCCGCACGTGGCCGGCCAGCAGCACACCCAGCTCCACCACCACTTCAAGGCAGTCGAGGCGATTCCCACTGGAACCCAGCTGAACCCTCAAAGACCATCTCCGGTATCCAAAGTGGCATTTCCCAGTCCTTTTTATGGCCTGAGCAAGTGCTCATCTCTGCTCCCGAGAGGCTGGCATTGTCGCCGCCGGGAGGCAGGGCTGGGCAGAGAGCTGCTCATCCGGCACTGATCCAACCTGCCAAAAAAATCACAGTTCAGCTCCTCCGTGGGAGCTTTGCTGTCTCCATCCCCTATAACCACCCTGCACGTGGCTGCACCGAAGGATGGCACCTCAGGAGACACCCAACTGGCAGCCTCATTAACATTTTCTGAGACACCAGAAAGAGAATTGTCCCAAATGTTCAGCAGAAGGCTTTGGGTCACCCCAGCTGAGTAGCCAGGACAAAGCGTAGGTATAAGGTACATTAGTGGAGGCTAAAGCCAAAGCATTTCAACTTCCAAGGTCACAGCTTCATCACTGGATACAGAATTAAAGCACTTACTAATGTGCACAAATTGATGGACAGCAAATTGCAACAGAAATAATAGGAGGGCAAGGAAAAAAAAATGGCAAATTAACAAAATAAAGCTGACTCCGATGGCATGAAATTCTTGCCACTCCTGGAATAGCCTGTACTCCATTCATCAACCACTCTGGTTTTAGTTTTGTTTCCCCTTAATCTAGGGAGGTGCTTTGAGAAATGTGGCATTTCTTCCCTCTCCAGAAAAAAAACTCTCATCTGCACTGCATATTTTTAAGATTAACGATGCAAGGTCAACCTCTTGAAAGGAGTTGTAGTGGTGAAATTATTTTTCCAAACCACATTTCAGTGGAAGAAAAAATTTCATCTTGACTTGGGACACTTGTTTTTAGCCTAGGTAGGTTCTAAGGTGCTTTTTTTGGCTCCTTAAACACTATTAACCAATTAGAACTCCAAGGCCTGATTAAATCAAGACTCTTCAGGTCACTCCTGGTTACCAAAGTGACACAGGTCAAGCATTACAGAAAAAAAAAAATTAATGATTTCATGCTGGACAGAAAAGGTGCATAATCATTGTCCTGTTCTTATTCTGACAAAAAAAAGAAAAAGAAAGCCAAAGCCAGCACCTCCTGACAGCAGCATAGAGTACCTGAGCAAAGTCCCTGAGAGAGAGCTGCACTGGTGAAAGTGACCTCTGCTTGGGCAAGGTATCCCTTCATTTGGGCAGAAATTGGTACAGGGGCCTCATGGGCCTCTTTATCACAAGAGACAATTAAAGCTGAATGGAGCAATCTCTTCTGACTCCATTGATGTGTGCAGAAGAGGACATTTACACACAACCAGAGATGGTTTGGCATTAAGTGAATCTGAGGATCCAACGAGCACTCACCCTGAGTGCTCCTGCTCCTCCAGCCCCAAGGTGTCTCCATGGGTGCTCGGTGACATCAGCTCAACTGACGTGGACTGGAGATTATCGCAAACCTACATCAGCCTCCTTGGCTGTGAGGAAGGCAGGGCCTAACAAAAGTAGGCACAGAAGGAAAAAAGGAGAAAAAAATTATGAAAAAACAGTATCCTTCAACTAGCAAAAACTCCCTGGGTGATGCAGAGAAACCCTTTGTTCCTAATGTCAGCAAGTAGATCAGGACCAGACCCTCAAGATGCAAAATCCAGAAATCCATCTCCAACCTGTGGCTTGTATTGACATGTTGCAAAAGAAACTCATCAGAACAAATTCCTCCAGAAACTGCTGATCTCTGCAGGCTTCAAGGACATGTAAAGAAACTTTTACATGCTGAGGTTTAAAGCATAAGAGCAACACAAGAGGGCTGTTTGTTTTTAAAACCTGTTCTCAACTGAAACCCTCAACTCCGGAGTGAGACTAACGTACACAGAGGTGTTTACAAGCCTCTCCAATGACAATTTTATAAACGGAAGAGCCAACACAAGCTGAACTGTAGCCTTGAGAGCCAGAAGCACAACACCACACTCTTCCTGCCTCCAGAGATGACCCATCTCTTACATGTCAGAGCACACAAGCGTTAATTTGGGAATGATGACTCATGATTCCTGTTTTCCAGAACATTCAAACCAATATTGCAAGGAAACCCGTTGTAGTGGTGGTTTTTTTTCCTCCCCCCTTAATAGTTGAGCAGCTGGATAAGAACAGGAAAGGCAGGAAGAAGTAAAAAATGGAGCGAAAAATGGATAAACAGTTCTGTCAGCCTTTCCTGAGCCTTCCCAAGTGATGCGCTGCAGAAGGTCCACCCCTGCACAGGACACAGGGTGCTTGGTATCACAAGGCCAAGTGCTCGTTGGAATTGTTAATGATGCCCAGTTGATCTGGAGCAAATTGAAGACAAACAGACACAATTATTCAAACATCCCAGATGCACCATCACTCGCTCAACCCCTTCTAGGAGTTGCACCGTGCTGTCTGGCTGCCATGGGCTCAGGGGAGGAATATTTTACTTTTTTATTAGTTCCAAAAAACAAGTATGTAAGACCACTTGGTTCCACATCCACAAACACTGAAACTTTACATACAGGGCGAGAAAAGAAAGAAAAAAAAGAAAAAAAAAGAATTTAAAAAAAGGCAGCTGATCACTTAAATCGGCGGGGGGAATGCCAGAGTGGCTATCTCCAGCAGAAGAAAAGGTCACCCCAGCCTCCAGCACGGTCCTAAGGAGCATGTTGCTGTAGAAGTGAGGACCTGCTGCAGTTATCAAAACCACCTGAAGGCTCCCAGAGCTGCCATTACAGGAGACCAATCTTTGGCTTCAGTGCTGTTTGCACACCGTTGCCAAGGCTGAAAGCTTTTTAAACGTTCTCCCTATTTAAACAACACTGAAGCAATGGGGCTTCACAGGTGGAAACCCGTCCAACAGGTCCATGGCTTGGGGCTTGCCAGGTCCATCACCACCCAGACCAGGATTCTCTTAAAGTATAACATAAAAAAACAGATTATGCAAGATTTCTAGTGGAGACAGGATGAAGGCTGCCAGGTAAGGTGGAACCACATCACACCACAGTTTGGACAGGCACTAAAGGACACCTTCCCCATGCCCCAAGGATCTCACAGCCCTGCGTCCTGCTCCCACAGGTGTGACCTTGGTAAATTAATCCCAGGAGGTGTCTTTGCCATACACCGGTAAACAAACAAAGGGATTAAGTGATAAAATTATCTACTGCCAGCTCACATATAACAACTACAGCCAGCCTGCGCTGCCGGTACAGAAGAAAGCATTCAAACATTCAAGGCACCTTCAAGGCCTCTCGTCAGCTGCTTTTCCTTTCTGAGGGGCGCCACCTTTTCTGAAGACGTTGCAGAGCCTATAATAATTCCTACCAAAAGTGACATTACTTCATTTCCTCTGGAAAACAACAGCTTCCCCAGCCCCTCCTTCCCAGTCTTGCTCTCTCATGAGCAACGCGCTCGGATCTCCAGGAAGGGGGTAAGGTCAGGAGCAAATGCCTGGATTGCTCCCAGATTAGCAGCCCGGAGGGAGTCATTCCAGCAGAAAGCATTTACAATATTCTTGGTATTAAATGCTTTTGGCCAAGATGAAATTTGTTAGAGTTTGCACTTTGCTTTTTCTCAAAGCTCTGAAGTCATTTCTTTCCTCAAAGCTGCCTCCACAGGCTGAATTTGTGGGAAAAGGGAGATTTCGCACACAGAAACCAGCACAGCTAAATAATAAACTGAGGCAATTGCTCAGATGCTGAAGCTTGATCAATTATTCTCCGCAGAAGCAAAGCACCCACATTAGAAAGGCAAATTGTTGTACCTAAACTGATCGTAGTGTCACCCTGATTTCCTGAGATTAATCCTGTTTCAGTCAAATCCTTATCTAAATACAAATAGGAAAACTAAACATATAATCAAGCAACCATCTAAAACTACCTTGACTGCAATTTGGCTGGACAAGAGCTTTATGAGGAGCAGCTGGTTTATCCCCAAGATTTCTGAATTATTTTATTAGGATCCTAGAGCTCTTAGAAGAGGTTGACAAGACCCTATTAAACCACCAAACATTTAACAGTCCCATTTATTACATTTTTCTTTCGCCCTTTTCCCAAAGCAAATCAATTTTTTCTTTTTTTTTTTTTTGCTTTTTCTTTCCCAACTTCACTGATTCTGTACACAACAAATTTCTATCACAATATTGCATGGGGAGAACCTCATCTATTAAAATGCCATCAGTATCAGCTCTGTAGGTGATGACTTCAGAGAGGAAATAACATTGCTTGCCCCCCCCTTTACAGTTTCACATTTTCTTGCAAGGAAAAGGGCACTGTGCTCTCAGACTGGAACTGATAAAAAACACTATGAAGCAAAGAAAGGCCTGAAGGCTGAATGAACCAGTATTAACTCCTGCAGGAAAATACTTTTTCTTTAAGAAAACTGTATAGGGGGAGGATGCTGATGGAGATAAAGGAAAGATCACAGTTTTGGGTTGGTTATTTTTTTGGTTCAGTGCCAGTTGGAATCCAACTCACTTTCTTCCACCAAGTTTTTATAATCTAATTAATCAAAAAACTACAAAGAAAACATGGTCAAAAAGCATGCTTAAACCTCAGCTAAGCCTGACTTGATGATGCTTCCAAACAAGCTGGAGCAAATTTGCAGTGGAAGAACATACCTACCATTCAGATGTGATATATTTGCCCTGAGAGCAAAGGTCCTGCCCTGCAATCTCAGGCACCAGACCTGCATCTCTGGCCCAGCATAAAAGCAGCAACTTCTCTGAATTCAGGCAAAAAGGTTACATTCACACTTGCAGACTGGCATATGCCTTATTTGAGAGATTTTTAAATGAAGTAAGAGCCATCAGATCTTGGACAACTGCTGAGAAGGGAGTGTGGGAGAATGCAGGACATCCGTGACATTGGGCTGCCTGATAGTCCTTGGTTGAAAACACTCAGAAATATTCCCACTGCTGTGATTTCACACAGAAGCCCAGCGGTATGATGACTGATGGCCACATAAAACCCATAAAGACAAAGTTATTTGAAATATTTCAGATTATTGTGCTTCAAACAGTTCAGTAGAGTTTCCTATCAGTCAGTAACCTGGACAGATTGTGTCTTGCTTTCTAGGTGGAAACTATGGATCTGGGACAAGCAAACACAGACAGGTTCTAACTAGAACCTGTTAGTTCTAGACTAGACAGTCCCAACCTGAGTCTTGGGATTTAGAAAGCACCCAGGAAGGAGCTGCAAATAGCTCCTTTTACTACAAATGGCAGTAAAAATGGAGAAAGGAAGAAGGAAAGCCTCCTCATTTATAAACGCTCAATGCTTTGATGTGTTAAGCATCACTGCTGGTGGGTGAGAGCATCCCAGCTGGACCAGAAGAGTCACAGGACCCTGGGTGGAGGAGTGATGGCAATGCCTTCTAATGCGCTCCAGAGGAACCTTCTTCCCAGCTCCAGATTTAATATTGATTTATAGCCTGAAGCATGAAGCCATATCCCATCCAATATTCTTAATTTCAAAGGGTTGGGTTTTGTTTTGGGTGGCTTTTTGCCTCAGTCTCGGCTGCTCCAACAGTTCGTGTATATTTAATTACTGGCATCATCTCAGACGCTGTTGAGTTTTGGCCCTCAGCAATACCCCGTGGCAAGGAGCTCTGCAAATTAACAAGGGGGAAAACATTCCCTGTTTCCTTTGGAGTGCAGCGTTAAGGCTGCATAGTTAAATTCCCAGAGGCCAGGAAATGAAAATATTAAATATTCTAATAACATCACTAAAGAAGTAATGTTTTACATGTATGTCATTACAATCAAATTTTTTTCCTGTTTAATCATTTAGCTTTAATGCAACTCGTGCTGGTGTTAAAGGTTCACATGCAAAAAAAAGAGAAAAGAAGGACTTCACACAGGAATCCCATGCAGGATATAACACAACCAGGCAACCACTACTTCAGATACTCGAATTTCACGTTTTCTAATTTTGTTGATTCTAATGAGACAAGCTTAATGGCACAGTAATTATATAAATTACCTGGAATACATAACACTGCATTTATACATAATAAATGAACTGTTGCAGAGGAAACACCAACAAAATACCGTAACTAATTTTTCATTCAGTTTCACTCTTCCAAAAAATGAAAACAGAAAAAACCCCAAACAATCCAAAGGCCATGTAACCGCAGCAAAACAACAAGCAAAACCAGTTTCTGTGAGGAGCTTCTTCCTGCAGACCTTTGCTTAAATCTGGGTAATTAAGAGATTTCCAGGAGTTTGGGGACTACAAACCAACAGGGACATGTCTCCCAGAACTGTCACACAAAAAATACAGCTTCCCCACTCCATAAACCTAGAGAAGCCCTAAGCAGCCTTAGCTGAAGTTCCCAGATTGGCAGGGCCATAACTATGCAATGTTAAAAAAAAATAAATAAATTTTAAAAAATTAAGGGGACAAGGAAATTTCCCATTTAAGAGCACAGAAACGGACACCACAACACACCCCCCCTTTATTTTTTCCCCTCATTGGAAGGGAGCCCCCGGACACCAGCCAAGCACAGACACAGCAGGGCTGAGACTGTCTGGCAGCAGCAGCCAGTGAGTCCCAAACTGTGATAGTTTATCCAAACATTTTAAAACAAAAATAAAATTTTACAAGCAGGACACAGATGCAGGGGCAGTATTCAAGCAGGTGCTGGTGTGATGGTCTTGCATTTCTGTGTCTTTTAATTTAAGAAATGGATCAGGTGAAGGTCAATGAACATGAAAGGGAATTGGAAAGAGGTGCACCTCTTTGCACCTCAAGAGGTGCAAAGAGGTGCAAAAAAGTGAGACTCCCACCTCCTCAGCATTTCTGCCCCAGACCACCAGACACACAGAGACGTCCCATCCTCTCCTGCACCATCATACTTCAGGCAATTTATTTATTTCAATTTATTGAAATAAAATTGAATGTATTTCAATAGTTCAGTTTATTTATTTTCAGTTCAATTTCCTCAACTCTATACTTTGCAGGCTGCTCCCAAGACAATCCACAGCAGAGCCCTGCCTCAGCAGGAGGAGGACTCGGTCTATTTGAACACAGGTTTCTTGCCTGGGCCAAGCATCCTCCATAAAAGCAAGGTTTGGAGTGACTGGCATTATACTGGGGCCCCCATGAACAAAAGCTGCTTGTATTTTACATCTATTTGACAGTAAAAAACCCAGTATTGTTGAGTTTCTGCCAGACCACTAGAAGAGAGTGCTTGCTGGAGCAAAAGATACCCCAAACATGCAACTGGGATGAAGTCCCCATGTCACTTAACACCACAACTCTCTTTCATCCCATTCCTCCCTGTGAGACTTCGAAAGCAAATGGAGTTGAACAGATGCTTCCAATTCATTTTCTTGAAAAAAAGAAGGAAAAAAAAAAACCTATAAGGCCAGCAAACCACTTAAGGGAGAGCACAGACTCGAAATACATACATATATTCAAGGAAAATCAAACCATAGGCTTTGATTGCAGCCAGAAGAACAAAGTATCTGACCTCAGCCTTCAAAGACAGAGAAATTCAGAAATAACACTGGCTCTCATATTACTCATCCCTACTGTGCTGGGTTGTTACAATCTGCACAGGCCACCCAAAGTTAAAGAGACCTCCAGAAAAATGTTCAACTCAAAGGGATGTGTTAAAAACAAGCCCAAGGCAGGTTATGTGGTTGAAATGAAATTCATAGCATCCATCAAGAGTGTTGTATATGCCATTCCTGAACTGCAACATTCATACTCATCTGGTTATAATTTACAAATTAGCACTAGGTAAAATAAGAATTTCCTCACACCTTGAAATCTGAAATACCAGCTATTTTTCCCAGCATTAGCTTTACCTTCCCTCACCTTTCAACAGTCGATACATTTTTTCATGGTGATAGCATATCTTTGGCAAATATTTAAGCTCCCAGTTTTGTTCTCCTTCACTTATGTGGTAATTTGATGTGCATCGAAACCAGAATTGTTACGGGGTGGGGGGGGAAGCCCATCATTCCCAGTTTTGCCCGACCGATTCCTATCACTGCTTGTGATATGTCAATTGTTTGTGCAACCACACACAAGATAAGGAAATGGAGTTGGCAGGGAAAATAGCTCAGCAAAAGGGGTTATTTTACACCAGATCTGGCCAGGGCAAACACTGATTTTGGTGGACACAAAGGACAGGATGTGAGAAGACCACACTGCTGAAGGAAAGCACTTAAGCCCCGCCTTTCTCAAAGACTAGCACTTTGGACTTATTTCGACAGATGCATCATCCCCTTTGCATGATGAGCACCAGCTAAATCAGTTGAGATCTAACAAACTCACTGCCCCATGGCGATGCCCTGCTCCAGAGCTTGGGTGTGGGAGGACTGCAAGATGCAGGTACTGATGGACCAGTGGACAACACAGCAGGGCACAGCATATAAGCAATCCAGGAGGTTCCTGGAATGTGCAGATGGAGCAGGAAGGAGCCTTCAGCCACGTAATCTGGGAAATGCCAAAACCAAACTAAGCCCTTTAATTGAATCTTTCCTCCATCACAACCAGGTCAGGAACTGTATCTCCACAGAGATCCACGCTCAAATACCCCCTTACACTTGATGCAGTGCAGGTAAAAGCTAGGTTGGGCACAAAACCAGACCAAAACAGCTTCCCACAGGACTAAAAATTATATAAAACCCACCAGCTCGCTGGGACAGCAATAGGACAAAACATTCCCCAAACTCACCTGCCCCTATCCCCTCTTCACAGACTGGCCTGATCCATTGATGTGGGCAAACACCAGGACACCCTCCCTTTGGTGACCTCCTTGGGACCTGGTGGCCCATGAGGCGACATCAGCCACTACAGAACTATTCCCTGGTGCACGTGTCCAGTCCTTAGAAGGTGGCCTTTCACACTGTATAATCCCGTCTGTGCCAGGAGACCCTACACCTTGATACCTTTCATTTACCTTCCACAACACAAGGTCCTCATCTACATGGCAACAGCTTCTTATTTAAGCACTTTTGTAGCTCTGTTCCCAGTGTTTTCTGCACATCACCCAGGTCATCTGCTGACAGTTGCAAGCAAAATGGCTAAGTGCTGCTGGAACTTGCACTGATTGTAACAAAATGGCTTGGAACCAACATTTTCAACAAAGGTGCTTCTACCTCACCCTTTTGCTAACTACAAAGCAGTTTTCCCTGTTGGGAAAGACAATGACTACTAGAAATAAGAACAGTTTTGAGCAGAAGTTCCCAACAAAGCAGAAAATGTGGAAATCAACTTTTCTCTGCTATAAAAATAAATCTTCATTCAACAACTCAAAGCTAATTTCTCCTACCTGTTTTATTTTCTCACTTGTCACAAGGATGGCCACACTCTGCTCAGCTTCTGCACACCCAGCGCTGAGCTAAGCATCGCCCTGAGGAGCTACTGGTGATCCCTCAGCAGCTCTTGGCATGAGATGATACCTCTCAGCTTGGCAGAGTTGGAGACATGACATGTAGATAAGATCATTCATACATACACACACTTTACAACATCAGCAGTCCTTCCTGCACACAACAGTGCCCTGCAGCAGAAACAACACGGCTTTGCAACATTACAAGAACATGACTTTCTCCTGGGAAGGAGGCAAAGCCACACCTGCAATTAGGTTTCCATTTTTCACTTTAAAATTCTTAAATTTCAAAAATTGAGATGTTTCATACAAAAATTAGACGGAGTTTGCCAGCTACTACAAATGATTTTGCAGAGCAGTGGTGTTTACAAGACAGGCCAAAAACTTCAGAGTAAACCCTGTAAGTCAATTAAATAGCACTCTGCAGCATGGGCAACACGGTGTCATGGATCATCCAGTGCTCAAAAAGTGGAACTGTTGGTTTTAGTCCAAGGCAGCAATCTGGTGGTAAATACAATATTGTGTCCTGCCTGACAGGTGACTGGTGTCGTTGGAAAGTAGAAACGTTCTACCAATTACAAAATTAATTATAAAGTCATGTCAGGTCACTCAGTTGGAAAACAATTATTTCACTTCACAACATTATATGAGAGACAGTGCCCCACCTTCATCAGAATGCAAATTGCAATGGATAGCTTGGGACTAACCCAGCTATCTCCAATGCTGGCAGGTACCCAAAACCTAACCCAATATACTCTTAGGGGTGAGATAGATGAATATCCTGTAACAACCCAGTTTGGCAACAAGGAAAATGCAGTGGGTGAAGATGGATGGCCAAGAAAAAAAAATGCAGCCCCATTGAACAAGTTCCATGGTACGCTTTCTAATTTACCTGCAGTTAAGTAAATGTAACAAAGACAATGCTGTGGGAGCCCCCATGCCTGAGCTGGGGAGGGACACACGATCTCAACCCTTGCCCTGCGACAAGACAATGTGTGCTGATGGGTACCTGTCCAAATAACCTTTAGAGACCACTGCATATCTGGAGCCCTTCTGGAAGACCATCACTTCGGCATTTGGAAACAGGCTGGTTGACTGCTTTTCTTTCTAAAGAGTTTTTGATAAAGGCACTACGAAACCTTCGGTGAAGTGTTGGTGGTGTCATGACGTTATGACTTCAGAAAATCTGTACTACATATTTCTGGGGTAAAATTCCCACATGTCACAGAAAGGATCTTGCACCTTTTCTGATTGCTCAAGAGCTGGACTCTAGGCTGCCCTCAGCTCAACAAGCCATTTGTATAAGGTTCAGCTATACTTGCACACACACAAGACTACAGAGATTTCAGTGGGTGAAGTTATGTACATCCCATCCTATTTCCCTCACAGCAATTAGCCTTCACCAAACCAAAGCATGCTGCCATTTACTACTATGTAACCCTGCTTATCCCCCAGATTTACCAAGAATGCAGCTCATGAGGAGCTCAACTGGCATCCGCTTACCTAGTTTTCCCCAGGTGATAGGTGACCTCCTCAGGGCAGCCCTCCAGACTATTTAAATTGCCTCTGCAACATGAAAGGACAAACCCAGCTTCCAAAGGAGACACCTTCGTCCTCCTTCAACAGCATGTACTTAGAAAGACATCACAGATTGACAAGCACAAGCATTAGTTTTAAAGAGCGCAATGAAAAAATTGGATGAAAAAGAAACACAAAACAACCCCCAGGTACTCATCTTCCCACTTTCCCCATGAAATACCTGCAGCCCTGAGACATGGTTTATTACATCCAGAGCAGTCGTGCGCGTTGAATGTCCTTTTATTGCTTTGGGGACTCGCATCACTGCTCCCTTCAGTTTGACAAACACTTTCTCATACAGCAACAAAACAAAAGTTGGCTCCCAAGGAACAGCAGAGATATTTGCATACGGTACATTATGCTATTTCCTTATCAATGCAAATAGCTTTGCCCTGATGCTGCCTGATGCTGTGTGGTGAGAGGATGTGGATGTGAGGAGTCTCACACCCAGACCCCCTTGTCACACAGGTACATTTACCACGTTACAGCAAACACCATGTTAATTCTTGAACCTCTGCCTCTGGACTTGGCCCAGCTCTGGTGTGCAGGGACCACTGACAAATGTTCCTCCACAATCTGCTACTGATGTGACCATTGGGCCCTCTTCAGAGAAGACTGATCTTGTTGCAGATACGGAAGGATCAGTTTGCACCTCATAGCACAGCAGGTTTAAATCTTCTGCCTCAGAACCCATAAAAATAAATAAAAGCTATGCAAATGCCCCTATTTAAAGCTACATGAGATAATTAAAACTTCAGTTGTTTTGTAATGGTTAATAGCACCCCCCCAACACCATGCATTCTCACACAATTATAGTTGTTGAGTAAATCAGAGTTGTTTCTCCATAAGCCATAACAAAGCCCAGAAATCTGTGGACCCTGAGCAGCCTTAGAGGCAGCATTATCATTTCTGCACAGTTGCAGGGAGCTCTGTTTATATAAACACCCGCATTGTTTCTGTGGCAAGTGCATGGATCAGAGTTATCTCTGGTATCTGGCTCTGTCCTTGAGACACAGCTCCCCTGCTCGCTCCACTCCACGCTGTCACACAGCTTTCCTACTCCAGGCAAGGCTGGGGATGGCTGAACTTCACCACAAGCCCCTGGAAATGGCACTTTACAGCCTCACTCAGGTTTTTTTCCCCTCAGTGCATACTTCTGAATTGCTGAGACTGCAGGAAAAAGACAGAAATCAAACTGTCCCTCTTCACAGCACAGCTGGACAGTGTTCCAGAAGGGCTGCTCTGCTCTCCAGGCACCCCTCCACCCAACAGGACCACAAGAAAGAGCCAGGGAGGTACCAGAACCAGCAGGTAGGACTGGTCAGTGCAGGAGACAATGTAACAGCCTAAATTGTCATACTGGTACTTTTCAGTCAAACAGCATATTTGGTTTTTTGTAGTCCTGAACATCCATTCCAACCATCCTCTAGCAAATTATGCTACACGGGAGCCAGGGACCCAGGGCTCTCTAATAATCTGGGGTCATGCACACCCCCACGCTCCAGAGCTCAGAGCCACCAGTGACCAGAAGCAGCAGACTGATTTTCAAAATCTCATGAAAACATGGGCCACTGCACCAACAGTCACAAGCTGTCTCTTCTCTTCTAAAAGCAATCTGCATTGTCTTATATATAATTTTTAACAGGTTTAGGGTTTTTCTTTCATTTTTCAATGTTACTTGCTATCTATTTAGTAAAGTTTATTTACTATCCACCTGAGGAACCTGAACATACAGAAAGCTATGGGGCCTGAGGAGATGCATCCCAGAGTCCTGAGGAAATTGGCTGATGTAGTTGCCAAGCCACTCTCCACGATATTTGAAAAATCATGGCAGTCAGTGTGACTGACTGCAGTCAGTCCTCAGTGACAGGAAAAAGGTGAAAACATTGCACTCCTTTTTAAAAAGGGTAGAAAGGAGGACCCTGGGAACTACAGATCTCTCAGCCTCCCTTCTGTGCCTGGGAAGATCATAAAACAGATCCTCCTAGAAGCTATGCTAATGCACATGGGTGACAGAGAGGTGATTTGAGACAGTCAGCACGGCTTCACCAAGGGCAAGTCCTGCCTGACCAACCTTGTGGCTTTCTATGATGAAGTGACAACATCAGTGGACAAGGGAAGAGCTACACGTCATCTATCTGGACTTCTGCAAGGCCTTTGACATGATCCCTCACAACATCCTTCTCTCTAAATTGAAGAGACAAGGATTTGATGGATGGACTCTTCAGTGGATGAGAAATTGATTGTATAGTCTCATCCAGAGGGTAGTGGTCAATGGCTCAACATTCAGATACAGATCACTGATGAGTGGTGTCCCTCAGGGGTCTGTATTAGGACAAGTACTATTCAATATCTTCATCAATGAGATGGACAGCGGGATCGAGTGCACTCTCAGCAAGTTTGTCAACGACACCAAGCAGGGTGCTGCAGTTGACCTGGGATGTTTAAGGGATGGAATGCCATCCAAAGGGACCAGGGCAGGCTCGAGAAGTGGGCCCATGTGAACCTCACAAAGTTCAACAAGGCCAAGTGCAGGGTCCTGTATCTGGCTCAGAGCAACCCCCAGTATCTATGTATGTTGGGGGACGAAGTGAATGAGAGCATCCCTGCTGAGAAGGGACTTGTGGATACTGGTGAATAAAAAGCTGGACACAAGCCAACAGTGTGTGCTCACAGCTGAGAAAGCCAAATGAACTGCATCCTGGGCTGCATCAAAAGAAGCATGGCCAGCAGGTCAAGAGAGGTGATTCTGCCCTTGTGAGGCCCCACCTGGAGTACTGCACCCAGATCTGGAGACCTAAACACAGGAAAGACATGGACCTGTTGGAGCAGGTCCAGAGGAGTCCACAAAAATAATTAGAGGGATGGAGCAACTCTCCTATGATGACAGGCTGAGAGAGTTGGGGTTGTTCAGCCTGGGAAAGAGAAGGCTTCAGGGAGACCTTATAGCCCTTTCCAGTACCTAAAGAAGGCCGACAGGAAAGATGGGAACAAACTTGTTAGCACGGTCTGTTGTGGTAAGGGGTAACAGCATTAAACTAAAAGAGAAAAGATTTAGACTAGCTATAAGGAAGAGATTTTTTACAGAGGGTAGTGAAACACTGGCACAGGTTGCCCAGAGAGGTGGGAGATGCCCCATCCCTGGAAACATTCAAGGTCAGGTTGGATGGGGCTCTGAGCAACCTGATCTAATTGAAGATGCCCCTGGTCATTGCAGGGGGCTTGGACTTGATGAGCTTTAATGGTCCTGTCCAACCCTAACTATTCTATCATTATATTTTTCCATTTTGATTTGGCTTTCACAGGTCTATCTTAGCTTATGAAAATGACATTTTATTTAGCTTTTTAATGAAGTTTTAAATTTAAAGCTCTTTCACATTTTTAATCAATTGTCTATATTAATTTCCTCTGCAATTTAGACAAAGTTTACTTGTATGAGTTTCTCGAGCTATATTCCCCTCTTGCTGAATAAGTTTCAAACATCCTCATTTCCTCATGATCGATTGTTTTAATTAGATTCAGCTCCTTTTGAAGTACACGTCTTCTCTGGGTGCTTTCCATCTCTTTTGGAGTTTTATCTTTTGCATTGCCTTGCCAGGGCTCAGCGCTGCCCTCCTCACCACCCAGCCCTCTGCAAGAGCACGCAGCAGCACTTGGAATATCTTCCTATCAACGAATGTTCAGTTTAGCAAAACATACTGGTTTGTCTGGTTTTGCTGCTGAATCTCTAGCTTCAGTCTAAACTGGTTTTAGATGGTTAATAAAACATTAAAGACCAAATAAAAGAAAGCATTTAAATCCAAAGTGATGCAAAGACATTATTTTTGAGAGTGCCTACCAGACGCTATGCACTTTCCAAATCTGATGAGAGCCTGCCTAAAAAAGAAGCCTTAGATACAGGCAGCGAGGAGCCACGGGTAGCCCCAGGGCTCAGTAGGCTCATGGTGTAGTTTTTACACCCAACAGTTTGAAGTCATTGAAACATCCACCGAGCAATGTCCATGCAAACTCCCATGATGCGCTCAGCAGTTTTCAAAAAACATCGAGACATTCATTTCAGTCCCTCATTTGTTATTAATTTCCAAAGGCACTTTGAAACACGCACAACTTTATCCAGAAAACTTTCTGGCAAAGATGTAATATTAGTAAGCACTTTATTAGCAAGTCCAAGAGTTTGCTCACAAACTTCCTAGGAAAAAAGGAGAAAACAACAGTCACCACTCCAAGGAACTGCCTTTGTGAGAAGAGATGGAAATCAAGCGGTAGTTGGCGGGGAAGGATCCTTGCACTGTCTGACATTTCATGGTCACAGTGTAACCAGGCAGACAATTCCCATGAGAAAAGTCTACAGAGAAACACCAATGGGCTAAACCTATATTTAAACATTTCCTAATGTACGGTTGCCACATTTAGCATAGACAGTACATAAGCACAACTGAGATTTGTAGGATTAAAGTTCATTGTGCTAGCCCAGTTTGATGCATCTTGAATCCCCATGCTTACAGCCAGTATATAGTCAAACCCTTTTTGGAAACCCCTGTTTTTTCTTTGCACCAACAGCCACAGATCCGAGATCCCCAATTCTTCCATCATTTTTTAAATTCCAAACTGTCTGCACTTCCTAAACCCCTAAGCAAATGTTGCCTTTTGATGAACCCATCTGCATGAAACAGTAACATCTTTTGTTGACAAATGATGTACTTTGTCAATATAAGAGCAGGGAAAGAATGGACCAAACCCATTTCTGGGCCTTCAGCTAAAATGCAGAAGTAATTCCAGCTGACAAGCATTAATATGCTAAACTTGGCCAACCCCTGTTTAATTAAGTTTATGAAAAACACCATTATTTTGCACATCTTGAAGAACTGGGTATATTTCTGGGGTACTGAGGGGTCAAGGTATCAGAAATCAAAAAAATGCTTAAATTAAACGAAATCCATGTGTACAAACTCCACTTCCAAGGCTTTTCCATACAGCATTTTCCTCATTCCTTCTCAGTTCGATTTTTTAGCCATTATCTTATTGCTATAATGAAAATATTAACTTTCCCATTAACCACAAGTAAATACATTTTAACAGTTCAAAACAATGAATCCATGACACAAATCACTACAGCCCTGCCAGCCTGGTAGAGTCTTTCAGTCTCAGCAACAAAAGGTTTTAATCAGATAGCCTAAACTTTTGTCCATCAGATTTAAATTTGTCCTGAAATGCAAGACAGACTTCCCTCCTTTCCCTCCTTCCCCTCCTTGCAGAGCCAGAAAGCATAGAAACCGAGAAAATTAAAACCTGATGCATTATTCTGCAACATGCTACAAAATGTAATAAAAAGCCAAATGTCTCTTTGCCCTCCTCTCTTCATCAAGTTGAATTATTTTTTTAAACAGTCATGTAGTTGCAACTCAGCCTACATCTCCAAAAGCTAAACAATTATGCCACAATAGGGGTATTTTGTTCCCCCGGAAAAAAAATCATATAATGAAAAACTATGTTGGTGGTTGAATCCGTTTCCTTTAGGAGGAGTTGGCTGTAATCTCAGTGGGACTTGTGGTTTCAGCTATTCATACAGCTCATAGCAGTTTCTGTTTTTTCTCAAAGCAATGTAACCCAGCAACACAGAAAAAGCTGTGATTAACTTCTTCTGAGATACAAGATGTCACAGCAATGCAAGTCGCCTCTTTGCAGAAGAGAATCATAAGTCTCTATTGCTCTGTCTTTATCTGCACAGCCATCTCACATCCCAGGTGGAGCCTAAAGAGAAAGTTACAAGTCACAAAAATTGTCTCTTTTACCTGAAAACAAGTTGACTGTGGACTTGTAACTCTCAGACCAGAGATAATCCTTCAGAGCTGCAACAAACTGCATCTCTTGGACCCTAATCAATAGCTCTGGTTCCTCACCAACCACAAGAGAGCTATAAAATTAACAAGCATTATATTAGCTGACTTTACCTAATGAATAGCAATCAACTGTCTACACACACAGAAAACATTTCCTTTTATTTGTATGCAAATGTCCATACGTGGTGGAATGAAACTGTAAGGGAACATCTGTGTATCAAAACTTTGCATAAGTTGTATATTTTTTGAAACATGACTAAAAAACTGACATCAATCCTAATGCATTAAAAAATATATTTAAAAAAAACCAACACAAAAAACCTCAACCCAAACAAAAAACAGTTAAGGGAAATAATAATGTTAAAGGGAAAACATCCCCTCTCTTTCCCCATATATTTCCTATGAGCCTTGCCCTGACCTCTGAAATACAACAGCTATACAGTATGGCACCTGGGCTCTGATATCTGAGATACAGAAAAAAAATCATTATTAATAGCTTAGAAAAAAACCAAGACCCATCTGTCTGACTCATGGATCATAGGACAAACTCTTGATTCACACTGGCCAGAGCGGTTTGGGATCTGGTACACCACGCAGCCAGGCTGCAGAGATCCTACCCAAGAGCTGAAGGTCAGCCAGCATCTTGGGACTCCAGTAGATTTTGGACCAGACCGACCCAAGCAGACGCTGGAGCAGTGCAAAAGCCAGACTCACTCCTGCCCCATCGCTCTTCTCCAGCCCCAGCAGTCAGGATCTGGACGGTGTTCTGGGACAAGCATCAGCCTTCCTCTATCCAAGCACTTAACTAATGAACACACTGTGTGTTCACTTTCTTTATGCAGTAGGAGATACTATTTTATTTTAATGACAGGTTCTATTATCTCCTGCGTATATTAAAATTGGCCTTTCATTTCTTCCATTAATAACAGATCCCCGAGTCAGAGATGAACTCTGAGTGACACCAAGAAGCCCTACTTTGAGATCAGGTCATCTCTCTGACAAGACGTTTGACGTGGCCTCTTTTCATGTCTCTGAGCAATTTTTTCCCCTCTTGCTGCAGTCCTTGAACTCAGGGTTTCCAAACTGCTCTCCAGCAGCAGTTATTTATTATTGCCCTGTCCTACAATGTCATTTCCCAAGCATCCAGGTGCTGCAGAAGAAAGAAAAAGGCCATTCCCTGCTATCAAGAGCTACAAAATATCCTGAGAAACACCGGTGAAGGATAAGCAGATGGGCACAAGATGAAAGCAAAGCAATCCTAGGGATGAAAAGCATGACTTTTACGTTTTGCAAAGTTGACCAGGTGTGGGGTTATTTTGGTTTAAAAAAAAAATAAAATAAAAATCAGAAGACAAGGATAAACTTCATACAACCAAAGTAGCACTGGGGAAAAATCACTACCATCAAAACTTGCCTGCCTCCAAAAACATACAGAAGCAGGGAGTCTTTATGCCCCCATGCTCTTCTGTTTGGGAAGCAATCCTTCAGGAACCAGCTATCAGCTCTTAATGACTAGTTTTGTTACTCACAGGCCCCACAATGAAACGGGGGGTGGCTGAGGTTACCACACTGTGGTAATAATCAAATTTAAGGGGATTACAATCATTATAAGCTAATCAGGGTAGAATTATATATTTTTAATTAGCAGCTGCTGTGCGGTTCAGGCACTAGAATCCCCCAGCTGTTTGCTGGTAAGTGCAACCAACAGTATCCTATTTGAAGTGTAAAATACATACTTTTACATGGAAAATACATTAAGAAAATTTTTAAATTGCCCTTAAAAATACTACGTACTGTAAAGCCTCCTTGTAGATCATTCTCTTTGCTTTCAGCATCAGAAAGATATTTTTTTTTAGCCCATAAATTCCTACATTTAATCCTATACTGAATGTAGGCCAAATATAAAAAGGGAATCATTTACAATACATTGTGTATATTGTTACTTAAAACCACATAGTAGTTACCCATAAATCCTCCAGCATTTGGTATAAACACATAGTGTTTGTCTACACATTGTAAGTCTAGAAAAGGACGTATTTCTGCAGAGCCTTAAGAGGTATTCACTGCATGAATAATAGAGACTGAAGAATAAAACTTGTCATTTGGATTTTCTTGTAACAACAGACTTTAATCCAAGATTCCCAAGTACAGAAACAGATCTCTGTGGTTTCTGTAACCACTCCTGCTCACACTGTTGTATTTTTGAATTATTCTTCAGCTGCATTTTAACTGAAAACCTTTCTATGTTATCGCAGAGAGACTCCAACTGACACCACCCCCCTGAGATCTTGCTTTGTTTAAAAATAAAGCAAACCCAACAGCCAGTTCATGTGGAAAAAAGCTGGGTTTGTTGAGGAATGTTCAATTATAAGGAAGCTGATCAGAACCTGCAGGTGCTTGCCATGAATAATTGCTCCCCAAACATCCAGATTTGGCAGAAGTCTATAAACAAACCCCAACCCAAACAGTGAAGCAGTTGG
The DNA here is from genome assembly GCA_004320125.1 of Scolopax mira. Lineage (NCBI taxonomy): Eukaryota > Metazoa > Chordata > Aves > Charadriiformes > Scolopacidae > Scolopax > Scolopax mira. Next base: position 77,410 of record BJBW01000382.1, on the reverse strand, counting down.
TCTAGTCTTCAAACATGTTCTTCAAGTTCCTGGTGCTAGACTGGCCACCTTCTCCACAGCCCAATGGTACCATGACACTTTGGTCTAACACAGGGTAACAGAACTGCATCTGAGCTCAGCCAGGCCCCTCCTTCCCACTCTCTTCCACCTCTGTCAACTGGTCCCTTCCACTAAGAAAAACATCAAATAATAGATGCTGCTTGGGCATCTCCTGCAAACCCTTCCCACTCATCCTAAAGTCACATTTATCAGAAGTCAAATCAACTCAGCCTATGAGAAGACCAAGACATAGATTGGAAAGATGCCGTTGAACGTCCACAAGTGTTTTTGCCTTCTACATTATTTTATTTTGACCAAACCACATCCACGAAGCAAGCATGGGCTGTCTGCTGGACATGCTCCCTGGGCCACAGTATAGTGATTTTCTCCAAGGTCACAACAGCTCATGTGCTCACAACTTAGGAATACTAGTCTTAGAGGAGGATGAGTTAAAACACAGAATTAGGCTCTTCAGTAACTATTTGAGAGTATTCCTACGAGGCGCAGGAGAGCTACCTACAAATTCAGAGCCCTTAGGGAAGGGCTCTGGCCAGGGGAGCAGACAAGTAGGTTGGACAGGTGATGAACACCTCTCCGAGTGGAGGTAGCCCTGCTCCAGACGGTCTATTTTTGGGTCTAGTGCTTCCCACCCCACGATGGCCAGACCCTGCCAGGGACACTCTGCCTGGCACAGGCTGTTTGAGCCTCGTTCTGCACTAGAAGGGCAGCCAGTGAGCTTTGTACCTCCTCTGATGCATCTCTCATTGCTGACCAGGTAGAGATTTTATTACTGCAGAACACAAATGTCCTTAGATTCAGCTATTTCTGATAAAACTCATTCTTCTGAAACAGCCGCAATGCAATCTAGACTGCATGCTGCCTGTTAACAGAAACTGCTATTTCTGAGAGGTTTTGAGCACTAAGCAGTCCTGAATAACGTCCTCTGCCATCCCTGGGGACTTTGACTAACGGTCAGCAAAAGACGACTCAGAAAACCCAGCAACGATTATTTGACTTAAAGATCAAATACACTTCTGTTGACTCAGACTCGCTGCGCCCTAGGAAAAAAACAAAACAAAAACAACTGAGGGTAGCTCCTTGAAAGGTTGAGAGTTCTTGAATAAATCATCTGGTCTTGCAGAAGGGTGCTGCTGACAAGACTGTCCTCACCAACACCACCCAAAACTCCGTGAGTGTTCTCGATAGAGACAAGGGTTACTGGAGAAGGGAGCTAGGGAGCTGTACAGGACAAAACCCCTTCTCTTTCCACTCTGTAACATAACATACCCTCAGAACAAGTGCAAAATATATTCAGGGGAGGAGGGGGCTTAAAAAGACAGAATATTACACCCAGAATATTACCATCACAAACACAAGCTCTTTCAAGTCACAGGGACAGAGCCATCACTGAAGACATCAACTCTGACAAGAGGAGTGTGCAAGGAAATCAAAGACCTCCACAGAGCTGTGGCACTGAGCTGCATCCAGGCAGGCAAATAATGGACTAAATTAATTGCCTGTAGCATGGCACAGCTGCAAAATCCTAGAGGTTTTGACTGCTTTGCAGCATCTTTCTTTCAACTCTACCCCATGCTGGGACTTTTATCTGCAGGGCTGTAATGGTACTATCAGCAATGTTTGAGGCGAGACTAAAAATAAACACGGGCAAAGAAAAATGCAAAGCTCCTCCTCCCGGCGAGGTCTGGAGGGAATTTCCTGAGTCAGTCAGGCTGCTCCATCACTTGTTTACTTGTTACTAAGTATGAATTTTCACAGCAGCGTGTGTGGTTTTCACTGAAGTTTCCAAGTTAAAATCAACAGGGCTGTAATGTCGTAACAAAACTAAACATCACTAACCCTCTCCTGAGAGATGGGATCCTTGCTGCTTCCCTACCCATGCTGCATGCTGCATTTCCAGGGCAAACACTGCATTTCCAAGGCAGATATGAAAGTACTGGGTGCAAAGACATCCCCTTGGGTGATGGGATGAAGGACACCAGCTCCCATAGCAACCCGCAATGAGTCCAGCATCTTGCTTGATCCAATATTCACCCCTGGATAAAGAAGCTGTCACACAACATTCAGAAGAGCTGGAAGGTTTGTCGCTCTGCAAAGCATCTCTGCAAAGGTCCTCCCGAGTGCCAAGAGGCATTTTGGGGAAGGAGAGGTCAGCTTTTCTCTCTGTGGCACCCATGGAGGATGCAGCTCCAGAGGAGCAGCCACAGCAACTGACTTCAGAGCTATATAAAAAGCTGGCACAAAGATTTGTTTATGAAAAGCTAAAAATTAAGTTTGACTTTAAAATAGTGCAGTCACCAGTAACGGCTCAGAGGGTCACATTCTTCTTCCATCTCTGCCTCCTCCCCGTCTGAGACCTCCTCTTTGCCCAGCAGCTTTCCCAAAACGGTCTGCAAACATGGCAGAAATTCCCCCTGAGGGAGGCAGGCAGAAATCCACGCCGGAGGAGTTGAAGGAATAAGCTCATGGAGGGATGCTCAGCACTTCCTACAGCATTAGACATTTTTTTTTTTTCTGGAACGAGACTGCAGCAGAGACCATTCCTATTTGCAGCAACATCAGATGCTACAGTATTTCATGAAAAATTTAGGAGGTGACTGCAGGTTCATGATGCCGTCAAAGGAAACGCTCACCTTCCCATTTCATGGTACACGACTCTCCACGTTGCTCTCCTTGTTCACCTCCCCTACCCCTTGAGCACACACCAGAGCAAAATATAAAATTTCAAGCTTTGCAAACCTCCAGCCTAAACCAACATCCTGTAAAACTACGAGTTAAAGGCAGGAACACTTCACTTCCAAACCACAAAGGCTGTAATGAGTTTGGGTTTAATTGGCTGGTACAAGAGCTGCACAGCCAGAATCAGCAGCTGGCAACAGAATCAGCCCTTCTGCTCCACACATGGCTAAACTTTTGCCCTTGTCTGCAATGTGGTCTCTCACAGAAGTAATTCCGCACCCATAAAAAGAATTACAAAAGCATCTAAGAAAAATAAAGCATTAGCCCCAAACTGGCAATACACTGTTTCTTCCCCAAAAGTTTCTACCTATACAGGGATCTACCCCTGACCCTGCAGTAATTAATTTCTACGTGTATATATATATATATATATATAAAACGTCCTCCATAGGATAGAGGAGATGGAGGAAAAACCTGTATGTTTTAGGTATCACTTAAATCTCATTATCTAGAATTAGAAATGAAGTTCTTTGAAAAATTGGTCCCAAATGACAGAAGTCTCTACCTATGCACCTATGGTGCATTTTTTTGCTTCATTTATTTAACACAGTTACTCCCATGTATGCCCAACTCCTCCTTCACAGGTTTACAAAGCACACAGTGAGTTCTGTGATAATCTGCATCTAACTTCAGAATACTTGAAGAAAAGCCAGATTGGTACGGAACAAGATTTTACAGCAAAGCCTTCCTTTCATCTGGTGCAAAAAGCTTTGAATCTCATAAAGCTGAGGCAGTAAACTTTCAAGCCAAGGCGTTTTACAGAGTTAGCAGGGGTGCGTTGCTATCACTGCATGGAGTTAATTAAACTTCTACAGTTTGCACTTTACTTAAAACCACCTTGCTCCTAAGTGAAGAAATACACCGGCAGAGTAAAAATAAATAAATAAATCGATCAAATACAACTCAAAACCACACCATTAAGAATTTAAGTTAATACGTCTATGCACCTTTTCTTTCCCCCAAATAAATAAATAAAGACAATATTGTGCTGCAAGCAGCTGAGGAATTGCTGCTATTGGCCTCTTCCCACCCTGTGCTCAGCCCACACCAGAATGTTTCTGACTTGGCTAAGGCAAGGCTCAGGCCAGAAAGTTGTGTTGCCATGAGGAGTCAACACTCAAAACGAAATGCAGAGCAGAATTTAAACTCCTCAGTTCGTTTATTTGCAAAGCATGTGTGTACAGTCCATGCCTTTCTGTTTCTACCTGCACAGCTTTATTTTAAATTGTCTCATCCCCAGGGCTCCATATTAAAGAAGTTGCTCATACAACGAATCAAGAGTCAGAAGCTTTGGACGTGTCAGGGCAAATCCCACCAAATGTAAATTGGTATAATATACAGATTTACGCTTGCTTACATGGCACCAGGAACGGAAAGGCAGTAACTCAAACTGCTGCACAGGCTCCCAACAACAGTGATGATAAGCAGTGCTTTCTTAAGGCTGAAATGAGTTTCTGGAGAAGGAAGATAAATCAAAATGTGGCATCTTTGCAAAGGGAGCAATGCAGGAGCTAAGCCCCAGCGGCTCCACAAACACCCATCTCCTCCAAAAAAGGTTTTGGTGTTTTTCAGTACCTAAGTTTTGCAACAGTTTTTATTCCAGTTAAAATTGCATGAGCGTTCATTAATTTTAATGTGCTTTGCCACACACTCATACCTAGGAATGCACTGAACCCTGCAAGCAAAGGGACTGGTCCTTGCTCTCACAGCCCTGCACCTTTCATCCATCTCCTGCCCCAGAAATGGGCCACAGCAGGATGCTGCCTTCGCTGCCATTGGACCTGACCTTGCAAACACCCACCAGAGCCCCAGGCACTCACCCTGTGAAAGCTACCCCTGCCACAGCTCGAGCAGGCACAGCAAGAGAAGCAGGATACGGGCCCTTCCAAATACCGAGGCCGAGACAGACTGTCTGTCTGCCCTCTCAACCTGTAAAACCTCACACGCGTTTTGGGTCTGTATTCTTTAAAAATCAGAACAAACTCCCCCTCCCCCCCAAAGAAAAAAATCTTGTTGGTATGTTAATTATTACAAACGCTGCTGATCAGGTACCCACACCCACGTGCTCAACTTGCCTTTTAAAGGCCTTTACTTCTGCATTTTTGTGCATTCTCTTGACCCAAGATATTAAATAAACCAAAAGCATCGAGGTCACTTCCCTCCGTACAAGTAACAAAGGGCTTTATTAGGACGCCTCCAGTGGAATATTAACTAACTCCTGTGTTTTGCTGGGAAAAGACTGCATTTAATCTAGGTTGTTACTGGAGAGCAGGAAAGAAAAAAGGTCTTCAGAGTAAACATGGCACCATTATTAAAGAAACAGGTTAATTATCAACCACAGGCATGAAACTGGGGGAACACGACAGCAACCCAGCCCTTGCTCGTGAGGGTGCTGGCTGTTGGACAAGCAGAAAGTGATCTAAATACGTTGCAAGAGGGACTAAAACCCTCACTTTCTTACAACAAGAAAAAAAAAACATTGGTTTTGCAATAAGTATCTGCAGGGTATTTGGGGTGCACTGACTTTTTTATCTGCCAGAGATGCAACAGCCAGCAAGACAGGTTTACCATCCATTAAAAAAATATTTTATGCCTGATATCAGGGAGCTGTGCAGGGCTCAGAAACAGATCAAACATTTCTTCACATAACAAGAATAGCCAAAGGGAGCATCTGACGTTCCACAAAAGGCAACAAACGCCACAAACAAGGTATATAAAGTCTCCATGCTCCCAGGCATAAGCTGCCTTCTGCCTACAAGAGATCAGGACGCTCTGCCAGGGATGGGTTATTCTCACCAGCAGTGAGTGCCAGTTTCTAACGCTACCTTCTAAAGCGAATTATATTCACCAGTATTTGCAACAGGAAGGCAACGGAGAGGAAAGATCACCTGAATCTGCAGCAACCTGAATCCTACACCAAAGAAAACAGCATCATGCTTGCACCCAGGTAATTTCTGAAACCACTCATGAGAATAAAAAAAAAGCCAGAACTGGGATAATTTGTAACTGTTACTTTTTTAAGTACCCTTTTTAGGGAAATACAAAAACACATTGTAACAAAATGCTAAGAGGCAACAAAGGAATAGCGACAAAAGAAGTCAAAGTATCACACAGCCCCAGCCTGCCAAAAACGAAGGGATCATAGCAGATAAAAGAAAACAGTGTTACAAGAAAAGTGGGTAAAAATAGAAGTGCCAGGATATGACATGCCTTCAAGTTATAGAAAAAGCATCTGGATTGTCCTCAAATCCCCTCCTGACTGCTGTTTAACTCTGTAATCATCCCTCTTGAGCAACAGGGTTGTCTCAAGCAGAGCAATGGGGCAACACCGACTGCTTTTCATCCGATGCCATTTGGGGCAAAGCACCTTCCAGTCAGAGAGGGAACAATCTGTGCCCTTGCTTTCACAGACCTGGGTGCAGCCCAAGCCCAACTTGGCCAAGTTTGGAGAGCACACACACATGACCTTCTGCTCATGGATGCAGGGAACGTGTCCTCCAGCCGGGGAGCTTCAGCAGGGCCACCGAAAGCAGCTCTGCAAATTAATACACGGGTGAAACTCATTCCAAGTGAAAGGAAGAGCATAGAAAGCCTCAACTCAGCCTGTTAAGCCTCCAGAAATTTAATTTCCCCCTTATTTTCAGAGCCTGCCATTTATTGAGCTTTGTTAAGGAGACCCACTTCTCTTCTGCACTCTCTTCTTTCACAAGCCCAAGCACAAAGCCTGGCAATACATCCTCACGGGATACATACCGCGCAGCACGCTGCTCCCTGTGGGGTCATTCAAGCACAATAACTTGAGATTTGTTTTATTTGTTTTATTTTTAAAGAGAAAATAGCCTTTTCACAAGTGAGCAATTTTTACTTTTACAGCAGTCACAGCCAACTGCACGGCTCTGAATCTGCTGCCTGCCTATGTAGGTCCTTCTGCTAAAGTGACAGCTACAAAGTAGTTGAGAACATTTAAGCAAAAGATGGTTTGCCATTTTGTGAAACTTTGACTGCTCAATGCTTTTAAAAGACATTACAACAGCTTGGCTGCAGACACAGAAAACTTCCCAGCTTAAATTATGGATTTCATAACACCCTGAACATCACTTCTGGAAAGCAAAGACATTGGACTGTTTCTCCTCTGTTCTTGCTGTGGTCCCCAAAGTCTGAACTAGGGGGATATTTGACTTTACATGTCTAAGACAATGGTGGCAGCAGTGGAGGCTGGGGGGAAATCCCCATTCAATAGAAAGTTGAGGAAAACAAACCCGAGCAGCTGAGTGTGAAAATTACATGAAGTTCAAAGCCATCGAGTGTGAGCCTTAGGATAGAGAAACAGTCAGGCAAGTGCACAAATGTCTTCCACGTGTTCTGGATGGAAAGAAACTGAATTTTTTAAAGACTAACATGGAAACTGCTTTAAGCAATTTGTCATTTTCAATAGAGGTTCTGCAGTAAAAGAGAGATTTCGACAAGTTAAACAACTTCCTACCGGAGAGGCTGCATGCAATGTTCAAACTACCTCTTGCAGTTGTCTTAGAAAAGAAATATTTCTAATTTTGCCATTCAGGAAGACTTTGAAATGTCACTGCCGTTTGATTTGACCAGTCAAGAGGAAATGCGGAGTTGAAAGAAGGGGAAAACAATACAAATACCATTCTGTGTTTTTTAACTTGGTTTCAGGCAGCTCTGTGAGGGGGTGCTAAGCCATGTGAATATTGCTCATTTTCCTCCAAGAAGGGGAAACTTCAGACACATTTTCTTTAAGTGTTACGACTTCAGGTTCCCCTGGATATTACAAGGCATCGGTGTGAAGTATCATCTGAAAGGGCTGAGACTGAGAGCACCCTTTTGCTAAGCTTGAGCTGGAAGCAGTGTTTTTATGGCAAAAAGTCCCCTGAATGTGATCCACCGGACTGTCTTTTCTACATGGGGACTTTGAGGAAAAATAAATACATAATAAATATTCCACACTGCTTCTGCTGCTGGTTCAGAGAGCTATCAGCATTCAGCAGCGCCGTGTCCGAACACAGGAAAGGCCTGTACTTTTGAGGCCTTGATGGAGTTTTGTTTATCAGTTGGTGATGCAAACGGGAGGGTTTTGCTGAGCTGGGAGCTCATGGAGGAGGGAGGTCTGCCTGACACAGCCCACAGGTTGCTGAGAAGACCCTTGAGGTTCATAAAACCAGAGCAACAAGAAGAGAACACAAAAAAAAAAAAAAAATTACAGGAAAAGAGGAACTCCAGTTTGGATTAAAGTCTTTACAATGGCTAAAAAAAGTCCCTAATTTTTTAAAGAAGAGTTTTTAATCTTCTCAGTGAGCGCACAGCCCTGGACATGGGGGGCAGGAGGTGCTGCAGGCAGCAGAAACGCTCTTTGTCAGAAATCAACCAACAAATTGTATCCAGCACCTCCCGAAACAGGCTCCAGCCGGGCAGCTGATGTAACCTCCCCTGCCAACTCAATTGCACCGTGGAAAAATATGTGTATTCCCAGCCAGGGGCAAGATCCCATCCGGGCAGCTACCGCTACGGCAGACGCTGTGCAGAATGAGAGAAGAATACCGAAAATAAAAGTTAACTGTGATGAGCCAGTTTGGGAGCCAGGGATTCCTTGTTTTCCCCAGCATCCTCAGGATGAGAGCAGTTCCAGCAAGATGCAACAATAACTCGGGCTGAGGGCTCACACTGGCACAAAGCATGGCAGTCCCAAAGCAGGGCACAGGCGACCAGGCTGAGTTACGCCCCAGCTCCGCTAAATCAATTTGAAATAGATTTTTGGTTAATCCCCTGCAACCTTTTAACGGCGATGAGCTCTTCGGGATTGTGACAACTTGCCCGGGCTTTTAGGCAAACAGCAATTTCCACGCTGGTTTAGGCAAGCCTCAGCACCGATTATAGCATCTTTTACACGCAGACAGAAAAAGCCCTCTGCGATGTGTTACGTTAGCACATGCTTAAATTTAAGCACTCTCGTTTTTACTGGGGCTTTTCTCACGTCTAACAGCTTCAGCAGATCAGCTCAAGATTTGCACACCAACTGCTTACTGGTCTGCAATGTGACCAAGATATGCTATCCCAGATCAGAACTATAAAAAAAAGGCTGTATTTAGCTCCTGGAAAAACTGATACGTGTGTGTTTCCAGCATACAATTTCAACTAATACAACTGGAAAATTGGCAACAGAAAACAAAAATAAATGGAAAAGCCACCTTGGACAGTCCTTAGGTTATCTCTTTTGCAGATAAAAATTTCAGTCTTTGACACATTTTACAAGCACACAGTAAAAAACCTATAGGGTATTTTAAATGGAAACACTGTCATGGCAAACCTGCACCTGAGCAGGACAGCCTGGCAATGCAGAAGGGAGCTCCTCCAGCTGAAGCAATTTATCCATTTCCCCTGTGGACCTGGGAAGCAGCAGAGCCCCAAAGCACAGTGATTTACGAGTCTATGATCTTGCCACAAGCATCCCAACCAAGTCACATAGCCCTTGTGCCTGGCCTCCCCTCTCCACACATCACTTGGGGTCTTTTTAGTCCTCACACTCCTTCTCCTGCACAGCATCCCAGCAGGGACAATGCTCTTGGGTACATGCACTGCCTGGCACTAAAGGAGCCCAAACTTCATGAGGCTTAAAAGATTGCCATTGTGTAACCAAGACCAAGCAGTCACCACTTTTTCCACCCTCATAAAGGAATAACTTTCTGTTAAAGAGTAACTCTGTAATGAGGGACCTAAATGCCACTTTTATGGCCTTTAAAATGCCGGAGACCCGTGTGCATGGTGAAACTGGGCACCTTTCCGAGATAGCGTTTATAGTTATGGTCTACTTTTCCCTCCTGCGCTCTTGAAATAACTCACAGGGACCAAAGGTCTCAATACCAGCATTTGTCAGGAAAAGGGAATCTGGATCTGCAGCAGCCACATTGCATAACCTACCTAGAAAGCAAGAAAGCTCTCATGAACAAGTCTACTTCCAAAACCAGATGATTTACAGGACAAGTATGGCTGAAAGAGTTTCACCATGGGAACACCACAGAATAGAATTTAAATGTTTTTACAGGATCCGAGGCTGCCCAAGCATCTCATGATGAGGTAATGGGCATGGGAACTGTTCTAGGCCACGATGGTAGTGGTTTTATACTCTTCCTTTTCAGCTTTCAGATACCTGTGCCAATAACAAATTGCCACTTATGGCAAAACCTGTGGCATTGTCTGTTTAAAAGCCTGAGCTGTTGGAGTCATGGGATTAGTTTCTGTTAAAAAGAAAAAAAAAAAAAAAAAAACAAAAAAAACCCCACACAGATAAGAGGAGGAGATTCTGGAACTCTTCATTGAAGCAGCATTTGACAATATGAATACTAAAGTGCAGAAAATAAATATACATATATATGCATATATTGACACCAGTCACATAGATGTTCTAAGAGCATCACCCAAGAATTCAAACTATTCTGGTAGGTGACATGCAATGCTTTCACAAGCTCCTTCTCTTAGGCTGGGTGCAGGCTGTATATAGATATAAAACTTTCCCCTACATGTAACATCCCTGAGCAGTCGACCTTTGGACCAGGACAGCCCAGGTGTCCTCAAGACCCCAACTGGATTTTGCCCAGAGCAGTTCTGTGCCTCTCCAGAAAGCTCGAGACAGACAGTTTTTGGGGGTTTAATTGCCTCACTCCACATGTAGTAAATGAAGCTTCCTGTCACACGTAGGATTTATACAGACTATAGTTAAATTCAGAGAAAAATACCTCCATGGGAAATTAGCTCAACAAACCCACAAAACCAAACAAACCCACACAGAAAGAAAAAGAAAACAGGGTAATACGCCTCTGGTACATGTAGAAAAAAAAAATAATTGAAAAATTTAGAAAAAAAAAATTGTCAGCCCAGTTCTTCATTTGGAAACAGTCTGACTAATAACAGCAGGCAGTAGGTGACAGGGAGGACTCCATAGTGCATACAGACTACACAAACACTGGTGAGACCCCACCTCAAGTACTGGGTCCAGTTTTGGGCCCCTTACCACAAAAAAGACATTGAGCTGCTGGAGTGGGTCCAGAGAAGGGCAACGAAGCTGGTGAGGGGTCTGGAGCACAAGCCTTATGAGGAGAGACTGAGGGAGCTGGGGTTGTTCAGTCTGAGGAAGAGGAGGCTGAGGGGAGACCTTATCATGCTTTATAACTAGCTGAAGGGGGGGTGTAGAGAGGTGGGGGTCAGTCTCTTCTCCCAGGTCACAGGAAATAGGACAATGGGCAATGGCCTCAAGTTGTGCCAGGGGAGGTTTAGA
>BJBW01000382.1:0-66262 GCA_004320125.1 Scolopax mira | reverse complement strand
CATTGGAATGGGCTGCCCAGGGAAGTGGTTGAGGCCCCATCCCTGGAGGTGTTCAAAAGATGGGTTGGCGTAGTCCTTAGGAATATGGTTTAGTGATTTTTGTCAGGGCTAGGCTGATGGTTGGACTAGATGATCTTTAAGGGCCCTTCCAACTAGACAATTCTATGATTCTATGATTCTGCATTCCGCCGTGTATCCCGCTGCATCCCATTGCACGCTGGGATGCTCATCCTCCCATTTCCACGAGTGCCGCTAATCCCAGCCTCACGCAGCCATTTCAGGGGGGGTTGTGGATCCCCCCATATAGACAAGGAAAAAGCCAACAGGACCTTTTCCAAGGGGAATGCTCCATCCCTGAGCCGCCGAGGTGTCTCTGCATGCTCCCGCAGCGGCTGTGCTCGGATGCTCTGCGTTATTTCTCCTCAGAAAAGTTGCTCAAATACTTCCCTGAAATGCAAAATATTTTGGAAGCTAAAGATAGTTCAGGCAGAAAGGCAGACATCTAACTGACACTGAGAAAATAAATACAAATTATGAAGAATTCTTAGTGAAAATAAAACCCTGGAGGAATGGAGCTCGTGACTGAAAAAAGAGTGGAAGGCTGGATGGCCATGGGCTCCTCCGATAACTGCTGGCTCCATCCACTGGATTCTTTTTGGGGTCAAGGAACATCCACAGTTTCTGTTAATATTACCAAAACTTGCTGCAGGTGAAGGAAATTGCAATACTGCTGTGTTGCAATGTATCTGGTCTTGGCATAACTTCTGAGCAATATTGGTGGCTTCCACCGAGCAGCGTGCATGGCTGTGGTCTGCAGTGTACCCTGAATGGGGTGAGCTGGAGTTTTGCCTCCCAGTCAATCATTTTTAGCTCCATATGGAGCTCAAATTTGTTTTATGGCCAAGACAAGCTGTGGGACACAGCTCTTCACAGAGCTTTGGGGTCACTTTTTGGTCAGGTTGCTCCTAAAGCCTGGACCAGCCCTTAGGAGCATCACTGCTGTTAAATATGCTCATGCTGTTGCTTTTCCTGACAGAACCAGCAGCCTTGAGGCATGCCTTCAGGCACCAAAATTCCTGGGATTTGAGAGAGAATGCAGTGGGGAGAAAATATATTTTACCCAGGGAATAAATTTCTCCTCAGTATTTATCTGGCTTAGTCTGTCCTCTAGATTTCGATGAAGCACTAGGAACTGATGTTCTTTCTTTACACCTTGTTGCTATTAAGCGAGGAAACAATAGAATCGGGTGAAATTCCAGGAGAAAATAATACCATTTGCAGAAATCACCTTTCTTTTAAATATACAAACTTGTGTGTGTGTGTCATTATCTTTGTCTACTTCTCATTAAGACTGCTTTGGACTGCTGCTGTTGTCACCTGTGGAGGGTGGCAGGACATTGGTGATAAGCAGAAGTTACTGAGAGAAACAATTTTATGTGTTTTTATGTGTTTAAGAAAACTGTCCTTAGACAGAATGATTGTCAAGGGGTACAAAGCAGAAACCACGGAAGTCTCAGACATCTTCACTTCCCAGGAGAATGTCAGTTCTTGCTGGGATTTGACATGAAGTCTGTAGTTGGGTATGTAAAGACAATGTCAGATAAACAGACCAAAAAAGATTTAAGCCAAGATGCTAAAGGCCTAGGAATGGTTTTGCAGAGTGGGCATCCCCTTGTCTGACCTTTCAGCTGTGAAGTAGTTTTGTCTCGTGGGTTGAAGCCTCATTCTTTCATGACATCGCTGTTTGGTGCCCCACCATAGGGCTGATTTCCTTGCCTCAAGGGGATGAAAAGCACTGGCTGTTGCTTTCGGAGCTATATCCACAGCAGCATCAAGCTGAAAGCCCGTTTCCACCAACGCTGCAGTCAAGGCAGGTTCCCATCATGCGATGCCAGGGCTCTGTGCTGAGCCCAGGGTGATCGTCTGCTCCCCTGGGATGGAGGGGCTGGAGGGGCTGTCCCCAGCACACACAGCCTCTCCTAGGGAAGGAGGAAGGGATCCTTTTTACAAAGAACTGATGAAATGATGTAAAAGACTGGCACAACCAGACAAGAAAGAGTCTCTCCCATTTAACAGTGCCGAGAGCTGCCGTTGTTTGTATTTCCTGGGGCTGAACCATGGCTATTTTGCAGAGAGTGGGAGTAAATCCCATACTGAAATACCACAATGAATATTAGCTGTTAGAAATGCCTTGATAGATACAGACACAGCGATGAAGAGGAATATGCCAGAGATTATTTCACTGCTGCAGAAGCTAATGAGCTTGTTAGAGGAAGACACGTATTAGCTGCAGATACTTGCAACCTGCCTTGCTAAATCATAGAATCATAGAATCATCTGGACCAGAAGGGACCTTCAAAGGTCATCTAGTTCAACCCTTCCACAGTCAGCAGGGACTCCTGCTCATGGGGCTCGGTTTCCACCGTGGTTTATTGCAGAGGGTCCATATGGTTTCCATCCCATGATGCCATCCAAAGCCCAGGGCATGCAGGCTGCGATGTGAGCCACACTGCAGGTTCCCACTTCATTCACCCACTTCATCTCCTTTGGCTTCATCTTTCTGCATCTTTCACCCGGCCCAATGGGGGCTGGGCGTAATGTACAGCTGTTTGATTCCTTGGCAACCTGGGCTGCTGTTTAACAAGGCTGTGGCCCCAGCTGTTAATCCAGCCTTTGCAGACCCCATAGCTTCCTCGCTTTATATTGTGTTGAGTAGTAAGCGAACCCTATGGCCATACTGGAGTCATGTCAGTGACCTGCAGGTTGGGGAAGTCCATATGGGTGAGGGACAAGCTGAGAGGCACCGCTGGCCGCTGGTCCTTCTGTAATCTATGACCACGTAGTTTCAGGGGAACGTACATAATGGCTCAGCTCAACTTGAAAGCTCCTGGATGCGAGATCGTTAGCCTTCTCGTTTGGACAAGGTAGGCTCGTTTTAATTAATGCGGCCAATGTTGCCAGGCAGGGCAGCCAGGGAAATGAGATCAAAGTTTGCCCGATGCCTTTCAAAGCCCAGCAGCGTATCTTCTGATTGGGCTCTTAAATAAAAGCCTCACAGTCACCCTTTGAAAGCGCAGGGACCTGAGCGTAAATGTTGCATTATGCATGGGAAACACCGAGAACAAACGCTTTTATCAGCAAGAGCGATCAGGGCTGGCTATTAGCTTAACACAGCACTAAGAGGACAAAAATTGGGCCTGTTGATGTGGTTGCAAGAGGTTATGAGGTCTAAGGAGCTTTTCTCTTGGAGGGTCAGGGCTGAGAGGGAAGAGGGGCAGCCTCACTCTGTGCCTTAATACGGCAAACTCTGAGCACCTCCGTATGTACCGGAGGATGCTTCCAGCTCTTCACAGCAAATAGTTTGTGTGAAACAGTTTGGCAGCAAAGGGAGCTCCAAGAGCTCTCAAGGTTATGGGAACCAGGGGAGAAGGCTGAAATTCTGGGGTGAAACTGTGGACCTCTGCTACAGGCTTTCTGTGTGACAATAGCTCTACTTTTTTTTGCTGAAGCAGTGATTTTCATTCACTGACGATGAGGCCCTTCATCTTTTTTGGTCTTGGTTCTCTCAGTGGATGGAAAATGCTTCCTTTTCCCCAGGGAGCTCTCGGGAAGAATGTCTGCTCTCACCACTGAGGTGCTCACAGATTGAGGTGATGAGAAACCTATAAAACCAAATCCAGCTCTCTCAGAACTGAAGAAAATGAAATGGGAAACAAATGTTTGCCCCAGATTAGAATAAGCGGAGAGGGATTGCTTGCTTTGTTAATAAAAACAAAACAAAAAAAAGAGTAATTCTGCACATTTTGGTCTCCATTTGGTGTCAAACTGCACAGCTGTGAGTACTCCAGGGTGAAATGACAACCCATCCCTGAGGTCGCTCTTACGAATACTGTGCCTTCAGAAAGACGACAGTTTTAAACAATTTGTTCCTAATTGAAAGAGGTCACATGAGACTGACTTTACAAAGTTTACATAACAAAGAGTAATTCTGTTAAGTAAAATGATTAATTCCTGTCATTGCACATCAAACGGCGCAGTTACAAAACAGTATTGTCTATGCTCGAATTGCATTGAAAGACATTTTTCCTCCAGTTTCCCTTCCCATAACGCAACCTTTTGACAGAGCCTTAACTCTTTGGTGTTATTCAGCGGAGGAATTTGTGAATGGGAAGCCAGTAGGCTGCCATGGACGTGTGAGATATGTTAGGCTGGTGTGGTGGCAGGCAAAAGACAACAGCTCTTTAGAGTGGGCCCAGCTTACCCAGGGACCCAGTGTGGTGAGAAATGCTTGCCAGTACAATGCGTTGGTTGTCGCCCTTCTCTGCCACAGAGGCATTGAAGGGGAATCACAACCCCAAAATGGCAGATTTCCTTTGAAATGCTTCCATGGTGTGTTGCACAGATGTGTCAAGGACCCGGAACAGCAAAGGGCTGAGTAATTTGGTGCTTGGATGGCCTGGGACAACACGGGGATCTTAGCAATCATCTGTTTGCTTACATGTCCATGGGGAGCATGTGGGCTGTTCAGTGACACTGAAAAACCTGGGGAATCCCTCTGTAATATCCAGAGATCCAATAGAAGGATAACGTTTGGCTTTGTAGCCGTTCCCTGTTACTGCTCTGTGGCCAGATCCAGCTTTGGAGAGGAGGCTGTATATCCCTGTGGCTGCAGGGAGATCAGAGGCACTACCCTGTACATGGGGAGAGAGGTCCTTTGTTGTCCTCAGGACAAAACTGCTGTGGGTGCTGGAAAACACCTTCCTGACTCACTAGATGAGGGGGTGGTCTTTGCCCCTGCTGCTGCTGAAGCACATAGGCAGGCTGGGGAAAGGCTGGGATGATGCACTCAAGCTGGAGAACCAAGCTGCAGCTTGAGCTGGGGTTAAAACCCACTGCTGGATTTTAATATTATGTCTCCTGCATGTCATGAAGTTTTGTGGCACTCCTTTTCGTGCCTGCTTGTCCCTCTGCTCACCTTTTTATTGCCAAGACAGCCTCTTTCTTGCTTGGTAAGATGACATAAAAGCCACAGAGAAAGGAGGTGCTGAGACTGGTGAGGATATAGAAGATAGAGGACATAGATTTGTGCTTAATTTGGTTACAGTTTGTCATCTCCTGGAATTCCTTGTTTGTTCAAATAGCTTTGGACTTGCTTGTATGTGAATCTACCTTTGCTCAGGCTGCGGAGTATAAATGACTTTCTGTAAAAACTTGTTCACTTAGTCAATGTACAGTGCTTATTTACTCCCTTTGCATTTTTTCTCATTACAGTCCCTTTCCTTCCCTTTCTTCAGCCTCCCCTTGGGTCTCTCCTTCCTTGCCTGTGTTTCAATTCAAAGCCCTGTTGGAGTTTTCCATTCTCTTCTAGGGCTGAGTCACTGACTTTTGTCAGCCTCCCACCATGGATGGCAAAGGGGAGGGGGAAGAGAAAGAAGAAACAGACAGAAATTGCTTCAACACCAGCCAAAAGCTGCATAAAAAGGCCCAAATGTTATGGCATCTGAAATAAAATCAAGCACAGGCAAGCCCTGCCAAATCTCCCTGGAAATGCTGGAAATCTGGAAGTGTTCAGAGCAAAAAAAAGAGCAGCTTTCTAGCCTAAATGTCAGTGGAGGGGTCAGGGCACGTGTCCTGCTTTGCAGGTGGGACATCTGTGTTCCTGGTCATTTCCAGGAACATCCAGGCTCTGCATCCCTTCCCTGTTGTGAGGGCATTTCCTCTGCAGAGAGATGATGCCGCTCCTGTTGCTGCAGTTTGGTGGACAGCTAGCCAACATCCATAGAGCTCTAGTTAATCTCCAAATGAGCACCTGGTGGAGCAGTACAAAAGACCTCTAACTCACTCCTAGCCCTGGTCCTGCCCCTGGCACCCTGCTGGAGCCAAGGGCAAGAAAGGGTTGGGTCTGCTGCAATGTCCTAGTGCTGTCTTCAGCTTTGATCATGCAAAGACCAAGACCCTATGACTTTCATAGGGTCCTCACAGTCTGTGCTCAGGCTGACAGGTACGCAATACAAATATATCCCAGTACTTCTGTTTTCCCACATTTTCATGGCGACAGATTTCATTTCCAATTATTAAGAAATCTTCCAAGTCAAATTAATCTGTCAGGGATGATGTCAAGTTTCCCCCTGTTGAAATCAGATTCCTTTTTCTAGTAGAAAAAACCTCTAGACTCAGCATGGCATCCAGAGTCCCAGAACCTTTCTGCTGGTCATGGAGAGCTCTGCACCCTACTGGGCATCTCAGTCATGGGTGCAAGGAACACTTAGACTTCGAAATCCCCACCAGCAGCACCATAGAACATCCAAAGCTCCTGTAGCCAAGCCATTGCTTTCCCTGTTACAGGTGAGAACGATGGACCACAATTTTTTTCCTAGTTGAAGTATCTTCATTGTGAAGACCTACATCTCCTGGTCTTTTCTTGGAGACAGAAGGGCTGAGACTTGCTCCAGAAGGACATTTGAGCTAGATGTTGTCCCTGCCTTGATCATCTCCTGGAAGAGCCTGTTTTTCTCCACTGACTATATGAGTGGTGTCTTCTCACCATCATGCCTCTGCACCCACCAACCTTGCAATGTCTTTCCAAGGCACCATGACAGACCTTGCAAGGTGTGCTCTCAAGGCACTCAGCTCTGAAAGCTTGCAGAGAATAGGTGAAGGTTCATTTCGACATATACCCCCTAAAATCTACTTTTGCTATAAAAGGCTATCACAGACAAGTCCTGGGCATTTTCTACATCTCTTGCTATAAATCTAAGGAGCTTTAACTGTATTTACTTATTTATTTGCGCCACCAGCTAATCTCTTCTATTGGGAAAGCAGATTTTGTATTGTTTGTCGTTTCAGAGACTTTTTTCCATCTCTTTCATGTGCTAAATCACAAGCTCTCTAATGTTGCAATCCATTTTTCTCCATAAAAGTGTTTAATAATGATAGATTAGATTGGCCCTTCTGACAGATTAGATAGTTTTTTAGTTTTGGCCTTTGATGAAATTACAAGGGAGAGCACGAGGCAAGTAGTAAAAAATGTCCTCGTAGTGAAAGGTTTGACTTCTTATCTTCATAGATTAGCACCCTGCCTCTGCAAACAGCTTCAAGAAAGCTTAATGAGTCTGTGGGGACTGGCTGTTATCGTGAATAGTTGCTCTCCGGGGACTTGAAGGGCAAGGAGCAGCCACTTTGATTTAATGAGTAAAAATATACTGTGCTGCCCACTGCAAGGGCCATTAAACAAAGGAGGCCACGGGCTCTGTTCCTGCTGCACATGCATTGTCTTCTCTCTCTGTCTCTCAAGTAGACTTTAAAACATTTTGAGAAATCCCAGTACAGACAGTGGAATCTGGATGGATGAAAGCTGGTGGTTGAAATACTTGGTTCTGTCCACAGCTGGGTCCAGCCAGCCAGGAAAGGGACAACAAGACCCGGTGTCGAGGACAGGACATGCATTGGCAAACCAGTGTGATTTCCATCTAATAAAGGCAAGTCTGAGGACATGGTCTGCCCAGCTATGCCTTTCATGTGATATTTATTCATGGCAGATCAACACAGGCTCTCTCTGTATCCATGAGCTGGGTAGAAATTTTAGGAGCTTGGGGATGAAGACACCCACGTGCACCCTACCATTGTTGTTCCCATGCCCGTGGTGAGCTGTGATCTGTAGCTGCCACTAGTATAAAAGGAGGTTGTGCACCAGAAGGATACTAAGTGGATGGGAAAAATGGAAACCAAAGCCCTTGATATCCTTTTTCAGTTGCAAAAATGTTGGAAGGTCACAGAGGAAAAGTCCTTGAAGAGAATCTATGATGGTCTGAGAATGATGCAGGTCAAGTGTTCCCAGGAAGATCTGGGATGTAGGTACTGAGTTTGCAGAAGCTGTGGGTGAGGCACCATCTAGGGTAGCGCATTTTGGTTGCCCACGTTCAAAGACTTGTAGCTGAAATGGATGCATGGGAAGTCTGCATGATGGCAAGCCATTGGGGAATCTCTCAGAGAAGAAGCTAACCCAGCCTGTTTAGTCTGGAAAGATGAAGGGTGAGAGGGTGGTCTCCATAAATACACATTTGCAAAAGCAAGGCCCCATATTTACTTATTTATTAATTAGATGAGTTTTTAAAATGTGAAACCTGATTTTGCTTTTTAAAAAATGAATGCATTAGAGTTCACAGTCATTTCCACATCTCAGAATCATGAAATATTCCATTTTACAGAAATTTTCAAGTGTTCTCTCTTTCCCTTTCCCTTGTTTTCCAGAGTGTTGAATTCACAGGTAGCAGGAGGTGGTTGAAGGGACTGGAGAGGTGGATCCTGCCTGTCCTCCTGGGTACCCCCAGGAGCTGTGTGGAAGGCATGCAGTCTTCGGGTACAGCCTCCGTATCTCGTGCTTCATGGTTGTATTTGCTCCTTGATAGCCATGTGAACAAGTGAACCCACCTCCCTGAGGCCAAAATCCCTGAGAAGACAAGAAGCTGGAGGTTTGGTCATTCTGGCTCTTTCCAGGCCAAAGGAGGATGCTGTCCTTCTGTGCAGACTTTCCCAATCCCCAAATCTGCCCATTGCTTCCTCCTGCAGCAAGAGCGTCACAGGGAATATCTTATGGCAGTTCCACCACAGACTACTGCTTTTATTTTTAATTAACTCAGAATGTTCTCTTTTCAATGAATCGAAGCCTAAAAGATGTCCTGGGCCTTTGTATTGTGGCTCAGCGCCTTAAGGAACGTCCGGGTCTCTGAGGGGCTGCAGGACTCACTTTTCTATAGGGGAGGGGCCTGGTTTTCATCTGTCTGTGTGGTGCGGTGCCCTCTAGAAGTGCCATAGCCCCGGGGACCTTCTATAGCGCTGAGCTGGGCACAGAGCTGCAAACCACACAAGGGAGCTTTATAGAGGGACACTGGGATGTCAAAAGGACTCTCACAAAGCCCACAGTAGGTGACTTTGCTGACCAAGCATGTCACCTCCCCGCCTCGGGAATGGCAGCGTTTCTTTTTTTTTCTGATCAAAAGAAAGGAAAGATCAGCATGAAGTATGACCAGATTTCTGAAGCCAGCCTCGCCCTGCAACCCCCACACATGGAAACTCTGATGGGGTGTCAAGAGAGCATCATTTCCCCATGAAGGGACAGAAACATGCCCTGCTGCAGCAAAGCCCTTGTTCCTCCCCAGAAAACGCAGTCTCGCATGTTTCTGCACAAAATTACCTTTTTTTTTTGGAGGCGGCTGCTGTGCTGTATCCCTGATCCTGATTCCAGCAAAACAACTAGGCTGTCTGATTATCTGATTGGTGAAAAAAGTGGCTTTAACACCATCACCAAGACCTTCTTCTCCGAAACTAGCCTGTATCGCAAGCTGAGTTTCCGTGCCAGCAGCATCCCCCGCAGTGCACGAGCACTTGGAGAAAGCCAGTTGTGAAGAAGGATCTGAGCCTTTCCCTCGCGCTCCCGGATTAATTAGAAAAGGTTTCAAACTTTCCAAACGCAATTTTTCAAATAAGCAATTTATTGTAGAAATAACGCCTCAGCCTTGGGGAACTGTTATCTATGAAACTGGCTTTTATTAACTGCGGAGCAGGAATCCTGGGGGGCGAAAACATGAGCTTTCGGAAGATTGTAATACACTGCTAATTTGTACTTATTTATTTATTTTACAAAAGGCATGAAAATTAAAAGGCGGCTCAAGAATTATTTTAATCTGCTTGCCATACTCTGGGCATTGTTTGTATTCTGGGGAAATCACTTGGAATTTCAGCACTGTCTTCTCATACAAAGGATATGTTATTAACATGCATATTCTTTGGCAGCAGTTCCACATGTTTTTCGAACCAGGAAGGCATTTTTTATCTTGCTTGCATTTGAAAGGTGGAAAAGCTGTTTTTCCATTAGGGCAGATCATCAAGGGGAATACTTCAGGCTGGAAGGCATCAGTCACGGGAGTGTCAATTCAGCTGCAGAGGGCCCCAGAGGAAAGCTCAGAGGAGTTTGGGTCTGTCTGGACTTTATCTAACACGGCAAACCGTCCGGGACTGATGGCTTTTTGGTGTGGAGGGTGACATCCAGGGAGCCTGTGAGGATTTGTGGTGCAAGGTGAGACTGGTACAGCTGGTTTTGGCATGGAGAAAGAGGGATTAAAGCACCAGCTGTACTGCTGAGGCCTTTTAACTCATGACATGTGATGGCTGAGCCAGGCAGTGGAGCTGCTGTGCTGAAGCCATGGCTCCTCCTGGCCAGTTTGAGCTCTCCAAGATGCTTTTGGCAAAGGAAAGGGATCAGCTCCCCCATCACCTGTAGCTGCATTGATATGAGCTCCCTGTGAGCCAGCCCAGCCCCGTGGAGCTCTAGTCTGCGGTTGGGCTTTAGCCCCTGCAGTTTGGATTAACCTGAATTAATTCAGCTGCTTTCTCTGGACATGAGTCCATGGGCTTTTCTCCTGCAGCAGGGGGACGAGCGAGGGCGGAAGAGTTGTTTTCACCAGCAAGGCTGGATCCAGAAGGGAATTTCTGTCCACACAGACATAGCAGTGAGATCTCCCCAGTGTGTTCCTGCAGGCAGCCCAGGGGGAAGGCTCTGGCAGGGCTCTGCCTCCCCTGCACTGCTGGACCCCCCCCAGCATGAGTTCATCTTTTGGCCTAAAAACCGGTGCAGTTGTTTCACTGCTTGCCCTGTGCCTGTAACCAACATGTCTGATAACACCTCGCTTCACTTTGACCCCAAGGGTTTGTGGGAACAGTCTTGCACATCCTCTTACACTCCCAACCTCATCTGCAGCCAACAAAATTAACGGCCTTGGCTGGCTCCATTTCTGTCCCTACAGAAGGGCACAGGTGAGAAGGGAAGGTGCCAGCCAACAGCCAAAGCTGGGTGTCCTGGCAGCCCCGAGATGTGTCCCCCTGCTCTCACGGCGTGCAGGCAGTGCCCTCTAGTGCTGCTGCCTTTGGGCATGGCTGGAAATATGAACTAGAAAAACTGCAAGAGCAAAGACTCGGTCCCAAAGTCTGGTAGCACAGACAGATGGACATAAATCCCTGGAGCAGCTGCATCAGCGGTGGCCATGGTGGCCAGCAGTGTGGAGAAACTGGGGCCACCGAGCAGAGAGGAGACACAGAGGAAAACCATTCAACACTGAGATTTCCCCCTGCAGTCGTAGGAAGAACTGGGATGTGCAGATGATCGGTTGTGGCTCTGCAGGGATGTTTTCTCCCAGTGGTGCCTCATGTCTCCCCAGTTTGGTGGCCAGGATCCCTGCAAGCTTGTGGCATACTCATGTTGGGAGGCTCCCATAAGACCCATCACACTCTGCTGCCACAAAATCAGCACGTTTCAAACAGCAGGTGATGCCCAACACACGCAGTTGAACTCCTGATGAAACAAATGCCATTGGCATAAGAGAGGAGAAAAGCTGAATCTGTTTTGAGTTAAGAAAGCAGCAATGGTAACTGAGGTTAAGGACTTCTTTTGTATCCTTCTCTTTTTTCCTCTAAAAAATGATTTTTATTGTCTTGCAAGTGCTAAACATTTTATTGCTTCATTTTCATTTCTTGATCGCACTTTGTTTGCTGTTGGCTGCCAGCTTGAATCAGCTTGATTTCCAGAAGGAAAACATACTTTTTTCTGAATGCATGTATGTTTAATGAAAAAAAAAAAAAGCCAAAAAACCCCATCCTACCTCTGGTTTGAAGGAAATTTTCATTGGTACCCTTGGGAGCTTGCGAAAAGCTTTTCTATTAAAACACAATGAGAGAGGAAATTTGATCCATATGATTCGCTGCACAGCCTCTTCTTTCTTATTTCTGGCAGCATCCTCAGAGGATGTCTTTTATCTTCATATCATCTTGGCTGACACTAGCCACAATCCATGTACCACTCTCAACATGCTTGAGCACAATCTTGTTGCTGAAAATGCCTCCCTTTTCTCAGCAAGGAAGATGTCATTTATTACTTCTACCCCATCAGTCTCTGGGGACTGAGCAGAGAGCAGGTTTATTTGGTGTTAGTCACTGTAAATACACAAAATTAAGCAATTGCCCACAACTTCTTAGAGATGGAGACAAACAGGAATGGACCTACCCTCAGCAGAAGTCCCTTAGGGTAGAACCAGGTCCAGGTGAGGCACAAACAGCAGAACTGTGCTGTGAAGAAACTGCCTCTTCTCTGCCCATCTGAGCTACGGGCACTGTGGAGGCCACAGCTCCAGCAAACAGTCCCTCCACCTCTACCCATGCAGGTTCATGCAACTGACTGTGGTGTGAGTGGTCACAGGTGGGGCTGGTGGGACCATGAGATGTTCCTCTTGGAAAAGTCATGCACTGAGAAGTACCTTATTTCTTCTGAATTAATGCAATCTCACTTTTGAGCAAATAGTCAAGTTTTTTTAATTCTGCAAGTCAGTCCAACTAACTAAATTGCTTCCACCAAGGCATCCTTTTTGAAACCAAGAAGACTAGATGACTCTTTGGTGTACATACAAATATTCTGACCTGATATTGGAAGAGCAAGAATCAGAGTATCCCTCCCTGGGACACAGTGAAAGTCTGGGCACAAGTGCTTTTTGGATTCCTGCTGCAATTCATCCTCTGATACTTGATCCCCAGTGTTGATGGTGCCTCCTTAACAAAAGAGTTTTAAGAGAGCCACATCCCCACACCAGCATCCTCCTTGCATGTCCAGAAAGAAACTCTCCTTCCTTTCAGTGAGCTGAAGTTCTTAGTTAAGACTCATTTTTCCTTAAATGATATTTCACTGCTACAGTAAATGATCAATTTCTGCTCCTTGTAGACAAGGTCAGGTGTGAGAGAATAATAGTCTCCTATCCTAGCCTTGCACGCTGAGGAGAAATGATTTATTGCATTTCTAAAAGAGGATGCTTGACATTTTGAAAATGCAATGTAGTCCAACAGTAATTAAGCAAAAAGTAGACCACTGAACAATTGATTGCCACTGTCAGCAAAGCCTGATTAACTCAGATGCTTGAAGAACTGTTTCTGCCACCTATGAATTAAAGGTTAGTAATTAAATTTATGGGCCATGGCCACTGTCTCTGGATGGTACTTCACTTATAAGGATCACAATGAAGAATAATCAGATGGAAAAAATGCAGGTTGTTAACTCAAAGGCTTTTTATTGAGAGACAGAGTGAAAAGTTCCCAAAGACTGTGCCAGCCTACACACAACGTGAGGCAGTGGTATCAGCCATGAGGAGACTTGCCTAAGGTGGCCAGCAAAGGCACTTCTGGCACAACTGTGTTCCAGCGGGGTGATGGAGCCATGTGAGAAGAAGGACCTTGGCTTGAACGGGAATTTTAATTAGATATCAGCATTAGTAACTTCTCTCCTGTTTGGAGCCTTCAGGGTTAGTTCCTGATCCTCCAGCCCAACTGCACAACATTAAGCTTGACGCAGAAGTCACTGTTTGAGTTCTCCCAGTGATGGGAGAGGGCAGAGGGTCATGGCAGGAGCCCTTCTGCAATGCAAGCTGGTTATAATCATGATTGGTAAGCGGGAGTTTATTTTTGGGCCCACCTGGCCAATGCACAAAACAGATGACGGACAGCAGCTGCCATGAAAAACTGCTGAACCGTAAAGACAAGGGTCATCCCAACGTTATCAAATCCCCATGTTTCAGGCAGCTTGTGCAAGCTGAGCAGCATGAAGCATTCACTGGAATTTTCCACCCTTTCGAATACACAAATTTAGGGCTTTGGTGTTTAGGGTTTCAGTCCCTGCTTTGGGCTGGGGACGCCTCATCTGGGAACCCCCCCACCCCAGGGCAGCCAAAAGGCAGAGTTTGTACCTGACCACTGGATTTTACTGGTAAGTGACAAACATTTCTGTGAAATGACACTTTGGGGTTTGGTGAAGCCTCTGTTTTTGTACTAGACTCATGAAAGCCGTGCCTTCAGCATGCATGATTATTGCATGCCTGTTGAGGTGAAGCCTTCCTAGTTGGACAAAGATGATATAACTGTAGTTGATAAATACGCTTTTGCACCCTTAGGTTCCTTCCACCACCACTCACAGCTGGAGACTGGAACTTTCCTGTCGTCCAATGCAGTGAGACCTGGTCATCAGAACAGGGAGTCTGTGAACAATTCAATGCAGTGAAAATAAAAAACCCACCCTGATTGACATGTGGATGTCGACAAGATGAACTCATGGTGCAAATCCGCTGTTGGCAATAGAGAGTTAAAAGCATTTCTGGAACTGGTTGCCTGGCAGGGCTTGAGGGGTCTGTTCTGGAGGAGATGGATGAGCTGAGCCACACCAGTATGCAAGGTCACGGAGGTTCTCCACCTGCCCCAGCACAATGCAGAGCACCTCAGGGACATCCCATGCACAGGAGCATCCAGGGATGGGGAACACAGACAACAACTGAGTCTGTTTTCACATTTGAGTGCAGATGCCCAAATTCTGCCCTTTCAAGCACTCCAAGGAGCCTACATGCAAAAACTCCAGCAAAGCACCGGATGGGCACAACCTGAACCTGGCTTGTGCCCAAAGCATCCATCCTCCTGCTACCCTCCAGGGTAGCAATGAGTTGCAAAAGCTGATTATTTAAGGAAGCTTTGGGAGAGGCCTCAAGTTTTGTTCCTGAGCAGAAGTTAATGGGTATTATTTGATTGCTTTGACAGTCTTGAAAATTGTTTTTGCAGCTTTTTTTTTTCCCCACTGCTGAGCTGTCATTCTTCATGAAAGTAACTTGAATTTAATTGCAAGGCCACGTTGGACTCCTGCAGAAGCACTTTTAAGTCTCATTTTGACATTAGGATAAAATAATATTAAAAAAAAAAAAAATCAATGCATAATAATTTCTGCAATCTGCCATTGTCTTTGGTCAAACTCATCCATAACAAACTAAATAACAGCAAAAATCCCCCACTGCTTTTTTGAAGACCCAACTCTGCTCATTGCACATGTAAGATTTCTGCTGCCATTTCCCCTCTCCTGCCAGGTTTGACAGATACACTTAAAATCCTTGCACTTCACTGAGAGCAGATGACTCCTAGTTTCAGCAGCTGGAAGAGCATGGCGTGATGGGGCTCGTGCTGCACCTTCACTATTATTTTTCCCTGGTGAACACAGACCTGCAAACCCTCTTGTGCATTCAGATGGTGTTTCCACCATGCGTAGGGGGGTTCTCAGCATGATTAGGATTCACAGTCCTTTGCTGGTGCAAACATGCAGTATCTAAACGTGCCCATTGCCACCAAGTTTGGTCTGGTAGGAGTTACTTCTCCTGCTACCTGCATTCTGGTAGCCAGGATCCCACTGTAGCTACCAGAGATGTTTCCCAGCATGGCTGACAGCAGCTGAGACATGAAGCATTTATGCTGTTTGCAGGATTTTGGGTTGTGTTTTCCCAGTCACACTGGAAATACCTGTTATTTGTGAAGGAACTGAGTCCATTCCCACATGAGTAGGTCTTTGCTGACACGCTCATATCTGGTTGAAAAACCAGAGTGGCCAAAACTGGAACGACAACTGATTTTTTTCCTGAATTTCAAAGCAGATAGAAGCATTAAAAATCCTGTCCAGAACCCAAAGTAGTAGAACCCAAAGGTTGGCATCTTAACAGCCAACCTTCTTAATACGATTTTCTTGATCCAAAAAGGCAGAAATCTCATGGAATTTTTGATGATTTGGAGTTAAATTTATTAAGTGGTTTGGGAGTCTCATAGTGCTGGCTTTTAGACTTTGTCCTTGGGCTCTTCCTAACTGAAACGTGCACTAAACCCATCTTTCTTCTGATCTAAACAAGGGGCTGAACGAGCCTCCATTAAAAGAAATGGTGAGTTATTGAAAGGAACAGGAGAGGGACGAGAAGACTTGCCATGATTAACTGAACATGGGATGACTGGCTGTGCCCAAGTAAGTCTAAGGGGTAAGTACAGTTATTAAACAAGCAGTTAGAATAGTAAATATTCTTTAAAGTTTCTTCCTTTTTAAAAATGTATTCTGGGCATCGAATCCCAGGAAACTGAAGCGACATGTCCTGGATTGGGAGGTTCTCAGCTGTGGTCCATAGGCTGGTTGTTGTCCATCTTACAGGACCTCTGGGACCGCTCTGCCTGGCGGTATTGCTGGTGGAGCTTGATGATGAGCACACACAGCACTCATCCCACACCACAAGAACATGAAAATGTCCCCATGGGGCAGACTGGGGTGGCCGGGGACGTGTGGCCGGGGCAGCAGCATTCACTCACGCAGCCGGAATGGGATAAATAGGCAGCAATTCATATTTCCATGGGTTCACACACATTCACACAGCCGTACTGAAAGGAGAAGAAAGAGTTATTTATGATGTGTTCTGAAATATAAATTATATCAAAGTCAAAGCTCAGGGTAATTGCTGCTGAAGTAGATCCAAAGGTTGGCATTATGATTAAATAGCACTGCTGCCTTCTAGGGGAAATCTAGTTACAGACAAACAACATGGAGGTCAGCAACAAAACATAATTCAATTCTTAGCTATGAATTAATGAATGTGTTTTAGATTAATTTAAATCCACAAAGAGACTTTGTGTTGCAGAAATATTCATTAGGAAGTTTACCAGATTATTCCTCTGGCAGGGGTTCAGCTTTCTGCGCTCCTCCAGGTGAACCTGCTTCTCACAAAGCCCACAGAACATGCCGACTTTCCAGTTTGGGTTCTCTGGTGCTTTCCCTGACTTGTGCCATGGCCGTTGCCCTCCGAACAGGACGTTTGTGGTCCTGTTCATCCCAGCAGGATGAGAGACTGAGGGTTGTTTGAGATCAGCTCGATTCGGCACCAATGAGATAACTGAGAAATCTCAGTTAAAAAAACCAAAAAGACTGGAAATGCCACCCATGGCCTAGGAGGCATCTCTCCACGTCCTGCTCCTGGAGTGTGGCCTCTCTGCAGGAGATCACAGGCTTTAGTGGGGCTTAAGCATGTCCTTGAATGTTTTCTGGAATATCAGAGCTCTTCCCAACCAGTGTTTATGGGGGTACGTGCTAGAAATATTTTATTTTTGAGGTTATTTGGAACCTCTTCTATGTGATGATAGTCTCTGGCCGCCTTCCTAGTTGTGCAAGGAAAAGAGCTGATGCAGCAAAGGACCATCCAGGGGAGGAAAATAAAACACTTTCAATGGTCACAAGAGGGGATGGAGTAGGGACAAGTCACACCAGTAGGTTCAAAGTCCTGCCAAGGGGTGCTGAGCCCCAGTCCTGTCTCCAGGAATGGTGTCGGAGTGGGAAGGGCCCCTCGACCCACCACCCCTTCCCTGAAGGGAGCAGAGGCCATGGGGACTGTGCTGGCAGGACATGAAACAGCTCTGACACTGCCTTGGCTTCACTGTCCCTGTCATGGTGGAGGAGGAGGGAGGGATGACCGGGCCAGAAGGCCACCCGCCTCCTTCTACCTCCTGTGAACTTAATTGGCTTCTTCTGAGTGCTGGAGGGATTCACGATGTGCCTCTATGAGTGCAGAAGGCTGCACTTGAAGTGATGAACATATCCCTCTGTCTTCAGGCAGAGCTTCTATGGTTTTGGATTGTAAACCAAACCACAATGAATACATAGGACAAGGGAGAAGATACCACCTTCCTAGAATGAAATATCTGGATATTGAGAGTTAAGTCAGCTCACCTCCCCACATAACCTGCTCTGAGCTTGCTGCCACCAGCTGCAGAGCTGCTCCTAACGGTGGATCATCTGTGCTCAGCCTACTCATGGGATACCTGCTCATGGGGTGTATCAAGGACCTTGGGGGTGGCTCTGGAAGTTTGGTTAACTGGAGGGAGCTGCAGCTTCCTCCTTCCATTCAGACCTGCAGAGAGATGCTAAAAGGGGGGCACAGGCACAGGCACAGTGGGATGGGCTCCTGCCTGGACAGCCCTAACCTCTTCATGATAGGGACTGCTGTCCTCACAGCCCTAGGCATCCCAGCTGGACTTCTCATCAATCTCTGGGTGCTCAAATTCTCCTGCTTGCTCTTTTCACTCCTCTGATGGAAGTGGTATGGGAGGCGAAGATGCTCTGACACCCTCCCTCATGGTTCCTCCTCATTCACCAGCACAAGGACTGATTTCATTCCCTCCAATCCCCAGATAAGTGAGACTTATTGTCAAATTAAAACACTTTTGAGAAATTCTTAGAAATCTTCCTCTGGATGTTTCTCACTCTGGGGAGTGGCATTTGCCTTTTTCTTTGCGTGTCCATCATCTCCTTTCACCGCATTTGCAGCAATGACAGCTGCTCTCCCTCAGCTGTAATCTGGTGTTTGAGCAACTTCACTTTTTAACTGGCGTACAAGTTGTCTGAGCAATTTGATTTGAGATCAGCTGCTCTTGACAGAAGGGCTTTGCTTTTGCTGTGCTGCATTTTGTGTAAAATATTAGTGGCTGAGGCTATGCGTATGTATAATTTGAACACCTGGATTTTTATGACTTGGCATCCTGCTCTCTAATTAACAGCAATGTAATATAGTCTGTGCAGGAACCTCCAATGAAGGCAACTACTGGTCATGATGGCCACCACTCACTCTTGCTTGTGACATTGCTTGGTGTCCCCAATGCACTGCTGGCAAAGCCTGCTTCCAACCCAAACCTACCTACTAAGATGAAACAATGTGCTGCGTGTCCTAAATGTAGCTTGGCCAATTGGTTCTTCAATGCATTGCTCATTTTTCTGTCATTTGAGGGGGTGTGTGTGTGTGTTTGTTTGCTTTTTAAGCACAACATTTTTTTTCTATTCCTGTGGCTTAATATGGTTTGTTTCAGAAAGCTGCCCTTGTCCTGGGTAGCCTCACCCTTCCCAGCCTTCTGCTCCAGATGGTTTTGCTTTCCTGCAATGTCAAAATCTTTGGTCACAGAGGCCAGCAAGTAATAATTCATAAGCTGTTTTTGGCTGCTTTTTGCTCACAGTCAGAAACCAGGGTGGAAATGCATTTATTATGGACAAGTTTTAGCCATTAAACTTGGAGTTTGCCTTCCAAGCACTGCGGTTATTTCTCACCCCTAAGTTTCCCTCTTTGCTTACGGTAGGGAATCAGCTGCAGAAATTTAGGATACTCAGGATGTGGCTTCCTTTGCCCTTGTGCATGCCCAGGCCTCCAGGAGCAGGTAGGGACTCTTCCAGACCCATACAAGATGATTTCCAGTGATCACCAACTCTATCCTGGTGTTTCTGGAAGGCTCTGGCTTGCTTGAATATGGGCTTTTTTCCATTTACATCATCCCTGGGGTCACTGTAGAGAGGTCACGCGATGAAGATCCCTGTCCTGGGGTAAAGAAGCAGGTGGACTAGGGCATGTGTTTTTTTTCTTGGATGGCAACTCTGACAGCTGGAGTTTGAGAACAAGATTCGTCACTGGCATGAAATGGTATAGCTCAAACAAACTCAGATAATATCTGCTTGAAATGAGCTGCTCCTAGTTTCCAAGCAGCAGGACAAGCAGATGAAGCTGCTCAGTCTTTCTTTTGAGCACTAAGGAAGCAGCAGGAAGAAGATGGGGCAGGCAAGTCTGCTTGGGCTGCTTGTGGGGATTGTAGCCAAGACCCTCCCCTCTGAGATTTAATTCAACTTTAATTCAGTCACAAGTTCCAACGTTGCTTTTTCTGGGTCCTGGAAATTATTTCTCTGTACCCTTTAACCAGAAGATTTCCCTTCCTAACCTAAATGCCACGATAGCATTAGAACTGGGCACCCATCCCCAGCAAAAGCATTTCACTCCACTTCCTAACCAATAATTCAATATTCTGGTAGTACCCAGGGTAAGTGTGTGTGTGTGTGTGTGGTCCTGTTATCAGCACGTATCTACTACTATCCATTAGTTAAATATGTTAAAGAGTCAATATAGTGTTTGTAACCCTGTCCTATAAAGGGCCCCACACTGGAAGGAAGGGCTTGTATCAATAATGTTGCTGATGACCAAACTAGATGCTTGATTCAAGCTTAAGCTTATTAAAAGACTCCTATAGTTTTGAAGGATTTGGGACTAGACCCATACTAAGCAATAGGAAAAACCTAGCTAAAGCTCAAATCTCATTGAGAGGAAATGCCAAGAGTGTGAATATTTGAAATAAACAGCACACAATAATAAGCTTAGAAAATAGATGTTTTGGGCTCAGGGACAGTCCTCAAAATCTATAAAATTAACAGAAAAAGGAATGAGACTAGTGACTCCAAAGAACAGATGCAGCACAGAACTCTTGGCTACTGAGCTGTTACTATAAAACTCCAGCCCAGTTTCTCTTCCCATCCCCACTCCTCTCTGGAGGGCAATCTCCTGGTGTCACTGCAGCATGGAGATCACTGAGCATTGTAGGTTGGGGCTATTGCAGGTCAATTAACTCACACATAGACAGGGAGGCAGAAAGACTATCCAATGGAAAACATGCCAGTTTGAGATGTCTTACCTGCAACCAAAGTATTCCCAAAGTGCTTAGCACTTTCCTCTCCAAGGGCACTTGGCACTTGGAGATCCTGGGTGAGATTTTCACCTCCACTGCTGGCAGCCCTAGCAGGATTGCACACTTAAATTTTATAGCCTGGTTCCTGCATGTTTCCAGAAGAATTTTTTATCTTGGAGGATAACCAGTTGAGAGGATGGGAAAGGCTGGAGCAGCTGCTGGTCCAGGGAGCACATCTGGAAGGCTTGCTGACTCTGATCAGCTGCCAGCTCCCCTTGGATCAGGCCATGCTGATGCTTTGGTGCATCCCCAAAAGGGCATCTTGCACCAACCCAGGTACCAGTCTCTGGTATCTGGGGACGATGCCTCCTATTTCCGGAGCTTGAAACTGCCAAACTCTTCTTGTCATTAGATACAATAGTTTTATTGCCAGGTTTGGAGACTGTGGGCTGTGTGTGTGTGTTCACTGACCTCTCCTGGCCAGACCCAGGATGCTCTGCTGGTCTGCACCGGGCATCTTGCCGGCAGCTGGAAACCAGGCACCCCTGAACATCTGCCTGGGGAAGCGTTCCCACTGGGCAAGCACCCATAGGGCTTAATTTCCTGTTAAAAGGCAAAAAAAAGAGGCAAGACAGCCCTTTGGGGGAATGCAGGAGATCTTCAGTGCTATCTTTAATTAACAAACTAAATGTGTCTATGATTGGGAGTAGACCATGGCATGGAAGTGGTTATTATTGCAGTAATAGACCTCAGTATAGAACCACAGATGATGGAGACATGGAAGCATCCAAAAATCCATCCCAGTTCTACAGCCTTTACTAGGAAAAATTTAGGGGTGGAATGCCACAGGCTGCAAAACTATGCCTTGTGAGGAAACTGGGCAACCTTGGAAATACTGAAGTATAAGGAAAAAATGAGACAATCCAAGAGGTTACCACCTCTTGGGTGATATGAGGGCATCATCTGCTGAAGGAATGTGGTAAATCCCTTAGCTGCTCAGTGTGAGACCTTTTGTAAAAACCTATATGAAAATGACTGCTATTGTGTGTTTGTAGTAAGAGTTCAAATAAGCAGCAGGAATTTCCTTGACAAGATAACCCCCAAATCTCCCCATTCTTATGGATTTCCACAAATTACTCTTATTTACGTAACCACCTCAAAATGCCTTGTTCAACTGCTATTTCTCAGCTGAATGTTTTGACACCTGCTGCCTTACAGGCAGAGTAGTATCACCACAAGCTCACATTGCTTATAGGCAGGGGCTGATGATGAAGCAGTGCCTCTGGGGCAGGTTTCCATCAACCCCCTTGCAAACCGGTGTTTTGGAGCCAAACAGACCCTTACCTCCCTTCTCAGCCTTCTTACTTGTTTGTTTTTAATTTTTCCTGATGAAAAAGAAGGAGGATTGGCTAAGCTTATAACTTAAATATTATAATTAATCGGTGCTTTTTGATAATTTTTTTTATATGACCTCTCCTGCAATGCTAAAAGTGGATTTTCTTTGTGTGAGAAAGCCTTTGTTTGCCTGAAACAGTTTTTTTTTTTTTTTTCCCCAACCCGGCATAAATACCACTTTGAAAAATTGCATCGCAAACCTTGCAGCACTGGGATTTCAGAAAAAGAGCCTGAACGGGTCCAAACTTCACATAGCTCAGCAGTGAGGAGAGCGTGGCTTTCATCTGACAGGCTGTTTAAGGATGGTTTGACCTCTCTCTTCCTTTACATGCTGGGAGTTAACTTCTCCTGTAAGTGTCCAGCATAAATTCTTTTAATGCAAATTTTCTTGTCAAAACTACAAACAGACATTTGATCAAAGGTCATCTCTCCTTTGTGTTCCTGTTTGATATAGAAATTTCTATTTTATCTTTGACTGTCATGGTCAGTTAAGGGAACTGTAGCCTGATGGGAAATTACTGATGCATTTCATGTCCTCTCTCCAATGAGGCTTTTTTCCCTCCTTTCATATCTTATGGGTGTTTTAATTTGAATATGTTTTCATTTTTTAATGGAATAGTTAAATTAGCTTTGAAAATGTAGCAGTATGACACTAAAAATTGTCTGCTTTTTAACTGAAGCTCAATTTACTGCTATTTGATACCCTGGGAGCTGATCAAATAATTATTATTCCCGTTCTGCTGGCTTTATTTCATGCTTAACTTGTGGATCTATTTTTTTTTATGGGGCAGTGCCTGACGAACAGGAATTGCAGCAAATGGAAGGGCTTGGAAAATCTTGCATTTACTTCTTGGGGTTCCTTGGCTCTGCTGGATCCAAGAGAGCATGGGGACCAGGTTGTCAGGCCCCCCAAACCCTATCTGCCTCTTGACGTACGGTCCCTCTTGTCCCATTAGCTTTGCACCTGAGTCCGTGATGAGATTTAACATCTGGGCACCTTTGTAGGCAGGGGAGTTTCATTTTACAGCTGTGGCCCTCGGGTTAAGTCTCCGGGGATGTAAAAGAATGACTCCCACGAGGCTTCAAGGCCCTGGACCTACATGATTTGCTCAAAAAAGCAAAGGATGTTTTGCCAAAGCGGGGAATTGAACACAGCTCTTCCCACACCCCTGGCCAACATCCTAATCCCCATTTGTCATCCTCTTGCAATTCTTTTGGAGCTCTTCACAGTGTGTAAAGTAAAGCCC
The DNA here is from genome assembly GCA_004320125.1 of Scolopax mira. Classification (NCBI taxonomy): domain Eukaryota; kingdom Metazoa; phylum Chordata; class Aves; order Charadriiformes; family Scolopacidae; genus Scolopax; species Scolopax mira. The sequence continues at coordinate 43,259 of BJBW01000382.1, read as the reverse complement.
ATGTCTAAGTCCTTGTATGATTAAACCACTGCTCCTGTACCCCCTCATTTATCCCTAGGCAAGTGCACAGATGTGTCTGTGTGGCTACAGGGCTGACAAATCCCTGGGGACAAGTGAGATTGCAAAAACCCCAAGGTTTTTGCTAACATGCATCATGATTGCTACTTAAAAAAAGAACTGGAGCTATAACCATATCTAACGACCAGGGTGGCATAGTTGGATATCACTGTGCCTCTGAGAAAAGTGACCTTAAAGCAGATCTCTGCTGCAGGGGCTGAGATGCACAACAGCCACAGCAACTGGGACCTTCTCCTATTCTCCTGGTTTGACACCTGTGGAGCTGCCTGGACCATGCAAAGGCTATAACGCAGATGAGCATGGCTGCTGAGCAGACTGCTAGCCCTGGGGGTGGTCAGGGTAACTGGGCATTCACTGGAATAACATTTAGGAAATAGCCTTAAATGTAACTTTATCACTGCCCCTCAGGAGAGATTCTGGAGCATCTCTCCCGGTGCAAATCTGTGCCCTGGATCTGTAATTGCTGGTGAATCGATTCAGCTGCTTTTAGTACTACACAGTTCAGCAAGAAGCTGTGCCTTTCCAAACTGTAGACAGCAAAAGGGACCACGATGAGCGAGTCCTTCTATTGCCATCACTTAAAACATTTATACCTAGGCTTCTTGGCTCGATTCCCTGCTGAGTATAATTGTCTCCTGAGGGAATAGGAGGCCACGGGCCCACCTCTTGGGATGTCACCTGGATCTTACAGCATTCAAGAACAGTGTCTGTTCAACAACCAGCCCATGCCAAGAGAGATTGTCCTTTGTGGTTACAAGAGGCGCTGATCTCTTTGAAATCACTCCTTCACGTACCCAGAAACACTTCTTATAAATCAGAAACACATCACTCCTGCTAGCCAGGCTCTTCCCAGGGTTTAGTGAACCCATCAGCCAGCTGATCCCCGTCCCTGGAGGGAGGTCCCTGGTGCTCCGTGGGACCTGATGCTTCCCCCAGGCCCATGTTGGTGCCTCAGGGTAATTCCCACAGGGAGATGCACATGCAGCTCCAGGACGCAGCCCTACAAGCTCTCATGCCAAAGGCAAATCAGGAGGCAAAGGAGCCTTTTCCCAGATCACCGCTATTTATTTTGTTTTCCTGGAAGTTAAGCTGATGAAAATAAGCACAGTCATACACCATGGTCAGAAGAAATTGCATGACATATCTGGTCACCTAATTAATACCACTAATGTCCCCTGGATGGCTCCGAAATGACCCAGTGCTGCAGAGAGTTGTGTGTGTGCTTTCAGGGAGGTGGGCAGTGTGGTGGCACTCAGTGCTGTGCCCAAGCTCCCACAGCTGCGGTGGCCCTCTGTGACCACTGTCCCCAACATCCAAGCTGCTCAGCCCCAAATGATGCCTCAAATCCAAGTTTCTGCAGCCTCCTATAACAAATGCTGGTCCAGCAGCCTGGAGTCAGCATCACACTGGGAAAGGGAAGAAAGTGGGTTTGAAATTTGAACTTATCACCACAGGGGGCATGTTCTCCCACAGGGGTCAGTGAGGGAAGAGGGCTGTCCCCTAGGGCTGTAAAAGTGCAAGCAATGTCTGTCTGAATGCTCAATTTTAGTGGAGGAGGTGCTGCAGTTACAGGGCCGGGGGGTGGCTGGCAACCACACAAAAGGTAGACCAGGAAAATGCTGAACAACAACAACAAATGGCTGTGGAAGAACTGTCCTCTCTTCCAAATGGTCCCCCATTCCCAGTGAGGATTCATTTTATCCTTAAGGAAATGTTGTTTTCATACATAAAACTACTTAAGATCAAGGCTTGGCATACTCATGACCAAGCTGCTGCCTCTTCCTCCCCACATGGCTCCAGTTTGATTTCCCAGGTCCCTGAACTCTGTAGCTTTCCAAACCTCCCCCTTCCACGAGTGTTCCCCTGTGTCTCTGCTGGAGCAGGATGACCACAGCTGCTGATCTGTAACTCACACTGCTAGACTGTGTCTCCTCTCAGCAAAGAGCCTTTTGAGCAATTTCTCTTCTCCTTTCTTACGTCTCCTTCTGTTATCTTCAAGCACACAAGCTTGTTCCTTTTAGATGGAGATGGACATGAGGCAGCTCAGATGTGCAGAGCTGTCCCTTGCCAATGAAGACTGTCCTTCCTCAACGTCTGGGACCAAGTCAACTCTTATTTATCCAGCTTGAGTGAATACAACTTCTTCAGCCTGCAACGGTCCCAGCTCTCCTACATCGGTGCCAGTGACACCAGATGGCAGCAGTGGCCTTCGGATCCCAGCAACGCTGCCAGCTCTGAGTGAAGATGCAGGAGAGAATTTCTCTGCATCCCGGATATTTCAAGGACAGTTTCCCTCTCTGCTCTCCTGCGCTGGGGCTCAGTCAGTGTCCATATGGGCATCAAAATAGAACTGCACCGAGTATCTCCATGCTGTAGTTGTTTAGTGTGTCAAAATGACACACGGAGTCCAACTTAAAAAGTCAAGAAAGGAAATTAAGATCATCAGCTGTGCTTTAATTAATCATTTTGTCATGGCTTCGATGGCTTCAGTGCTGTTTTGACAGGTGGAAACAAAGATTAGGATTTCTGAAGGTCACGCGGGTTTTTGGGTGCCTGGTTAACGTGATTGCTTACTCTGATCATGTTTTTGGAGGGGCTCCCAGTTGATCACTCAGGACTTGTGGCATCCCACATCTTTGACCCTCGGTCTCAAGAGACTTTGGAAGATGTTGGATGGTGCTGGTCACATCGTTGCAGAGCCTTCTGCCTGCTATACCCTGGTGCGAGTCCTGCCGCTGCCCCTTCTGTCTGACCCTGCCTGCAAACTCCTCAAAAGCGGGATTAGCATTAAAACCTTGGCAGAGAGAGACCAAAGGCTGGGCCAGGAGGCCACAGGCTGTGTCAAGAGGTGGGTTTTTGCAGACGCATTCACTGAGCAAACCTCCTTTGCAGGTGGGGAATAGGGGTCCTTGTGCAGTGCTCCCCAGGCAGAAACCCCCTCGGCCACGGCAGCCGGGTGGGAGATGGGGTGTGCGTCCTAGAAAGCAGCAAAGTGGAGGAGAGATCCTCACAGGTCAGATGAAGATGGCTTGATTTGGCTGGTTGTGTCTCGGAAGACTTTCAGGACATTCTATGAACTATACCACCACGCAGCTGGGCAAAATATCGCTTATTCCATGTTTTTTCTTGAAATAAATCAATTGAAGAAAGTTACATTAATTCTCTGGGCAGCAGTTTATTCTCTCTTTTCAAATTACCATGTTGTAGTGCTTTAATCTCTCGAGTGATTTTTGTTTATGATGACTGTGCAAATATTTATTGATGTATTTTATTATTTTTTTTTGATTTGGGAGCTATTAATTTATCTGTTAGCCACTAGGTCACTCCAGGAATTATAAGGGTACTAACTGCAAACAGAAAAAGGAAAAAAACACAAACAACCAACTTAGATGATTGATTGTTCTGTGTGTTTGGGCAGAGAATGCCAGGAAAGAGCAGAGTGAAATCCTGTTGGCGGGGGGAGAGGACTTGTTTCTGATGGACAAAATTAGGGAAAGCCAAGTGGCTGCTGCTGGCAGCCCCGTCTGTGCTGGACAGGCTGCCTGGCCCTGCTCCTTCTTGTGGATTTCTGAATGGTACCGAAGCCCAATTAAAATGGCACTAATTCATACTGGCACGCTTTAAAACAGTGAGCAATTTTAAGCAGCCTGGCAGTGAGAGTAATCTTGTTCAACAGTGGAGATGGTTTTTTTTAGGTTAAATAAGAGAAACAAAGAAATGGGCCATGATTCCTACTAATATTAATACACTGTCTTTTTTTTTTTTACTCTTAGATACTCGTAACTACATTTTAACCTCTCTGCTACTCACACTGACCTGGTTTGCAAACAGAAATAAACCATTTCAGCTTAATTTATGCAGGGCAGTGACCCTGCACGCAGCAGGACAGGAGATGTGGTTTCAGCTTTCTCTCTACCGGTGCCCAGGAGCTTGGGAAAACTTCAAATTTTAAGCAAGTCGTCCGGAGTCAGAAAAATCCCGGAAATGCCAGTAGTTGTGGATCACAGACTTAGTTTCTTTATCTGCCTCCACTTCCCCTGAGCAAACCACTGGCCTGGCCCCCAGGAGTGCCCAGGAGAGACTGGGGTGGATGCCCCTCGAAGTGCTATGTGAAGCCCCTTCAGAAAGGACTGGCAGTGTCTCCTACACATGATTCTCTTGAACACCTGACCAAGCTCCCTAGATACCTCTGCCACAGAAATGAGCTACCACTTAGAGCAGAGACCCCGTTAGGGGCAGCCAGGGCTGGACCCTGCTCTTGAGTCATTTACGAGCGGCTGCGTAACCTGAAAACAACCGGCAGCAGGTGAACAAAATGGTGGGGGGTTTGCCAGTGAAACGAGAACTTCCACTGGCTTTGGAGAGCAGTAGTGTTTTGGCTTTGCAACTTGGGATGCTAAGAAGGTGCTGCAGCATATTGCCTCCCAATAACATGAAGCAAAAGCTCAGCAGAAAGTCTATGAACCAGATAAGATTGATTAAACAATTTCTAACCAACGGGGTTGCACATAAAAATTTTATTAAAACCTCAAGTGCTAAATTTATTTCCTGGGTCTGTCACCGCTATTTTTTTTTTTATTCAGTAGTGATAATTACTACATTAGAAATTAAATGAACCTCATATACTACTTCTTTCAGACCTCCTAGGAGAGTTGTGAAAGTGATTTAGGGAAGTGAATTTGCTATTGTGCCTAATCAAGTTACAGTAATTGTCACCTATAATTTTAACTTGACTGCTATGTGTTTAATTGGAATCTTTACCTTTCTTTTTTTTTTTTGAACTGAGCTTCTCTGTTTTTCTACTTTCCAATCCCACCCAAAACTCACTGACAGAAGCCAAATCATTGCAGACAGCTGTGCAATTAACAGCATTGCTGTTTGCTACAACATCGGCTTCTTGATCATTCACTCTGCTCTCTGGCAGCATCAGGTGATTTTCCTCTTGAGACTGGCACCTGGTTGTCTCCCTTGAGATTATAAATAATCACAGCTGTGTAGGTACCAGTGGCAGTAAAAGGGCTTTCTGGGCCTAGGGGATCCTTAGCAGGACTGAAAGCACTGCAGCATTCTGTGGATCCCAAAGTTAAGGTAAGTTCTGGGGCTGTTTTATGTGTGTTGGGGTAAACATTGGTCTCCTGCTAGAGCTACTAATGTGTATTGAAATCTCTGTGGTTATTTCTGAGGGTGCTGATTTACAGCCAGATGGCACCAGGCTGCTGTAGCCCCTGGTTCTGGAGGTGCTTGGTAGAGACACTTTCAAGTGCTTGCTGCCCTGTTCTCTTTGTGCTTCAGAGCTGCTGGGTTGTGTGCAACCACCTTAGAAGAGCTTATTAACCTGTCCCTTATCCTGATTCCCTCCATGAGGCCACAGCTGCTTTCCTCAATGAGCTCTGCAGGTCAGCAAACTGCTCAGCAAGCCAAAGGGTTTACAGAGCAGCAGCAGGGGACATGCAGGTGTGTGGCAAAGTAAGATACAGGGCAGCCAAAGGCATCCCAATGTCTCTCAGCAACACCCCAAGGTGCCTGTTTTGGAAACTGAGTCAAGGGTTAGGTTGGTGGAGGCTGCTAATTCCTTCTTTCCTCCCAAAAACATGGGGTGTTTCTGTCACTCTGTTCCTCCTTCTGTTTTCTTGCTAAAGAAATGTATCTATAAATGCATAGATAAATACACCTACAAGTTCAGCCTGTAAGGAGACAAGGTTTCTTCTGGATTTAGGGAAGATGACAATGATTATGAGCATGGAAATGTGTTCATCTGATTATTGATCTTCAACCTTCCTGGACGCTTGCCCAGTATTGGATTGAAGAATGGGGCCGGTTCTGACCGTAGTTACTCAACATAAGGTAATATTTTTCCCACTGGAGCTGCATAACGTGTAAAACCTGTCCTGTTTAGGTTGGGATGAGGCTCCCCCGTTTTTAGAGAGTCTGTTATGGATCCTTAAACACCCAGAAAGGCTATATGACGTTGATGCAATTAATGGCAGTTATCTGAATCTATTTTATCACTGTAGCACTCATAGAAATTATTGTGCTTGTGTGGCTTTGCGCTCAAGTTCTGGAGCGATGTGTGTAGAATAGCAGTAACCTTGTCCCTGAATAATTCATGGTGTTTGTTAGCCACATTCTAAGCCTTTCTGCTTAACCACAGAAGATTAGCATTTTTGTTGCTTTTTTAATCAAAGGTTTGAGGCGGGGGAAGCGAGAGTGTCGGTTTTCTTTTTAGCTTACTTTAAACAGTTCCCCAGGCTTTCAGTAAGCAACTTAGCTATTCAAATTGGGATATTCTGGCCTTAGAAGCGTTTTAGCTCTTAGGCCTGCTACATTATACAACTTTCTAGTAAATCATGAATAAGTTGAAAAGCTATAGAGCTTTTCTCCTAATTTCTCAAGGGTCCTTTTACTACCTAATTTGTTTTCATCCCGTGTTATTTACTGACTAACTCTAATCAACTCTTCTGGTATTGTTCCAGGCCGCAAGCGTGGGAAGGTTTGGCAGGTAATGCGTGGCAGCACGGGGAGTTTGAAAGATCCTGGCCTTGAAATGAGTATTGTTGGTTGGAAATTGGACTCTATTCATTATATGCTGAAGTTCTCCTGAGCTTTGCCTTCAAGATAGGATGCTCCACTGGTGTAAAACGGCAAAGCTCCGTTAGGGCTCCCGAGTCACACCGCTGCGGTTCAGAAATACTCTGCCTCAAAACCAACAGGATGGAGGTAAAAGCCAAAGGTCTGGCTCAGAGCAGAGTGGGAAAGGAATGCCAGCCTTGGCAAATCTAAGGCTGGAAGTGTATTTTCTTTGCTTCCATCTCGGGGTGACGCAAAGTAGCATTTGTTGGTGGGTCGTGTCCCGTCCCCCCCCCCCCCCCCCCCCCCCCCCCCCCGCAAAAAAAAAAAAAAGAAAAAAAAAATAGTGGGTTTGCAACACCACTAGCTGATGAGATGACAATAGGAGGCAGCCCACCGAAATCAATCTGGCTGCACCTCCTTCTGCCCAAGAGGACACTAAATCAGACACAGCTCCCTTGACTGTTTGTGGATCCACACCAGCCCTTTGTGTCTGAGTAAACTAAAAATCACTGGCATGAAACAGCAGCCAGGTCCTGTTGGCACGAGCACATCACTGAAGGAGAGTCTGTTTGGGTTGTCGTGCAGACAGATTTAGTAGAGAACTGTTGGCGTGTGCAGGGAGCTCCATGGACACGTTTGGCGAGGGAGAGGCTGGAGTGAGATTGCTGCTGCAGGAAACAAATCCCCTGTCTCTGCAAGGCATCTCTGCTCTCCATTGTTCCATGTTTTCCCTTTATTTCCCATGTTCTTTCTTTCACTCTGAATCCTCCTCTGACACACCAGGTGCGGTCTGGCAGGGATGGGGTGACAGAAGTCAGTACATGGCCACAGCTGTTTGAGTGCAGCACTGTGGTGTGACATTCACAGCTTCCTCTGGCACTTACAGTTGGTTTATCTCCTTTATCTCACTGCTGCTGCTTTTCTTTTCCTCGCTATACCATAACATTTAAGAAGCAAAACAAGGATGCTCTTGGAAAAACATACGGATTTTAAAAGAGACTGCTGTGCTAAATCTCAAACTTTGCAATGCAAACTTTCCAACCAAGCTAATTTCCCAAAATGCTGGCACTGAGTTTCTCTTCCTTCCCTTACTGATGCTGTTCAAGCCTCTTCTCCTGGAACTGAAGCTCATCCTATCATGTGTGGTTGCCAAGAGCCAGTCCACAGCTCCCACATGGACATGTGGTGGAAATGACAGCTCCAGCTTTCACACGCTGGTGCACTGTGGTCGCTGGGGACTTTCTCTGTTCCACTATTAGGTTTCAAACCTCCCTGCTGAGTAGCTGTCCTCGAGTTGCATCAGCTAAGCTTAGCTATGCACTGAATTCAGAGAGCAGAACCAATCCCACAGGTCAGCTTTAGACAGAGGAGAACAATGAGAGGGGGAGCCAAGCCCAGCCTCTGTCTGAAAGGTAAAGTTTTTAATATATTAAAAGAAACAAAAGCCCTACACTTAAGGACGTGTGTTGTATCTAATCCCAGGTCCACCTCTGTTTAGCTGAATACCAGGCCCATGTATTTGAGGCAAAGTATGTACAATACACAGTGTATTACATATATGTCTAAATGATGTATGTTATATTTAATGTGCTTATTCTTTGGTTCATTCACTCCTGATGGGAAAGCTGTAATGCTGAAATTAATAGCCATATATAAATTCAGGAAGCCACAGAAAACTATTACCATTAGCAGACAGGAGCCAATCCATGCTTTTGCTTTCCCAACTGTTGATATTTCTGTTAGGGAAAGAGTTAAGTTCTGCCCCTGAGTTTCCTCTCCAGCACTCTGCAGAGAGGCGACTGGCTCATTGTGGATTTTCTTCCAGCATTCCCTTTGCCTCAAAGGGACACTTCTATTGACTATGATAGAACTGGGTTTAAATTTTTTTAATGATAAAAAAGGAGTCTTTATTTGTATCCATCTGAATTTATAAACCGTTTATAAATAAAGATTTTAAGTTTTAGCTGAAATGAGTAGATATGCTCGCTGCTAAAAATGGTACATAATTGTCTTACCAGGTCCCCAAAGAGCACTTGCTATTTTCTTTGGCAAATGAAGGAAAATTTTTAATTTCCCCTCATTTGAAATGGAAAAAGAATGGTGAATGAAAGTGACTACTCTGAGATTTTGCCTGCACAGTGCTAGAAATGAGAACTGGCTCTGCAAGAAGAAAGTGACATTAAAATTACTTTCCCTTTTAGCATTTATACTATTGGTATGACTAGTAAAGGAACTGAGCTCTCCGTGTTCTTCGTGCCTATGACAAGCAAGCACGATGAATCTGGAAAGGAATGAATGTCCCAATTCATTTTCCCTGCCCTTTATCTCCCATCCTTGTGTTGCTGACAGTCTTTGCCTTCTGGTTTGTTTGGGTCACCAGCAGTGATGGGGCACTTCCCAGCAAGTGGAGGAACGCTTCCCAAGCCAGGTCTTGGGAGGGACTGGTGCCACAGATGGTTTGAAGGCTGTACAAGGAGCTGATGGGCATGCAGGACCCTAGCTGGCCCAGCTATATCTGCAGTCGTGTATGTAGGCTTGCTTTTTGGCTGATCAGCAAGTTCAGTTTTGGAGATGCATTCAGGCTTTAAAAGCCCAGATGAAGCAGTGATGGATCCTCCAGGGTGAGAGCTTTGCTGACCTCCAGTGAAGCTGTCTCAGATCTCCAATGGGAATTGTGTGTCCTGCTGAGTTAGCCTGGTGTGTGACTCACACCAAATGGTATTGGTCTATGGTGAGTGCATTCACAGGGTGGAAAACAGAGAGTGAATCCAGCCCTTAGGTCAGGCTGCCTTTTCCCTGTGTGTGTGATGAATGTCTTGTACTGGGATGAGGCAGGGAAAGGCTTCTGTGCCGTGCAAAGAAGCACTTCAACTATCCATAAAACAAACAAATCATAGAATGATATAATAGTTTGGGTTAGGAGGGACCTTTAAAGCTCATCTAGTCCAACCTCCCCTGCAAAGGGCAGGGGCCATCTTCAACCAGATCAGGTTGCTCAGAGCCCCATCCTTGAATGTTTCCAGGGATGGGGCATCTACTGCCAGTGTTTCACCACCCTCATTGTACAAAATTTATACCTTTTATCTAGTATAAATCTACCTTTTACTATAAAACCATTACCCCTTGTCTTATTGCAACAGGCTCTGCTCAAACATTTGTCCCCATCTTTCTTATAATCTCTCTTTACATACTGAGAGGATGCTGTAAGGTCTCCCTGGAGCCTCCTCCTCTCCAGGCTGAATAAGCCCAACTTTCTCAGCCTGTCCTCACAGGAAAGGTGCTCTGTCCAAAAGGCACCAGAATCCCAACTAAGGAAGTTAGACTTCTTCAGCTGAGCATCTGACCTAGCACTAAGGTGCTACTTAAAAATTTTCTATGGGTAGTCATTTGAGATATGGCCTCAAAAGCAGAGCTTCCCTGACCTTGTAGTTTCTTTCTTTACTCAGTTGATGGATTTTTCCCCGGTGTCTTTTACCATGAGCTGCCCCAGTAAGTGAAAGTGATTGTGATCTCTCCAAGATGTAGCTAATTCCAATTTGCTGACCTCTCATTTATTTCTTACTTCCCCCTAAGGAGGGCTGAGAGTGAAAACTCATATGGTGGAAACAGAAACAATCGTGTGAGGCTCAAATGAGTGCTGAATGCAGAACAAGGGGCTGTGGGGCACAACAGCTGGCAAATTCTGCATTTCAGCATGGTGTGGTCCCATCTTCAACCTGATAAATAAGAATTCTGGTATTTGAACTCCAATGTGGCCTTTGGTTGTTCTTTCATTGATATAACAGACCAAAAGAATTAAGTTTAAATATGAATGAATCTTATGGCAGGGCAATACAGGTATCGACAGATGAACATCTAGTTTTATTTGTATGTCATTTTATCACTGTCATCAAACAAGCTTAGGAAAATTCACTAGTTAAGATATAGTGATATTCAGTGTAATTTTTAAAAGGTTAGGTTTGAAGTTTTGGAAACTGTTTCCTTCCCACCCAATAGCAAAAAAAAAAAAATATATATAAAAATAGGGTACCCTCCTAACTCCACATATCACTTTATCTTAACTATTTTTGCTTGGAAAGCTCTTCTTTATTCTCCTAGGTTAAAGAGCAGGCATGTTGTCTCAGCACAGTTAAATCCCACAGCTTATTACCATGAAATATGTGAGCTTAGAGGATATGAAAGCGCTCTGCCCAGAGAGAGTTCAAGGCCTTTTGTGTAAGGAACACAGTTCCAGGCTTTAAAGCTGCACCATGTGTCAGGTTTTTCAAGAAGGCAGTTCTCAAGACAGCCTTTTAAACTGGCAATTATTTCCCATATATCATCAAGACAGGGTTTTTAGAGCAGAAATGAAGATTTTAGTTTGGAAGGGTTCCTGTGCTTCAGAGGTGCCACAGCAGGATGTGCAGGGACAGTCCCACGAGTGACAACTTCACTCGCCCAAGGACCCAAGTGCTGCTTAATCAGTGATGCTTTTGGAGCCTAAATGGGGTGTCTGGTCTGTGTTAGAACTGGCATCGCTGCAGCTTCACTCTTGAGGATATCTTTGGGCCAGAATAAAGCCAAGTGACTGCAGTTAGATGCTCTTACTTGGCAAAATAATTAGTTTGCAAAACCTGAATGACCTTATTTGGAGGAGGGTGGGGGTCAAACAGGGGAAAACCTTGTGGTTCACTTTACTGCTTTAGATTCCAGAATGAGTCACCTTCCTCTTTGTATATTCTAACATGGTATTTCCAAATAATTTCTAAGAATCCACCTGTTGTCTGATTTCCAGTTATCTGATTTATTCTGTTGCACTGAGATTTTAGAGGAAATAACTTTCATTCTTTTTAATAAGATAATTATTAATACGTAATCATTAAATGCACTTGTTATAGCCGATAACAGACTAGGCATTCTCTCTAGACCTCATCTCAGCGTCCCTCCACTTGATAATAAAGCTATTGACCACAATGAGAAAAGGATCTAAAGCTAAAAATGGAAAATAAAAATTGCCACTGCCAAGGAATCTGTAAACTGAAATTTCCATAAACAGTCTAATATTCCAAATTGAATACAGAGGATATAAATTATGCAATTTAGTTTGGGTGGGTCAAGTAAATAAGGACAGGTAATGAGACATCTGTATTGCAGCCTATTACTTTAAAAAACCCAACCCTAATACCACATTAAACCGATTTCCTTATGAAAGCTGACACGTTGGGCTTACCTCTGTACAAAAAAGCAAATATAGGACCACTTACAAAAATATTCATACTATCCATTACCCTCTCAGGGATGTTAAGATTGTTCATGGTTGTTACTTTTCTGCATACAGTAAGTTTGTAACAGCACACTGCCCCATCTTCTTGTCAGATAGTACTGACTCAGAAATAGCCATTAAAAGTTAGATGTTGGATACTGTGTCTTTTTTAAAGCAACAGGCCCTTTGAATTATGAAAGTAACTCGAGTATATTAAGGTTCCAGTGTAATTCAAGCTGAAAGTACAAAGGGGAGAGATGCCTTCCTTCCTGTTGTAGTTCCAGGGATTGTCTTTTCCAAATTAAAGTTCGTTAAAACACACAAAAAAAGGTACTGAAGAAAAAAAGAAGTGAAAAACATAGCAGTTCTCAGTAACTTCAGAATGGCCCAGAAATACAGGATGGTGTTCAGTGTTTCAAGTTTACTGTACTGCCACTAGAAAGAAACAAGTGTGGTTGCAGCTATGCCAGTTCCCCCAATTAAGAAGGAAAATTAGTTTGCTCTTAACCTTCTTGGATTGTTCCAGGCAGAAGAGGCACTTTATTTTTTTTGTTCTCCCCTTTCTCTAGCTATCTGTGTTCTTTGGGAAGTGTCTGCATCTTTCCTGTGGTTCCTGTCATGTCAAGGAGGGATCATCATAAAAATATGGTCAGAAACTTGACAAACTGGAACAAGGCTCATACTCTGAGTCTGCTGTAACCCAAAAGGACTGTCTCCTTTGAGATGGCTGTTGAAAATTGAGGTTTCACTGGGACCAAGCTCACTGAATCTCCTCTTTCTGTCCCCTGTGCAGAGCAGATCCAGCAGAGTATGGATCCCTTGTCTCTGGGCGGGTGCCCAAGCCTTCTCTGTGTGGCTCCTTGTAATCTCAGGCTGCTCTTGCAAAACTTTACATTGGTGGCGGATGAACAGGTATTTTGTTCTAAAGTGACTGCTCCAGAATACATCACTATCACATCACCTAAACAAGGCCACTCACCCAGCTTTTCAGTAGCTGCTGGGGCCTGCTGAAAACAGCAGAGCCTGTCATTCCCAGATTGAGGAAGGCCTAGTTGTGCAATTTCATTCAGCCTTAAGAGAAAGGTTAAACACTTTGGGAGAAGGAAATACGTGTGTGTGTGTGTGTGTGTGTGCACACATGTGTCTTCCAAAACAACAGATGGTTTCAATAAAGTTGCTCTTGCTGCCAGGAAGTGGCACTTCTTGACATTAGCAGAGCCATATCTCATCAGGGTTCTTGTTTCTACCAGCCTGTCTCAGCAAGGCCAAATCCACTATGCGGTATGGGGTAATCAGAAAAGGCACTCTAATATCTGCCCCATTAATTGCCCCCTGCCAGTTTTCCCTCTCTTCTGATGTGATGCCCACTGTGCTCAGTGTGGCCGGATCGATTGGCTTTGAAGGGCAACTTCCCCCTAATGATCCACAATTCCCCCGACTTAAACTGCTGCGAGAAATGTCTTTTTAAAGATTCGGCAAGAAACGCGGGATTTCCTGGAACCGCTAAACCAAAACCTCTCCGCTTCAATCAATATATCGATGTATTAAATTATTGGGCAACTAAATTAATGTGCCCCTGATGACAGAATGGCAGAAAATGAGCAGTGTTTTATGCATTAAAGACAAACTTGTAAAAAGATTGTTTTTCAAGGTTAGATTGTTCCACAGTGAGTATAAGATTTTTCCAATTAAAATATGTGGTGTTTTCAGAGTGCGGTTGTATTGGCTGATACAGCTACTCATAGATTCAGAGTGCAAAGCAACACATACAAATAACTGAAGAATTGTAAATATTAGTAATTGAGACATATTTGGGTGATAGCAGAAATTATTATTATTTTTTTACCAGTATTGTATTTAAATTTTAGAGTTAAACAATTTCACTGGAAAGTGATGCCTTTTTTTTTTTTTCTGATCTCAAGAGATTAATGAAAAAAGTGACCATTCAAAATGTTGCTGTGAACAACTAAAGTCTTGCCAAGTTTCTGCAAACCTTACTTTCCTTTATTTGGACTGCGTGGTGTGTGCAGGGACAGGTTGGTTGATCCTTTCACGATGTTCTCCACTTTTCAGAGGAAAAAAAAAACCACCATACAGGGAAGGGGCAAGAAAAAAAGGAAAAAAGGGTTCAGTGACATACGTCTCAAAATGGAAATATTCACATGGATAAAAAAATTGTTCCCTTTTGAAGCTTGAACAAACCCCTATTCATATATTTCTTTACATTTTGGTCCACTTCCATTTGCTGGCAGGAGAAAACATGAAAAGTCACACCTAATGCTGTGTGGCAAGAGCTGGATCTTCCAGAAGTGTTCTGAGCATCCTCTCTGGTGCAGCCGGAGCACTGGGGATGGTTGGGGCAGTTCTCTACTAGACCCAAATCAACAATTTACGAAACATATGCTGTTCTCTTGGTGCCTGTGTTACAGGTAGAGGAACAAAATTTTCTAATTAAGTTGTTCTGTAGGTGTAATGAAGAAAGAAAACATTTTTAATAACTTCATTGTTTGGTCAAACTTTTTTTTTCTGGTATCTTCCAAGTTCTCAAATATCTAAAAACCTGTGTATTTTGTTAATTTTCTCCTGAATTTTTTCCTTCCCCTCTTTCCTTGCTTGAGCTCATGACAAAGACATTCTTTCTTCTGCAGGCAAGAATCCCAGAGCAAGCAGTGCCAGTTCTGAGTTCATAAGGGGGACATTTCTAATAATTTATAAAAGACAGATAAGACTCTGTGTTCCTTCTCAGTTGATGCTATTTTGTTTTTATTTTTGAACCTTTGGAATATCAAATGGGGAAAAAACCACTTTCTCCAACAAGTGTTTTCAGCTGTATGTTTTCAAGCTGTATCTTCAGGAATGATAAATTAGGTGTGAAATTAAAGCATAAATGAAAGTATCCCTCGATAACGAGGACATTCTGGATTCTTGTGAAATATTAAAATGGTGTCATCAGTTTCATTACTGACCAGAAGGATTAAAAAAAACCAACACACACAAAAAAACCCCCACCCAATAAAGCCACCCTAGAAAAAATTATTTTAATATTGATCAAGGAATTTTCATCAATATGTCTCTAAGGGCTTCACAGCTCCATAGTGTCTCTCGGGTGGAAAGCCAAAATCCATGAAATCAACTTACTTGATCAACAGTGTGCAATAAATCAGTTTTAGCACCAAGCCAAGAACCCAATTGTCTGTTTTCTAGTTCTACACTCAAACACTGGCCTACATCACTTCCCAGGCGAAACAACTACAGAAGAAAGAAAAGGATGTAGCAGAAAGAGAGGGAGCTGGAGTTCATTAAGCACCTTGTAATTTCTGAAAAAAATAATTATGGTTCTAATATCTGTGTGTAATGCAAATGCCATAGCTTTAATGTGCTGGGTGACTGCCATGGATTTCAGAGCAACCTGAACAGGCAACATGCTTTTCATTTTGCACCTGAGAGATCCAGGAAATACTATGGAGAGTTGGGTGGAAAAGCCCCGTCCCTGGACTTCCCCAGTAACGCATCACTGTGATAAATATTTTAAGTGCTAGTGAGTGCTAATGAAGGTTTCCAGAGAGGGGAGTGGGTCATAGCATATTACACTCAAGAAAGACTTCAGACTAAGAGAAAGCGCTGAGATCAATGCCGCTTAAAGAATATTTAACCCTGTTTGTGTGGCAATTTATTTGCTTCACCAAAACCCATACCAAGGTAAGCTATTTCAAGAACAGCTTGTGCTCCAAAGTACTGCCTCAATGCAGTATCTATATTTCAAAAACATTCTCCGTTTTGCTTCTGCATTTTGAACGCCGATCCAGCCCAGCCCAGTCCACACCAAAGGAAATGAACTGTATCAGGCAATGTCATTTGCTAAAAGGCAAGAGTGGAGGTATTCTCCTTCCCTTCGTTTTATATTTCTAGGGACAATTTCACAGGCCGTGCCACTGCCCAACGGGGAAATTGGAAAACTGCAGAATCGATTTGCAGACGTGAAGTTCTATTTTCTTTTACACCTCTTTCATCAGCGTCTCTATCATTCCTGTGTTGTGCAGCATTATTATCGACAGCAGCCTGCACACCACTGGTAATTGTCAAACTAGCAGAAAGCTGTGCCTTGCAAGTGAAAGAAAACAACATAAGCAGCAGTTGGATGGCACCAAGTTGTACTATCCCTGCCATTAAATTAATCTGCTTTAGAGCACTGGTAATGTACTCATACTAAGTTATTTCTAAGACTTAAAGGGAAACACATTTTAAAAATATTTAAATTGGTTTTGTTTGTGTTTTTTCTTCCTCAAAAAAACTTCTCAGTTTTTAAAAGCTGCAAAGTTGTATTAAACCCATCTTGACTAAACCCAGAAACATACACAGGATTTCAGAATGCTTCTATTATTTCATAATTATTAATTGTGTGTCACAAAGAAGAAAAAACAAACAAACAAACAGAAAAACTAACTCTTCCCCAGCAAACTCCTGATGACTCAGTCACCAAGAATGAAACCAGTGGCTAGTTGCTGCTGGAAACTGGGAAAGCCGGTGACTATCAGCCACCTCATCTGCGGGATGGAGAAAGAACCCTGCTTGGTGGTATTAAAGGTCACTGGCCACAAAATGGTTGCTTGCCCGCTGGAGTCATTCTGCCATTCTCTCTGTGGGACTGAGACAGCTGATGGGGCTGGCCACAGTGTGCTGGGAAGGTACAAACACTGGAAAATTAAAAAGGCTCCCAGCGTGATGAGCTTTCAGACTAACCAGCAGATTATACCTTTTTCTTTAAAGGTCAATTCAGCCTTTTGCAGCTCTGGGCATTGTAGTCAGACACTGCCCTCTCCCTTCCTTGCAGCATTAGGCTAGAAGCAGCCATTTCTTTTCTCCTTTCCTACTGGTTTTCCAGCAGCAGCCATGGCCTCTACTCTCCCTGGCCTGCCAGGCAGACATCTTCAGGGCAACACCTCCACTTCCCTTCGGAAGGCTTTGCCCCAGAGGTGCAGGTCAGCGAGGACAGTAGAGCAGCAGCATAATGTAAGATTAAGGGATTTATTTATGCAGAGAGGCCATTTCTGCTGAGTGCTGATGAAGAGGAAGCTGCCCTGGGCCAAAATGCTGAAGGCAACCCCGCAGGCCTCTGCCTGAGGGCCCCAAAATGGCGGCTCCGCCCTCCAGCTCCCACCTCCCCGTTGCTACGCGACAGGCGGAGTCCGCCCTCCTGGGCCGGCTCCTGAAAACTACAACTCCCAGGCAGAGCGCCAGGGAGGAAATACGGCTCCCGGCATGCCCCGGCCTCCCGAACTACATTTCCCGGCACGCATCGGGTCCAGCGGCCAATCCGCGTGGTCCATGTTGGTGGGTGCCAGGAGCGCGGTTGGTTTCCGCGGGAGTAAGCGGGCTGAGGAGAGGGAGCGGCGCAAGGGAAGCAACGCCGGTGACATTTCCTTTCGGGCCGCCCCCCCCCTCCCGCTGCCGGAGCGGGGCCCCGAGAATGGCAGCGCTAGGAGGTTGGTGCGGCCTGGCCACCGGGACTGGGGAAAGGGCTGAAGGGAGGAAGCGGCCTGTGGGGTGGAGGCGGCACGGAGAGAGGTCACTACTGAGGGGGGGGGTGTCGGGGCCCGTGTGTTGAGGGGTGTCTGTGTGGTGGTGGTGGAGGGCACATAGAGAAGGGGTGTCGGCGCCTCTCTGCGGAGGTGTGTCGGGGAGGGAGCTCCGTGGAGGGTGTCCGTGGGGAGCACTCTGTGAGGGAGGGCTGCTTGGGGCCCCTGGGCTGAAGGGTGACTCTGAGGGGGGGGGCGGTCGCTGGGGGGCGGGGTGCTTGGATGAGGGGCCTGCAGCGTGGGGTCCCCCCTGCTGACGGGGCAGACGGTGGCAGAGGAGGGTGCGTGGGAGGTCAGAGGTGTGGGGTAAGAGGACGCCAGAGTGAGGGACCGTATGTGGGGCCTACGAGAAAGCTGGAGAGGGACTTCTTACAAGCACATGTAGTGATAGGATGAGTGGTAATCGCTTCAAACTGGAAAAAGGTAAATTTAGAATAGATATTAGGAGCAAATTTTTCACTGTGGGAGTGGTGAGGCACTGGAACAGGTTGCACAGGGAAGTTGTAGATGCCCCATATCTGGAGGGGTTCAAGGCCAGGCTGGATGGGGCTTTGAGCAACCCACTCTAGCGGGAGGTGTACCTGCCTGTGACAAGGGCTTGGGACTCGATGACTTTTAAGGTTCCTTCCAACCTAAACCATTTTATGATTCTATTTTATGAGAGAGCAGTGCCACATGAGGGAAGGTGGCATGAGGGAGGAGGAAGCAGCAATATTGTGCTTTGTTAGGGTGGAAGGAGGGTTTCCTGTGAGGGACATCCCCACACTGTGCTCTGTGTTGAGGGGAGGCATGGGGTCATCCATGATGAAAGGCTTCTATGAAGGTGAATATGTGGGGAGTGGAGAAAGGGGGTGTGTGTGTGTGAGAAATTTAATGTGGAGAGTATTTTGGGGTGATGTCTGGGAGGAACTGTGTTAAAATTCCAAGGTGCAAGTGAGAGTAGTACTAACAGGAAAAAGATGATTGGGACGGGAGGGAGAAAATGAAGGTTATGAGCATGACTGTGAAAGTTTAATGGGGTGAAAGCTATAATGTGGACAGTGTCAAAAATTAAATAGAAAAACTTGCATACATGGGTGAGTTTCTATTCCAGCAGTGGAAGCTGCCTTGATTATGTGTGCTCATTGCCCGAGTGACTGGCAGACTCAGAGAACTATTTTGCATGTTTTTTACTGTTAGAAAGTAAATTAAACTATTCTGCAGTAGCAGCTACATCAAAGTTTTCTTGTACATCCTAGGTAGGAAGCCTTGTAACCAATCTAGCAAAGTATTATTTACCTGGAATTTGCTCCCTAGTGATTAACATTGTTTCTAAACAAGTACCAGTACAAATTCTCCCTTTCCCTAACGATTGATTAGCTTTGAATATTGGAAATCAGTTACTGTGATAAACTCCCCTGTTGTAGATCTTACCCTTAAATATTTGTTATTGTGGTGGTGGTGGGGAAGTGTTTTAAGGACTTTTCCTAACAGTACTTTGAAGAGACACTGACGATATTTGGCCCCAAGCCTGCCATGGGAAATGTGTGCCCGGCAGCAGATCCCTGCTGATTTAATTGTGACTGTGATCAAAGCTGTGTCTGAATTCTGAGCAAGAGAAATTTTAACTGCTGTATATCACCATGAGTTAGAATTTAAATCTCCTATTCATCATCAACACTGGTGTTTGTTATCCTCTTTGCCCCTTTGTGCTGCCCAAAATTTGTTGGAAGCATTCTCTGTTGCAGTCAGCAGCTTTACCTGATTTGCAGCTCTTACCACCTAATGTTTTTCTTTTGAGCTCTCCTTTGTTGTTGTTGCGTAAAAAAAAAATTGTTGCTATTACGAAACAGGTTTTTGTGCTTAGGATATTGCTCAATTTTCACTTAGGGATTTACTTCATTAGGCATGTCACATGTTACTTAGAAGCATATGCTCTGCTTCTTATGTTTTCACAAGGATATGCAAGCTCCTTCATCCCTGAGTAATTTTAAATGGTAATTGTATTTTATTTGTAAAGAAAACCATGTAACTGTATATGTAAACATATGTGAATTTAAGTTTGTTGCCCAACATACTTACTGTAGGGCTGCTTCTTCATGAGTGTATGCTCTCCATACCATCACTTGTGTAAGTTAGGAGCCAGTTGCTGTTTCAGTGTAAAGTTAAGGATGTACATATACCTTACATAATGGTAATGGTGATTATTCTTTGTTTTTCCCATTTTATAAGCAAGCAGACATTGTGATTCTTGACTTAGCTCCCCCTCTTCACAGTGATATGTAATAAATATGAACTATTTATGTGATTATTTTTTTTCTTTCTTAATATTAATTTACATAATTTTATAGGCTAATGGTAACCTACATATACATTGGGAAAAGGAAAAAATAATAATGGAGGTATCTTTATATCTTTACTCACCCTTGAAAACGTTAGACCTGCTGTTGATAGATGGTGATAGTGAGGAAGTATAGAACATTAATTTGTGCAAATTGTTGTGGGATTTGTGTTGGGTTTTTTTTGGTTTGGGGGGTTGTTTTGTTTGAGTTTTTTTTTGTTAAACAGTTTCAATTTTGCTTTGTAGAACCAAGTAAGTTTTCACAAACACTGAACGGAATTCCTTCTTCAAACACAGTCAGCAGTGGAATGGACCCCTTCCATGCTTGTAGTATTCTTCAACAGCTTAAAACCATGTATGATGAAGGACAACTGACGGATATCGTAGTGGAAGTGGATCATGGGAAGACATTCTCCTGTCATAGGAATGTTCTTGCTGCAATCAGTCCTTATTTCAGGTATGATAGTCCATTGTTCTAGTGATGATCAAAAGCAGATTTATACCTTATTTTCATTAAATGAAAAAAAAATTACACCTATACTAATATTCCCCGTGACTGTCAATAATATAGTGCAGCTAGCAAATAAAGTTTATTGTTCTCTTAAAGTCAATGAATCATCAGTGTCTGTTTATCAAAGGAGAGTTTCAATGGAGAAAATGTCACGATTTAAAAAAACCCAACAAATGAAACAAAAAAAAATGTCTCCGGTATTGAAGGTATCTTGGATACAGTAACTGCATGTTTAAACTACTTGTTTCCTTTTAAAGTTATATATTCTAGCATGCTAGAATATGCATATGAAATAACATGTTGAAAGTAGAGTGCAAAGGCTGGGATAAGACAAGAGCTTTGCTTGTAAACTGAGTGAAATTAATATGGGGTTAGTGAGATAATTAAGCAGGAAATTCCAGCTTGCCGTTTTTGCTTCAGTAAGTCTAGACCTGACCTTAAACTTAGGTGCTCAGACATGACAGCGTCACCTCAGCTATAAATGTATTTTTGCTCATATAAGGGCAAGCACGTTGGGGTTAGCTGTACGCTATAATTTCATTTCTCATACCTGCAGTTAAAAGGTAATCACGAATAAACTGCTAAATACTTTTCTTTTGTAGATCTATGTTCACTAGCGGCCTTACAGAGAGTACCCAGAAAGAAGTTCGTATAGTTGGCGTCGAAGCAGAGTCAATGCATTTAGTATTGAACTATGCATATACCTCCAGAGTAATGCTGACAGAGGCCAACGTTCAAGCTTTGTTCACTGCAGCCAGTATCTTCCAGATCCCTTCCATACAAGACCAGTGTGCTAAATATATGATCAGCCATTTGGACCCGCAGAACTCCATTGGGGTGTTTATCTTTGCTGATCACTACGGTCATCAGGAACTCAAAGACAGATCACAAGACTACATTCGTAAAAAGTTTCTGAGTGTCACCAAAGAGCAAGAATTTCTTCAGTTGAGAAAAGACCAACTGATAAGTATACTCGACAGTGATGATTTAAACGTAGACAAAGAAGAACACGTTTATGACAGCATTATAAGGTGGTTTGAGCATGAACAAAATAAGAGAGAAGTGCACCTTCCAGAAATATTTGCCAAATGCATCCGTATGCCTCTGTTGGAAGAGACATTTTTAGAGAAAATCCCTCCCGTGTTTGCACAGGCTATGGCCAAAAGCTGTGTACAAAAGGGACAACATAGTGCCAATGGCTATACACAACGGCTTGGAATGACCGCTTCTGAAATGATCATATGCTTTGATGCTGCCCACAAACACTCAGGAAAGAAGCAAACAGTGCCTTGTTTAGATTCGGTCACAGGGAGAGTGTTTAAACTATGCAAGCCACCAAATGACTTGAGGGAGGTTGGAATTCTTGTATCTCCTGATAATGATATTTATATCGCGGGTGGTTACAGACCGAGCAGCAGCGAGGTCTCCATTGACCACAGAGCAGAGAGTGACTTTTGGATGTACGATCACTCTGGCAATAGGTGGATCCCAAAAGCTCCTTTGTTGAGAGCCAGAATAGGCTGCAAGTTGGTTCATTGCTGTGGTAAACTGTATGCAATAGGCGGTCGTGTTTATGAAGGAGATGGGAGAAACTCACTCAAGTCTGTGGAGTGTTATGACAGCCGAGAGAACTGTTGGACAGCTGTCTGTCCAATGCCAGTAGCAATGGAGTTTCATAGTGCTGTGGAATATAAGGATAACATCTATGTTTTACAGGGTAAGGTGGTTTGACTGACTTTTACGGTGTTTTATTGCAAGTGGGGGTTGTTCAAGCCTTGCCTCCACTCTCCTGAGAGTTTCCTGGACATTTAAAGAGTGCCCTGGGACAATGGGGTGGGAGGAAAACTCTGGAGAGCAGTGGGTGAGGAAGAGAAAAGGTGCTGCTTGAGTTCTCATACCCTGGGAATGTGTCACTAAGTTATAGTGATCTGCTATTGCACAAAGTTTTGGTGGTCTTCTAAGTCAACAGTATAGTATTAAATTTTACTGTGAAAATTCTTTATTAAATCTTCTTTAT
Source organism: Scolopax mira (assembly GCA_004320125.1). Taxonomy (NCBI): domain Eukaryota; kingdom Metazoa; phylum Chordata; class Aves; order Charadriiformes; family Scolopacidae; genus Scolopax; species Scolopax mira. The sequence goes on along the minus strand of BJBW01000382.1, from coordinate 20,945 downwards.
CTGGGTGAAATGCACTAATGTTGAAGGAAAGATATTGTCCTATGAAAAAGCATTTAGTATTTTGCATTTTATTTAGTTAAAACTGTGACAATTCCTGTTGTCTATATTCTTGGTGCCTTGTCAATTCTTGGTCAATTAACCACAGTAGACCCTTGTTTCCTGCTCTACCCTGCTTTTTGAAGTCGTTCTGTTAACTAAGAGAGATGATTTAGCTCTTTCTGGTTGGCTCCTGTTAACTAAGAAAGGTGGTTTAGCTTCTTTGTAGTTAGCTCTGTTAGTATTGCCTTTACAGCCTTCCAGTAAATGATCAGACTTATTGGTGTATTAGTCTTTGATCCTTAAAGAAGAATCATTATGGGAATGGGTCAAATAATTTATTCATCCCTTTCTTTATGGAGATCTTACCTAGAATATGTATTTGTATGTGTGCATGAGCCATATAGAATGTGTTTGTATGTATGCACAAGCCATATAGCAGTCCACACTTAAAAGTGCAGAGGCTGGTCTATGAAGCCTGTAGAAAGAGCCCCAAGAAGTGGAAAGAAAGAAGCAGGGGATGTCTTGGTTACATTTTGCTAAGGGCCACCCCTGTAACCACCTGCAGAAGTTGTGGTCTTGGATCCATACTGGCTCCCTCCTTGGGTCACTCTCTGAACAAAGCTGGACAACGGAAAGACATAGGATAGGGAATACTGTAAGGTCATTGTTACATACTGGAATGAGTCAACCTGTTTTCTTGACTTTGCATTCCCACTAGTGGGTAAGTTTGGTGGGATTCCATGTGATTTGTGGAGAGTTTTTCTTTTTTCATTGTTTCTCAGTCAGGTTTGCCTTTTGTTGGTTGTGGCTTTAAATAATTCTGTTACACTAGCAAGTTCTCTCAATCTGTCTCTTCTGTTGGGTCAAACATCTGCTTCAGATGGTTAAAAAGGAATCCTGAAGAAAATTTAATTTGGTAGGACTTGTTTATAAATAAGGACTTGTTTGTCCTTTAAACGTTTCTTAGAACTGCTAAAAAGTGGATATTATGACCTACAGATTTAGACTGCATCTTGTTTACAGATTTTAGCTGCATTAATTCTTTGCTTCAGTACTTTAAACTCTTATTTATGTGAGCATTGAGTTGTCAAGATACTTCACTGCTAACCAGCAAATTGTAGAGATTTGTGTTATGGGAAATAGGCAACTCTTATATTTGAGCATGATAGATAAAACCTTGATTGAGTTGCACTGAAGTAGCATAAAAAAGTTAACTTTCAGTAATATTTCTACAGAAAGCTCAAATCTAAAGTAGTCAATAAGGATTGATGAGAGTATTAACAAGTGTCAGTCACAGGAGATTACGCTGTGGGACAAAAATGAATAATCAAAAAAATGTATTTTCTGTAAGACTTAATCTCTTAAGCTATGTTCCACCCGTTTTACTGTATTATTTCTGTATTCTTTGTTATACTCGAGGTGCTTGGTTACACAGCAGCTTGGTTAGAATTCTTTAAATAGCCACGTGAAATTATCTACGATTTGAATTACACTTATATTTGGCAAATGTGAGGCCTTTTTTCCCCCTTGAATTTACAAAAGACAAAGTGGTCTTTATCCATGTTCTTTTCATCAAGTTTGTGGAGCATGAGCTCTCAGTGATCTGAACTTCCATTGGCTGCAGTCTGTACATGCTGCTCTGTATGGTCACCAGAAGAGGTGTTTTACAATCTAATCACAAAACTAACAATGAATCAGTAGCTTCATGTGAGTATTCACCTGGCATCATTTTAAGCAAATCAACCGAAATGTGTAACCCAGCCACCTGACACAAGTAGCTTCAAAATCTGTGTGTAGTACAAGACACAGGTATTTGCTCAGATTTAACAACTTTCCAGCACTGAATTCTGAGAATCCACAGTCTGTAGATGACACGTTGTGAAGATGTTAAAGAACGAAACAAATACTTCAGTTATTTCAAGACTGGAATCTTGAAAGGTTTTGCCCCAAATTATTAAGTGTGGTTTTGAAGTAGTAAAGGATAGCTAGGAAACATGTAAAATATTGTGTTTCTGATATGCTTCAAACTCCCTCTTCTTCACCTGGAATAGAAACTCAAGGTTTTTATTCATGCTATTAGTATTTTTCTAAGGCACTTGGAAGAAGGCAAGTGATGGTGCTGGGGTTTTTTTTTATGGGATCAAGGCTTTTAAAAATTGGTAGACTTTCTGTCTGTGGAAGAACATACCTGAAAGCTTAGTAGCTGCAGAATTGGTGTTCTGGAAATGAAGCATTAGTTATGTTTTATTTTTCCTCTCTCTTTTCAGGGGAATTTTTTCTCTGCTATGATCCTCAGAAGGATTACTGGGGATTTTTGACCCCAATGACTGTGCCTAGAATCCAAGGCTTGGCAACTGTATACAATGACTCCATCTACTACATAGCTGGAACCTGTGGAAACCATCAACGTATGTTTACCGTAGAGGCCTATGACATTGAACAAAATAAGTGGACTCGAAAAAAAGACTTCCCGTGTGATCAGTCCATTAATCCATACATAAAACTCGTACTCCTCAAAAATAAACTCCATCTGTTTGTCAGAGCTACTCAAGTCACTGTTGAAGAGCACGTTTTCAGAACCAGCAGGAAGAATTCACTCTACCAGTACGATGAGGTTACTGACCAGTGGCAGAAAGTATACGAGACTCCAGATAGGCTCTGGGATTTAGGCCGGCATTTTGAATGTGTTGTTGCTAAATTGTATCCTCAGTGTCTTCAGAAAGTTATTTAAAGTTTCTTTCTTTTTTTTTCTTTTTTTCTTTCAGTAACAGGCCTTAGTGATTTCAGTGGTAACCTGATGCTAGAGAAAACATGTCTTAAAAGAAAACAAAGAAATTCTGTCAGTATTTATTGTAAGCTGAAAACAGACAGTTTTTTTGTGTATGGGGATGGGTGCTCTTTAAAGGTTGCAGTCTGGGGAGGGACTTACTGGTTCAGTTTCATATTTACTGATGTTTTCCTGAAAAATGAGGAGGAGGTTACAAAGTGCAATTATCAGCATTTTTTTTTTTCTGGTAAACAATTAATCATGTCATACTAGAGGGGTGGTTTTGTGGTAACAGTAAATTAAGTGGAAGAGCCAGGATAACTATGCACTACAGTGAAAGAAAGTCTAGCATTAATAGCTAAGGATGTCCAAGATGTTTAGAATGACTTTTTTCTTTTTTTCTTTTTTTTTTTTTAAATACGGGTAAAATTTGAGGCAATATCACTAAGTTTTGGGTTTCTTTTTTATCTTAGATTGAAAGTACATAGAGGAATGGTAGATCCTGATCCGTAATGATCTTGTGGTGTTTTTGAAGTCTGCTAAGATGTTTGTGATGTTGTTCGTGCACTATGATTTGGGGGAAAAAGCTCAAGTCAGAATTGGAGCATGGAGTAACTTTGCCCTGGACAGAGGCCTGTTCAGATTATTGTACCACTTCCTGTCTGTGGAATTTTTGTTAAAATTGAGCTTAACGATAGGGGGGAGAAAATCCTAACACCTGTTTTTTGCCACATAGATGTAGTGCTGTAAAACAAATTTTTTTTCAACACTGCTTAAAACTTTTTTTTTTTTGCATCCCATAAAGGGCTTTAACCCAAAAGTTGATGGTGCTAGTACGTTTTTAATACTTGTTTGTCTGAAATGGGCTAGCCTTATGCTACTGTTTAAGACAGCCTGTTATTTTTCATAGAATGTGTGTCTGTCTTCAGGCCTTGTCCTGTCATCATATTGTCTTTTTTAACATAACATTTTTACTGCAGTGGTATTCTTGCACAGAATGGTGACAGGATATGGCCTTAATAATAGTGATATGTTTTTTTTGTTTTGTTTTTCTGTTTGTTTTTTTTTTTTTGTGTGTGTGTGTGGAGTATTCATTCTGTCTCCACTAAAGTACAGTGCTATGTGCAGAGTTGGCATGTGCTCCGGTAATTTGAAAAACTGTGGCTTAACTTTACAAGTTGTTTTTCTTTCCTCCCCACAATCAACCCCTCAAATACCTTTTATTTCATTCTGATCTATAATGTGAAAATTTGCACTACTGAGCTGTCTTCGTTATCCAGTGTATTAAAGCAAAATTGACAATAAGTGTCCGTGGCTTAAATAATTTAAAATGCAAATATAGACTATGGATCCAATACCTTGCAACACTTTTCTCTATGTATTTAGCTTATTTTTAAGGAGTAAATAAGTTTGAAGTTTAGCCTCTACTTCAGTAGTGAAAACTGGATTTAAAAGGGAAAAAAATGAATCTGAAAACGGCTGTGATTTCCCAGGTTTCATTTGTTATAGCTCTTAATTTTTGCAGAGATGTGAGTGTGTTATCTTCCTCTTCCCTCTTTTCTCAAATTGACTTAAACCAGCTAACTTGAAATGGCAGTGGCCATTGCTGGCTGTAAGTGCTTACCATTAGCTGGCTTAACAGCTGATATTTCAGCAAGCCAAATATTTAGCTCATTGTTTATCCCCCTGGCGTGGCTGAGGATTTGGATAATGTTTGTTTACTATGTGGTCTTACTGTTCCCAACTGGAATCTTTCTAATACACAAAAATACTCGCCTGGTTCTATTTCTTAATTCTTGCACAAAATGTTTAAAAGGCAAAACCAAACAAAAAACTGTGAAATTGAAAGGAAAAAGAAAAAATGCCTCTTTGCATTACATACCTCATCTTCCAGAGATTCACCAAACCGCTTCTTTCAGTTGCGAGTGGCTGAAGCTGTGGTTTGTTTCTTTTTTTTTCCTGAAGCTGACAAATCTTGCTAAGACTGCATTTTCCAACAGTGTTGAGGTGTGTTGTTTCTTTGTTTAGTTTTCTTCTGGATACAGTTTTATATCTATCCATAGCCAAGAATAAGAGGGGTTTTTTTTTTTGTTTTTGTTTTTTTTTTTAAAGTACAACTAATTTCATTAAAAAAAATGTCCTTAGTCCTTGGCTAGCTCTCTTTGCGCTGTTGTAGGCCTTTAGCTGCAAGCTTTCTGAAGCACCCTCCCTAACAGTGTTGCATTTGTGTGTAAAACCATTTTTTTTTTTGGCAAAGTGTTATGTAACTTTTCCCCTTTTTTTTTGTTTTGTTTGTTTTCTTTTTTTTTTTTAGCTTGGTTGAATATTTACAAGACTTCTTGCTGCTTTTTGACAATCTTCTATATTTATTTAGTAGAACAAATTTCAATATATTACTTGAAACTATGAAATAGAATTGAGTTAGCAGTTGACTGGTCATGTGATGTATAGAAGTACAATTTGCTGTGGTTAATTCTGCAGTAGGTTTGTTAATTTTGTTTATCTGCACTAAAGTACGAAGATCTCCATTCTGTTTAACCATTCAAACTGAGGGTGTGATCCAAGTCTGTAACGTGTTTAAAAGCTCAAGTCCTGGAACTTGCTGTGGGAGTAGAATATACTAAATCTTGTGCATGAGGAGTTTGTTGAGACAGTAATGTAGCTGTGACATTTTGCCAATTCTTAAATGCTTCTACATTTTGATGAAAGTCAGATTCCTGGTAAAGTTTTGCTTTAGAGTCAGGCTTAAGTAAACTTGCACAGCACAAACAAAATAATGCACCAAAGGTACTGATAATATTTAGACAGTAATCTGTGCATTTTCCCCACTTGGTATTCTTTCTGCATTCATTTATTTCCCTTTATTAAATGAATTTCTAGCATCGTAAGGACTTTACACGAGTGTAAATCTCTTTTCCAGAATTATTAGTTACTTTAGAAGGAAACATTTTGTAATTTCCACCTGATTCCATCGGTAAAATTTAGAATAACTCAAAGCAGTTTTGGTGCACCAAACATGCAGTGTGTGTATGTTCTACAAGAAATGGAAGAGCTCCCTGTCCGTAAGGCTGTTCAGAAATGGCATCCAACATTCAGTGCTCAGGTATGTTAGTAAGAAGTACTGTAGTCCTCTGAGGGCAAATGTGTGGATTTTTAAACGTTTTGCCATAATTGCACAATTTTGCATTTTTACTTAATGTCATGTTATGTTTCTTAAAATAAACCTATTGTTGAAATACAGTGGAGTTCAACTGGTTTTCTGATAAATCTCTTGCATGTGTTTTAGTGGAGTAAATTTCTGAAGATTTACCCAATGATACGACTTTTTTTGGTGCTTGTTCAGTTTTGCTGTGTCTGCACTCGCGTGTCTCAGCTGTATGTAATGTCACGTGTGTGTGGTGTTTTTGTCTTTTTAAGACAGCCCTAGAGTGTTACTTGAGGTGGAAGGTGCTTTGTTCTGCTTTTTTTTGCATCATTTCTTGTGGCTCTTCAGGTCTAACTTCTCATTTGCTTACACACAGGAGACATTGCATTTCCCCTGCCCTGGCATCACAGCAGGAATGCTGAGTAGGGCTTTCCAGTCTGATAGTACTCCTCATTGGAAAACCCTAAAACTCTTCATATGGAATTTCCCAGCATCTTTACTTAAATAGGGAAGTTACTTCCCAGGTGGGAGAAAGGATGCAGAGAGCATGGTGATGTTGGTTGCAAGGGAGTCAGCTCCAGAGCTGGGAGCAAGAGGCCTCCTCTCCCCCAGCAGTTTAAGCAAAACTCCAGGGTTAAATGTATCTTGTGATGTGGTGGCGCTTATCACATCAGCTGGTAAATTATGCTTTTTATTTGAGAAATGACCCTCTAATGACTTTGGTGGTGATGCTATGTCACCACAGCCTAGGAAAACAACAGGAAGTTCTCTTGGTTGGGAAGGCCCTCCTATTGTCAGGTTCTTGCAGGCGTTGCTCCCACCCTCTCAGCGCCTCAATCTGGGTGTGATTTGAAGACAAAATCACAAGCTTGCTGTCAGTCTGGTTACAGCAGAAACAATTCAGGAGTCTGAGCTAGTGGTGGGGGTGTGTGTGTTCAGATGAAGTCCACCACGCGTGGTCAGTACACCACGCTGGCTGCCTGGGCCCTCCAGTTGCAGCACCTCAGGGTCCCAGCCTTGTTCTGTCATCGCTGGCTTATCTTGCGTGACCGTGGCATTGTTCTTCACAGAGTTGAGCTCCTTTCCTCCAACTGTGACAACGTGTACTGGACAATCCTGATATCTTTTCTGTTTGCAGCCTTCGTGGGAAGACTTCTCCAGAGAAATTAGTCAACTGAACAGAAGTGCTGCATGCCTGCCTGGGTTCTGCCCAGATAAGGGATTGCTCTGTTAAAAACCAGAGATGCTTCTAGCAGAGAGGAGGTAGGCTTGCTCTTTAACTTATTCTAGTGGGCTGAATAAATCAACACACTAAACCACCCAGTCTGAGGACTCAGCTGGGGCCATGAAATACTAATGGCTGCTGGTAAGCAGACAGGTCTAACTAGATTTGGCTGTTCTTTTATGCTGTCTCTGGAGTTTTGCTAATAAAATAGTGGCTGAGAGTCCAAATTGTCCATCTCCAGCATGGAGGCTGCAGTTGTAGTCACCAAATATTTGTATGGTAAAAGCATCCTAACTCTCTGTCTCTGCTGTCTCCTTGGTCTGGAGCACCTTTGCTGTCCAAAACACTAAGAATTTATAAAGGAGGATCCTCTAGTGCCATGTTTTGGTTTTGCAACGTGTGATGAGCTGTTGGGAGGTAAAGAAATCAAGGAAGAACTGAAGCTGACAAGAACAAAAAGGGGAGACCTCCCTCTGTGATCCCTAAGGGAGAAAGTTATACCAGAGCAAAATAACAAGAGACTGCAAGAAAAAGATAACCAAATTGCATCGGCTTCCTGAGGACAAATCAAATTAACTCAAGGTCCACAGTTTGGGCAAAACTAAAGCTTCAGAAGCTAGCTGGAATTATCTCCTTATAAATTTGTTTTTTTTTTTTTTTAACCTTTTTAACCTTAAGAGGTTAAAAAAAAAAGACTTCTTCCAGGAAACTGAACTGAACAGCTGTAGCAGAAGCCTTATTGATCACTTTGCTCTTCAGATACATGAATGGTTCTGTCAGTTTGCTGCAGTGCTTGTGCCTCCTTCAGAAAGCTATCAGTGTATCTATGAGTTTGGTAGTAGCTGTTAGCTGGTTTGTAGTCTTCAAACTTTCTGCTAAGTTAAAGTCAGCTCTGGAAGACACTGGGTTTGTAACGGCCAGGATGAGGGACCAGAGCCACACTTGGGACAAGAGTAGTTAGATCACGTTCTTTGATTCTCGAGTTTGTCCTGCTCTCATGGAAAAAAAAATAAAAATGAATTGCCCTTCAGTGCCCCAAATTTCCTAGTAGCTATTGTGAAATCCTCTTAATGAAATCCTTGCATTGTAATGTGAAATAATTCACAGCAATGGATGAGATAGATAGCCCTCCTCGTACTGGAATAGGTTAACTTGACCATGCAAAACTAACAGCTCACTAAGGAAGCAGTTTTGCAGATAATCATATCATCTAAGAGTTGGAGAGGATTTTCAATCCTTGGATACTAAAGTAAATTCTGATGTATTTTTTTGAAGAAAGAAATAGTTGGGCACTTGAGAGACTGTTTCTATCCTGGGAGGAGGGGTGGTGGTGGAATTCTTTTCTGGCCATGTGGTTTTTCCTTTCAGACACCCTTTGGGAAGTGAGGCATGTTACTTTGGAAGCATTTGCTGGAGGAATGGAACACGCACACCCCCTAAAATGAAGTAGCATTACTTAAATGAAATAATGCACCCAGTTTGTTCCATGGCAGTCCACATCCATGAATCCACGCTCTGGATCCATGCTGTGAAGAAATGCACTCATGTATGCTGTGTGTAGGGGAGTATCTCGGGCACTTGGGCAGTCAATAGGTGGAGAAATAACCACCCAGCCGTTGCTTTCTCCTTATCTCCTTGCAACATGTACTCCCCTCTCCGCCTCTCGAAGGGGGAAGAGTTAGACCAACAAAGCTTGAACCTCTCCCCTTTCTTCACATCTGCTTCAGGTCCCACGTGCCTCACTGCTGATTTACATGTTTCTGGACTTCACACGAATAATAATGCAAATATCTACTGGATTAGGAGGCAGGTATTTGTTAACTTTAGCTAAGTTTATGTGACCAAGCTGTGGTTTAAGAACTAATTTCAGGAGCAGCCAATCTAACTGAATTCTAATGTATCCCTCCATAGGGGATTTTCTGAAGCATAACAAAGGTGTGTATGTTGACTTTCCCTAGTGGGAGGCAGCAGTGGGATCTCTTTCCTCTTTAGCCACTTAATTGCACACAAACCTGAATGGACTCTTTACATCTTTGAAAGCTTTTGCCCTCTGCAAAACATAACTTGAATGAGACTTTATCTCAGACGCTGAGATGTGTGTGGTAGCAGATAGTGATAGAGCACGTGTACAAAACCCTAAATACTTTGTTTCCTTAGGAGAAAAAACCAAAATGCTAAAAATGGCCCCTTGGAGAACATTTGGCTGGGTTTGGCTGTTTTTAAATGGCTGGGCAGCTTCCTGTACATCATAAGCTTTGAGTAAAGAAGGCATAGATTTGCCTGAAGAGGAACAAAAGGGAAATCAAGTGTGATGCTCTTGGGAGTACCTGGGTGATGGTGAGACCTTTCCAGTGTGGCAGCTTTCTACAAAAGCACAGGTCACAGGTTTCTGTTGTGTCCCACTGCCTTCTGTGGCTGTGGACTGGGACATGGCCTGGGCCTGCAGCCACAGCAGGTCAATGGGACAGGAGGCTGTGTGCTCTGATGGCCTCAGTTACTGTCTTTAAAGTGCAGAGCCTGACCTGTTAAAATACGGTATGTGCTTGTTTAGATCTTTAACTGCCACAGAGTACTAGCAATTATAACAAATCTGTAAAACATCAATGAAAAGAGTACCAAATAAATCTATTTAAAGGAATGTTCTTGGTGTCCCTGTCTCCTGAGACCTGCGTGTGACCTCTGTGCTGCAGTTCTTACTCTGAGAAAGCTGGCAATAACAAGCCCAAATGTAAGAAGTGTGAACTATGCTCAATTTATGCCAACATTTGGTTATCTTTGGGTTTATGATGCATATATAGCTTTTATTAGCTATAAATTAAAGTTTCAATTTCATTATATTCATTAATTTGAAGTCAGGATGGTATGTGATATCTCGGCTGCAAGAAAATATATGCGGATAAATTTTGAACTACTTTATGACCTCCCAGTTTGATTCTGTTCATATTCCTTCAGTAACAGATTTCTTCAAACATTCTGAAAAATAGAATGAGGGGCAGGAATATTTGGTGAACATCAAATTAATCTTTTCCCACAACCAAGAAATGAAGTGAAGCACTTGAATTATATTTGCTGTGCAAATTTGCTTTTTGCTTTTATTTAAACAAAAGAAATAAAAGATAATACTACATTTTACATCAAAATTAGTATATAAAGAGCAAGTCTTAAGAAGGAAGAGCAGTCTGATTAATTGTTCAAATTTCAGTTTTCCATGGGCCAATGAAATAGTAAAGTAGAATTCCTCTTCCTCTTGTCCAGCTCAAGCATGGATTGAGGTGACCAAGACTTTTCCAAAATGATTTTGAAAATCAGTCTCAAAATTGCATCTTGAATTGCTATTGTGTCTGCAGTGCATACAAATGGTCGTACCCAATAACTTTCAGCAAAAAACCTTTATAATTTAGGCAATTGCTACTAGTACAGAGGTGGAAGGAAGGATGCCATGATATAACAAAGTCTAAAATGACTTGGAGCTAAGGGAGCTGTCAAGTGTCTGCAAGCAAAAGAGAAAGCCCATTTTTAGAAGAAAAAGACCAGCAGCGTAGAAGCTACTTAATTCTAAAAGTCTAAAGGAATTTCACCTTCTGCAATGCCATTAAGTTTTTACAATAACATTATTCCTAAGGCTGTAGTTCTGAAAGAAATGACTCCCCTGAACTCTAGGTCTGGTGTGATTGCAGCCTCTTCAATAGGCAGCTTCTGATGACCTCCTGTGGGACAGACCACAGAGGACCACGTGAATCTCAATCAATCTGTAATGAATTCTCACAGCACCTAAAACTGCATTTTAGGATTTATTCCTTCTAGAAGATAGGAGACAGGAAACCACCAGATATCCTTGTATTTCTGGTTGTAAAACTTTTTAGAAAGAGCAACTGGTTGAAGCCGGGAGTGATGAGGTCGAAAGAGCTGGACTATAAGATCGATCAGGCCAAGGTATGTCCAATTGTTATTCTTTTCCTGCTGATGGATTAATGGTGGATGCCTGGGGAGACGAGAATGGTGCTAGCTCTTGATATTCCCCAGTCTCCAGCAATTTGCAATCTGCAATGGCAGAGGTGTCATCTTTATGTTTAATAGCCCTCGATGGATTTCTCCCAAGAATTTATCATACTGTCTTTTGACCATTGGAGGTGTTTTAGCAGGCTGTTACTCTTGGCTGGTGGAAAATCCTTTTAAACTGAGGGTGTGTGTTGTGTCTCCTGTGTCTGTGAGAAGAGCTTCAGAGCTGGCTGGGACACACCGGTAGCAATTAATGCAAACTGGGAGCTAGTGCATGGTTTTAAGCATTCGTTGTGTCCTTCCAAGAAAGACATTTTTGCTGGGGTAATACGAAATAGCACGGATGCCTGCATGTGGCTAAAAGGCAGGAAATACGGGCTACAGTAGGTGCTGACTTGCAAAGTTAGCTTGGATGAATCACTTTTCTCTTTGTTTACCTTTCTCCTGAGGTTTCTGCTCAGATAGGCAGAGCAGGGTAATGTTCTCAACCAATGCTCAGGTTTTTTCTGTGTGTTTTTCTTGCACTCAAGTAGCGCGTTGCAGCGTCTGGATTATAAACACGGCAGGGGAATGTTTTAAATCCCTCAAATGGGGATTTGCAATGTGAGTCTTGTGGAAACATTCCTACTGAAATTGGGTTATATAAAACTCTGCAAAGCGCCGACTCATGTTGTGGACATTGCTCACTCTCTGGTCCAACTCAACCGCTCCATCACTGGCAACAAATCCAGGAGGTTTCTGTGCCCCCTCCCCTCACTCCAATGTGAAATTTACCCCTTGATAAGTGTTTCCATGACCCGTGAATCCCTTCATTTGTTTTTGAGTGATCAAAATAAGTCTGATTTTAGGTGACCCAGAGGTCATGCAAGAGAATTTCAGCCAGAAAGTTAGAATTGATGTAGCAGGATGGGCAAAGATGGGGCTCTCCATATGCAGATTCCCCTGGAGGAGAGTCTGCAGAGCCTGCAGAAATGTGTCGTGGAGAAAGAGTAAGTTCATATGTCCAGGGAAAAGAGGGAGGAAGGAAAAGGGATATCTGACAAATAATTTATTAACATCCACAGAGAGCTGAGAGGAGCCAACATTCCAAGCACTGCAAATGAAGAGCTTACTTTGAATTTGTCCCTGGTGGGCAAAGGGCCATCCCTGTTCGTGGAAGGTGAGCTAATGTGGGATGTGGTTGCCTTTGGATGTAACTTGAGGGGTTGGGTGGCAGAGGGTGTTGCGGGTTATAGAAAGGTCATGCATGTGAGGATACAGCCTCTGATCTCAACCTTTGCTCTCGGCTGCATGTGGGGTGAGGGAAGAGTTCAGCAGATGGCTTCAAAAGATGAGCAGGTCACTGCCAGGGGAGCCAGCAAGCAGAATGCCACAGGGAGGAGAGTCTGAGTAGTACCCACCTCTGCTGAAGAGAGAGCAGTCCCTCTGAATGGTGGTTAGTGAGTTTGTGTGTCTGGTGTGTGGTGGCTTGCTTGGGTGGAGGTCAACTGGGCACCAGGGAGTCTCTGGATCAACAGGTGAAGCTGCGCTAGACTTGGTTTTCATTTATCATGGTGTTTTCACTTAACAACAAAAAGCCTCTGATCAAATAAAACAGATGTTGTAGAAAAAAATTGTGTAGTCCAAGAACAGACCCCAGTTGATCTGGCTTACAGAATGGAGGACTGTGATTGTACACGTTGGCTCAAAAGGCGAAAGTTCAGTAAATTAAGGAAAGAAGATGATAATATCAAATGGAACGTGATGTGAGAGCCTTGATTTGATTGTGCAAGAGACCTAGAATTCCTTTATCTTGAAGTTGTTGATAGTAGCTTCAGTTAGTTTCCTAAAAAGGAGAGAATAGCGGATGAACAAGATCCAGATGTGACCAATGAAGAAGTTTAAAAAGGAAATGGGAATAAAACAGGAAGTCTGTAGGGAATGGTGGTGGAGAAATGGGAAGTCCAGATATGTGTAAATTAACAAAAAGGAAATAGGGGTAAAATGAGAGAGTCTATAAGTGCATTCAGACCATGGCTTTTCAAAGGTAATTCTTGTGATTATCCTTTGCTACAATAAAAGGTGAATAAAGAGGTGGGGGTTTCAATGCTCTCTGGGTAAAGCAAAGATAAAACCTGTCAGGGTTGGGGTGAGGTGGGATGATCTCAAGGAGCTGACAAATTAAGTTCCATGTGCAATATAACCAGAGAGCAACAAATGAAATGTCATGTCTCCATTTGTTTAATTGTGACCTGGAATATTATATGTCTGTAATTTTCCTACACTGGCATGGCAGGGCCTGAACAATACTGACAGGAAAAAGCAGGCATGGTCCTGGAGGCAAATGGGCATTGACATAAGAAAACAAGCCCTTCTGTGAGGACATCAAAAAGGTTAGAGAACAGTTATTAAAAGGGAAAATCAAAACTTAAAAGATTTCCTTGAAGTGGATATTGGAGAAGGAGTTGCTATGGGGCCAGATGAAAATTAAGAGCAAACCTGTAGAAGACAGGGGGCTGGTGCAAAGAAACATGACGGTGACAAAGAGATGGCTAAAAGAGTGGTAATGGCCCATGAGAGAATGGTCCTGGGTCCTCCTCAATGCTGATGTCCCTACAAACTATGTGGGTGCCATGAGAGAAACGAGGGGAGAATGTGAGTGTATCACATTGCTGTCTGTTCACCCCTCAGACTGTTAAACTCTGTTAAAATAATCCCTAAAGTTTGGTTCCTGCAAGTTAACCTCTAGAAGCCTTGTTTTACAGTCAGGAAAGTAAGAGTCAACTGATGTGATTTTTATTTTTTAGTGTACACTCCATTTTCATTTAACATCAGTTCTTCTCTTTGGTTTTCTGTATTATTTAAGAATTATCCTTGATATAGAAAAGCTGGACAATGAAGCTGATACTATAATCTCATTTTATGCTAATGTCTTCTCAATAAATCTCCCATTAAATGGCAAATGAAATTCAATGAACAAATATATTCATGTGAGACTTTTAAAGGTGACGTATAATTAGTCACAGTTTTAGAAGCTGAATGAAGTGATGGTAATAAAAAAAACACCTTTCTTGTTAATTCCTGAAAATATATTTAAAGTTCAAGATCATCCTTTTTAAAGGGATGCCAAAAAAGATTTTAATTAGAGGGGCCTGAGAATTTTTGCATATCCTATACTTTGGTAAATTGTGAATACCAAAAGTAATATCAAATAAGGAAACATTGTCCTCATTCTGCTAATCTCTTAACTTTATTTTGTCTAATTTCAGAACCTCTAGGATATGTCAGTATTTTTGGGAACTTGGTATTTTCTGTAATATCTCAATGGCCTAAATTGGGTAGAATAACAAAAAATGGAAGCAGTGCAATGAAATGCATGTTTGATAAGTAATAAAAGCTCTTAAACATCTTGTCAATGAACAATCACTCCAACATGACTACTGTTATTCTTCAATTTGGGTTTTCTTTTAAAATCCCACCCTACAGTAATTCCAAAAGACAATTATTTTTTTCTATGGAAAAAACTTAGATGATGGGGGATAATAGATTCTGCATCAGAATAACTTGTTCCATATATTCTCGATGCCTGTAATGAAAAAATGTTGTTCCAAAAAATTTCTGTCAGAACGTTTTATTACTTAATATCAGAACAGGAGAAACTTTGCAAGCTCATGAGAGTCCTTGTTGCTGAAATTATAACATTCCTCATAGTGTAATAGGACACTTTAATTACTATTTATTATTTTGTTGTTGTAAAAGACTTTTTAGTTGGACTTCTCTTGATATAGCAAAGCCATCTCAGAAAACCCAACAACTTGCCACCCTGGATGTTATCCAGGTAGAAACTAGTTTTTCAACACTGGATTTATGAAATAATAGTATTTTGAACTAATGTTTCCTCCAGTTGCAATTGGGTTTTGCTCATCTGCTTCCGTCAGAGGTTTAGGACTACAGAGGTCTTCTTTTAGTACAGAAGCTGAGTGGTTCTTACATGTGCATTTGCCAGGTGGCCCTTGGAGTAATTAAGTGAAGAGGGTGGCAGCTTTGGCCTGTTTAAAGAGTGCTTTTGAGTGAGGGAACAGACTGACATGGGTTTCTCTACCTGTTTCCACGCACACCAGACCAGCTTGCTAGCTGGAGCATGGCACGGCTCTCATGGCTGCACAGCTCCTGCCCCACACTTGCAGGCCCATGGCCTCCTCAAAACATGAGCAGTAGTTGTGCCTGCTTGTATTTGCCTGTGCGGACGTACCTGTAATCATCCTGGACAACCAGTGAAATAAACTGACTTTAATTTGAAAGGTGATTAGGCAAAATCACCTACACCTTCTCATCTTCCAGGGTCCTGGGCTATAAATATTAATGAATCCTCAGGTGGGTCTCAGTGGAGCAAAGCTTGCAGCCATGAGGCAAATGGGCATTGACATAACAAAACAAGGGCTTCCCAGAGGACATCTTCCATAGAATCACAAAATCATCTGGGCTGGAAGGGACCTTCAAAGGTCATCTAGTCCGACCCCCTGCAGTCACAGGGACACCTCCAACTAGACCAGGTTGCCCAGGGCCTCGACGAGCCTCCCCTTGAATGTCTCCAGGGAAGGGGCTTCAACCACCTCCCTGGGCAACCTCTTCCAGTGCTCCACCACCCTCATTGGAAAGAACTTGTTCCTAATGTCTAATCTAAACTTGCTCTTCTCCAGTTTATACCCATTAGCCCTTGTTCTGTCGTTGCTGGCCTTTGTGAACAGACTCTCCCCAGCTTTCCTGTAGCCCCCTCAGGTACTGGAAGGCTGCTATTAGGTCTCCCCAGAGCCTCCTCTTCTCCAGGCTGAACAACCCCAGCTCCCTCAGCCTGTCCTCGTAGTAGAGGGGCTCCAACCCCCTAATAGTTTTTGTGGCCCTATGATATGCAATCGCTACATCCAGCTGGCACCTTTTGCTATAGGACCTTCTCCTCTCCCCTCTGATTTAATGCCTTGACCTTGAGACTTGTGGATTAACTCCCAAGAGGCATGTAGGCTTTACTTTTTTTTTCTTTTTACCCTCATTCTATTTTAATGGCCAGGGAAAAAGGGAAGAATGCAAATGAGTGAATGCCCTCTTTCATCTGTGTTGCTCCTGAGCATAATCTGCTAACCTGGCAGGCGCCAGGCACCAGAAGAATTGCTGCCCCTAAGTAGGAAGAAACTTCAGCCTCTTTTTGCAAGCAGTTGCTTGCAGTTTGCTTCTTGGCTTTGGAGAAGTGAGCAGCCAAGGGAGCCTCGTCCCCCCCGCAGAAAAGGGGAGCTGGACATCCTGTGGGACCCATCCTGCTGCTCACATAATGGGAATTATTCTTTTGAGCAGCGATAACCTGAAATCATAAGATTTTCCACACGCATCTGAAAAATACAGGATGAAATGTTTACCCTAAAACCAGTACAACTGTGGCATCTGCTGCTTTCTGGAGGGACGGGCTGAGCAACTGTGACAGGGACAACCTATAGAAGTCATCTCCTGAGGTGAGAGACCGAGCTGGATGCAGAAGAAAAAATGGAGGCATTAACTTCAGTTCTGAATGAGGTCCATCCCTGAATGTGGAAGCCATGGGAATATTTTGAGGATGTGTATTCAAAGTACAGGTGGAAGGGTTGGGCAGGGTTATCAGAGAGAGAAGGCTGATTTTGGTTGTGTTAGAATTGAGCAATAAAACTGTTAACAGCCAGCAAAAGATCAAGGCTTCAGGAGTGCGTGATCCTTTGTACCTCTGAATTATTTTACTACAATTCAAAATGATGCCTGATTACATGATATGCATATTCTGTAAAACACACATATCCTTTGCTCTGCAGGACACCAGGAAGTGGTTTTTGCTCTGAAATTTAGATTCACCATGTCTCCTCCAGTCTCGTCAGACCTGGGCTACGTACCCCCTGATGGCGGATGGGGGTGGGCAGTGGTGTTTGGAGCCTCCATCTCAGTTGGGTTTGCATATACCTTTCCCAAAGCTTTCACAATCTACTTTAAAGAGCTCCAAGCTGTTTACAACATCTCCTACAGTCAGATCGCCTGGATAACATCCATCATGTGTGCTACCACCTACGGAGGAGGTAAGTGAAGCAAGACCACATCTTTCTTTGGAAACACCAAAAGGGGAGGAAAGAATGTATTCTTTTGAGAAACTTCTTGAAAAGCTGTAACTGAAAGTTTGGTGCTCTGCTTTCTGTTCACGTACATTGGCAAAACAGAGAAAATCAGTCCTGCTGAGTATTTTATTGACAACATATATAATATGACGTCACCAATTCTTGTTATTAGCACAAATCTTGCTCTCTGTGGGTGGAGTGGGTCATGGTGTAATTATTTGAGTCTTGGACAGTTATTTCAGCATATTTAGATCTCCCCGGAGCCTCCTCTTCTCCAGGCTGAACAACCCCAGCTCCCTCAGCCTGTCCTCGGAGCAGAGGGGCTCCAACCCCCTGAGCATTTGTGGCCCTCCGCTGGACCCGCTCCATCAGGTTCATGTCCTTCTTATATTGAGGGCTCCAGACCTGCACACAGTGAGGTCTCACCAGGTGAGGTCTCACCAGAGCAGAGTAAAGTAGCAGAATCACTTCTGTGGACCTGCTGGCAATACTTCTTTTGATGCAGCCCAGGATGGAGTTGGCCTTCTGGGCTGCAAGTGCCCACTGCCTGCTCATGTCCAGTTTCTCATCCACCAGCACCCCCAAGTCCCTTTTCTCAGGGCTGCTTTCTAACACCTCATCCCTCAGTCTGTATTGATACCGAGGGTTGTTCCGGCCCAGGTGCAGAACCCTGCACTTGCTCCCGTTGAACTTCATGTGTTTTACTTGAGCCCACCTCTCCAGCCTGTCCAGATCCCTCTGGATGAATGACGTTCCATCCCTCAGGTGTCATCTGCTTGACACCTCATGCCTTGTGTTACTCAGCATGTGATTCCCAAGATGACTGCCTGCCTTGGAAAGCAGGGACAGGAGCAAGTGGCTTTTTACTTACTGATCCAAATCCAGCCCTTGCCAAGTGAGGCTGAGGGCTCCTGCTGCCACCGAGCCAGCAGTGGGCTCAGCCTGTCCCCAGCAGGCAGGTATCAATGTCACCAACACACCAGGCCTGACTGGCACATTCATGGTTTGGGATGTACGTGACCAGAGAGGTGTGAGGGATGAGTTGGTTCCCTGCTTGCAGAAAGAGCCTTTTGAGGTCTGGTTGGGCAGCAAGGAGACTTCATTGGGCTCTTTTGGGCTCTGCTGCAGATGGACAGAAAGGTTCACTTGCAGGGTTATTAAATCAGTAGCTCTAGTGGGCACCTCTTTCCCCTTGAAACAACAACTGTGTATCCTGCGGCTGCTGTTTGGCTCTGGTGGCTTTGTGTCAGGAGCTGAAAAGGGCCAACAGAGACTGAGCAAGAGACTGAAAAGTGATTCAGGCTTTAGGGGTCTGTTACAGGGCTTGTTTCCTCAGGGTGGCTGTTTAGGCCCTCCAAAAAATGGATATCCGAAACTAAGCACCGAACATCAGAGAAGTCTCAGGTTGGTTGCAGTTTCTGGCTTTTCATTTTCCACCTTCCCTGAGTGGGGACCTTGATGACCAGACAAAGTTTCAGAGGAGAGCGCAGCAAGGGACCTGCTGCCAGTTCTCGATGGGGGCAGGAGCTATTACAGTATGAAACATCATTGATCTTCCCATCTTGAAATACAGACTTTTATGACATTTTATTGCTCCAGAGCTATCATTATCAGATACAGCCGTATGTGCAAGTGCCTGATGTCCCAGAAGTCACATGTAAAAACAGAAGGGTGTCTGCCTCAGGAGGAGAATATGAAATGTTGTCAAGCAAGATGACTTTTCCTTTTCAGCATTGCTTTTACCCGTATGCAGACTTTGGGCTAAGAGCTCACTGCTGGCAGGGGGGGTCCTGCCTGTCCCACCTTTTCTCAGCATTATCACACTTGCATTTATTGCTGCATGAGCACTTTTCCTCTCTGGGGGTCTGTCCCACGGCATGGGAGCTGTTGCTTTTCACCTCACTCAGTTTTTAAATCACTGTAGCATCTAGGTTAAAAAAACCCAAACAAACTGTGAAAGAAATAGATACTGAAAAAAAAAAAAAGTCTTAGGAAGAATCCCTGTGTAGCAATTACAGATTCTTCTAGAATTAAGGGAGATCAATTCTCTCCTCTGTTCTTGCAAATGATTAATAATTCTAAACATTTCCCTGTCATGTTCTCATCTTTCAGTTGCTGTTTCCAGTAAATGGTGCTGACATCTCCATAGACTGAAAGCAGCAGCATGCTAATACTAATAGAAGAGGGAATAGCAATAATAACAGATTTAGGAGTTTCATCTCAGGGAATAAATATCTTTGAGTGCATAAGTAATTGAATACTCAGTTTGATCTTCCTTTCAGCTACTCTAACGTAAATCTAGAGCAATTCCATAGCACCCAGTAAAGCTGCACACTGTGCTTGAGGGAGGAGGAAAGCAAAAAGCAAAGCAAAGCCTGCCCAGAGAGGTTGAGGACACGCAGGGGATCCCTTCATGTTAAAGGGATTAAAGGAGAATTCTACCTTTAAACCCCAACTTTATTTTTATAACATTCAGAAATGTTACAGGTTACTGGGTACAAAGTAGTCATTTAGGACAGGATGTGTTTCTTTACACAAGAGTAATTAAAAAAAAAAAAGCTTCAACAAACATTGAGTGTTGTTTCTGGGTAAAACTGCTCTGAAGTCAGCAGGCTCCTTGCCATTACCTTTAGTGTAGCCAGGATCTCACCTTTCAGTTTCAAAGTTTGATCTGGTGATCTACAGTGCTAGAAACTTGTAAAATTTCAGCCCCGAGCTTGGCATGTATGAAAGGGAGCTGAGAACTGAATGAAACGTTAGAAATTGCTTCCGTGTCTGTAAACACTTGGTTTCACAAAGGTCTCTGGGAATGTTAAGTGATGGAGTGCACCATAAACACAACCCAGATAATAGGTGCATCTTTGAAGCCTGTCTTATGAGTAATTGTTTCTGGGGTGCTTAGGGGGCTCTTGGAAAGGTCAGTCTGTAAACCCGGGATTATAGCAAGCTTGAGCAAATACTATGCTTGGACCAAAAGTCTCCTCTTTTTGATCTTGTGGGCTAACATAGATGTACAGTGTCAAAAGTTCAACAAGCTGCTAAAGAACAATCTGTGTAAGACCTTGAAAGTTAATGCTAAAGCATCGTGCTTGATCTGCAGGACAACGGTCAGCCAGAAGGGCAAAACAACACAGAAAATGCAGGTGGAGGAGCTGGGTTGAGTTTACCTACAGTAATATCATGTATTGCATCACCCTGTGTTAAGGGGACAGAGGGCTGATCAGCCTTGAGTGATGTTGTCCATGGCTATCAACACCACGTGATGCATGAACTAATCTCTTCCCATGTTTGATTCTGTTTCTTGTTTCTGTATCCCAGCATTTAATTGAATTTGAAAGGTAATGAAGGTGCTTGCTGCGTTTCCTCTGTCCCAAGAAAAGGAGCTGGTTATGCGTAGAGTCACTGCAGACCTTGTCCTGCAAAAGGAAAGTTTCCCCCTGCTCTCTTGCCATGTCTGGCAGCCTCGCTGGTGACAAGAGCTGTGTGGCATCAGCCAACATGGGTTTCTGCTCAGTGCAATTCAAAGGTGCTCTGCACATACAGAGCAAACAGCAGTACCTGCTCCCAGAACTCTACAGTCCTAGAGGAAGGCATCTTGAGGAGAACCTCATAATAAGAGCAGAAGTCTTTATGCAGTTAGATCACTTCTTACAATAGCTTTTTTTG